>RSEF01000003.1:72474327-72487240 GCA_003993805.1 Himantopus leucocephalus | reverse complement strand
TTCCTTGGTATTAACTATAAACATCAGGTCTTACCTCTGCTAGAAGCCAACCCTGCCTGAAAAATACGCTGTTAATTTCAGAGAGTGCGGTTAGTTAGAAGAGACTTAACTGAAAATTAAAATTACTGAACAGAAACTTGGTTCTGTTTTACCTCAAACCAGGTCAGAAGTAACAACGAGCTTTATTTTACATGTACTATGTGTTGATTGGCACTAGTTTAATTATTCTCCATTACCTCTTTCTTAATGGAGACTCAGACTGTCCTTGACTGATAAATGCCTAGAGCACCAGGATTAAGGTTGTCTAGGTGTTCCCTTTACTTTTTTGAGAGTTTCACACTTCTTCCCCAAAAGGTTCATAGGCCTTTTCCAAAGTTAGGCCAAAAATGAACAACTATTCCAAGAGCTATTCTAACATCTCCTTAGAAACAAGTCATCTGGACATGTGGATTTAAAACCCCTGGGTTTCTAATAGCTATTGTTTTAACACCTTCTGGTTACTGAAATGGAAACCATTTTATTGATTTGCCTGGAAGCCACGCAGTGATATAGCATTTGCTCATACACATTGCAGAGACATCTGTGCTATAGTTTAGTCCTGGGTTTGGGTACCACCATCTCTGGGCTTATCCTGGTCCAATGCATCCAACAGGATGCCATATCATTGACCTTCAACTGTGCACTTCAGTAATAGAACTGAAAAAAGGTCTGAATTCATGAATGCCTGTACTGACTGAAATTCTGACAGGTCAGGAACAATAAGCTACAATTAATAGCAGCTGGGCTTAATTGGGAATGTCTTATGACAGTGAACGGGGAAAAGACTTTCAGGTCTTTCACTAGTTACAAAATCAAAAAGGTTTAAAAGTAGTAGCATATGAAAATCTACCATTATGAAGAATAACACTGTGGTGAAAAGGTTACTCCAGTCATTATTGGTAAGTGTCCGCCGTGGAGCTCTGGTCTGGGTGTGATACACGGAAACTATCCACAGGGACTGGATGCTTCAAAATGCACCACATTTTTTAATTGATGTGAACCCGTCGTATAAGCTCCAGGTTAGCAATTAGCATATCTGCCCCCAAAAGCACAGCCTGCCAAAAGCATCTTACAACTTGCTGTACGTGTCTTGTGCATGGGAAGGATCTTCATTACACAGAGCAGCTACTCTGCATGAGGGTGAGGGATGTATCCTAAAAAACGCTGGAGGAATTCACATTTCTTGTATTTGCAAGCATTTACAAGTGGAAATCACATAAATTAATCTCGTTTCTCCCAGTGGAGTTGTCTGCCCTGCTTGCTCCTATGGACTGGGTTTTTTTGCAAAAACTGTTAGAAAACATGGAAAAGCACTGCTTGTTTCCCTTCTACCCTATGCAATGTAATCAAAATCATCCCTTTTCTTCATTCCTTCCTTCCGTATTTCCTTATGTCTGTCCTCTTTTTCTCTTTTCTTTCTTTCCCATTTGTTTACTTGCGTTCTCTCTTCCCAGTAATGACCCAGTGCTTAGCTGGGGGAAGGCAGGAGGTGTGGGGGCAGGACTGTGTTAATGCCCTAATTAAGTCTGTAGTTAGCTGATGGGAAAATCGTTGTCAGGAGAGCTGATAACAAGCATAAACATGACAAGCTTGTTTTGAAAAGTCATCCTGTCACTCTGTTTACTTGTGCTACTGCATGCAGCTCCAAGCTACTGTCATATATGTTTATATTGATCCATCTGCATCACTTTTTTTTTTTTACTTTTTTTTTTTTTACTTTAAGGAATATAGATAAAAGCTTCACACATCTTGCATTTTAAGGGATCAAGGATTCCCCACAGTAGAAGCACATATTCACTGATTTAAAGAATAATGGAGAATATGGAAGAGAAGGCTCTGAAAAGGTGAGGAACTTCATACATCAATTTTAATTTTTAATTACAGATGCCCTTTTCCATGTTTAATTTTATTGTGATATTTAAGTAATTCATTAGACTAATATTAAATATATGCGATGTCTATTTTACATATATTTTCAATAGAGATCTGAAAGGGTTGCAAAATATAAGGAAGAGTAGTGGTGTGTATAAAACATATGACAGTCTTTCTGCCACAGCATACACTGCGAGTGCAGTATTTCTCTCACAAGTGCAATCACAGTATTGTATATGCTTCATTCCAGTGACGGCCAATAAACCTTCATGAACTGTTCAAGTTATTGGCTGCATGAAAGAGTCCTTCAGACCATTCAAGCTGTGGCATACAGTGTAGGGTTTCTGCTTTGGAGAAACCTGTCTTGTTTTCGCAGAGCTGAAGACTTGCTGCAGCATGAAAATTGAGACAAATGATCAAGGCTTATATGCCTGAGCCAACTCAGCATCAACACGCTTCTCTCCTGGCTTCGGATAACAGCAGAAGTGACAACGTTAGGCTGTATGCATGGCTCTGGAACCACAGAGGGGTTTGTATTACAGTGGCTTCATTTGATTTTGCTCTAGCTTAGGCAAAAGGAGTCATGTTTCCAGTTAAAACATGCATTGTCTTCTTGTTTCAGTTGTTTTCTCTCTTAACCACAGATGACTCATTACAGGTAAATAACGTTTCACAAATCAAGCTTTAATTATTTACTTGACACAAGAGGAGTACAACTTGTTGTTGTCCAGCCGACATAAAGAAAGTTCAACTACATTAGCCTTTCCTTTAGAGTGGATGGAGCTTTATCAGGATTCAGTTTATTTAGGGCATATAAAGAAACAATTCCAAGAGCTAAGTAAGAAAGATTCATCACAGAGTACCTAGTAAGACTGCTTTATAAAAAGACATTTTGTTATGGACCTAGATTTTCAATATCACTATATCTCCTGGATAACCAGGAGAGATTAAACCCTTGAACTTCCTCAGTGGTCTTCTGTCACCTGGAGGGAGGCCACAGTGGGATTCATTTAATCTTACTTAGCCATTAAACAGATGGGTGCCTTGGCTGAGCTAGCCATCCAGAGACCCTCCTCACTAGCCTGTGAAAAGAGACAGGCTGCTCAAAAGGGCTTGTCCTCAGCACCCTCTGGCTCAGACATCCATTTTAGGATGGTATGAGCTGCCTTCTGGAGGTGCTCACCCCCTTCCCTAACTACACATAGACTCTGCAGTTTAGGCAGGACCACTCAAATTGTTAGCTGAGTCAAATGTGAAGGATACCACCCTGTTTTCTGGGATCCATTCCATCCTGTACGTGGATCAGCTGCCAGAAAGCACTGAACATAGTTAATTGTTATTAAGAAATGTCCATAACACTGAATATATTTTCTTTATGAATCATTGTCTTAAGCCACCTGTCTTAAACGCAGTGTTTATACAGGTACCAGAGTACCTCATCTGCCCGGTGGCGTCTCGCCACGTTTCCTTAGTAGGGAAGGACAGTTACTTACATTTTGCGAGCAGCAGATACTAAGAAACAGAGAGATTGAGGTTCAAGTCACAAAATGTGCTTGAGCACTGCAACAGCTCCATGGCACAGCATCTCACTTTCAGGTGCCTGGCTCTTGTGCATCTTCAGGTTTGAATGTGCTTTGCCTACAATCACACAGGGAGCTTCTGGTGGAAGACAGAATCAAGGACTTCCAAATCTTAGCCTCTGAAAACATCATAATACGCAAATTTCTAGTGTTTCCTTTTTCAAAGTGGGCACGCTAGTATGCAGTGGTACTGAGCGACTTAATTTCTAAATTCGTGTTACACTTAGCTATGTGCAGATAAATGGCTAAGTCCTGCCACCCTGCAACAAGTCCATCCATGCATGAAGTAGCTATACATCATTTGGCAGTTCTTTTCTTCATCACAGCTGGAACTCTTATTCCAGAAAACTTTCCTTTCTCACCTTTAACCATAGCCCATCCACAATTTAAACTTCTTCCATCAGTGATTTAAAAAAAAAACCAGCTTGACCCATCTTCTCCCTAGAAATGTAGAAGTACAAATAAAGCTGTAATGCACCATAAGGGGAATGTCAGATGTGCAGTCACCTGCAGCAATCACTACATAAAAGCAATTACTTTATAACAATGAAAGGCAATATATTAACATCACTAACATTTTTCTCAAGTTCAGTGTTGCTGACTCCCGTGTCCTGGCCAAATGCCCGTCTGGGTAATTATATTCTGGATGACCTAAATTCATTCCCTCTGTACTTCCAAATAGATAAGTTATTCTAATGAGAGTAAGCAAAGAAAATTATTTACAGTAGCTAGGGCTGCTGTCAATGCAGAAGACTCCCAATGCAGTTTGCCAACGACAAGATCGGTCCAGCTCTGGGTTATGCCAGCCCTCACAGGCACAGCAGACGATGCGAGATGTGACAGACAAGTCTGCAGTAGTCTGTGATGGAACAGGTTCCTCTGAAATCTCTTCTCTGCTGGGAAGCCATGATATGTTAAGGTACCTCAAGGGCTGATTAAGCAGGAGAGGTGTCTAATGGCGTCATTCAAGAAGCAAAATTTTTCTTCAGTCCTGGCTAGACATTAAAGCTCTCCTTGACTGGTGAGAAGACCCCATCTGATTCTGGAAGACTTCCATGAAGTATAATTGTCATTATGAGCACAGAAGGTACTGTCATTACAGCAGTAGAACGTGTAGCCAGAGGACAGACAATACATTCAAGAAAAGCAAAGCCATGTGAAGAAAAGCATTTTCTTTTTATTCAATGTCAGCACAAGGATCGAGACAGTTTTCCTTGATGGAAAAGAAGCCAGGTGTTTCATTAGATTTTGGATGAGGACCTACAGGTTCTTCTCCTACACAAGTCTTGAGTTATGCAGAAAAAACAGAAGTTCTGCATTGCTTATAACTCATACCTGCTTAATGCTACAGAAAGCTGACATCTAGAGCTAAATTAGCAAGACATTTTTTCAATTTTATGTTTGTGAGCTGTGTGGAATTATGATACAGAGAAAAGATTCATGAAATTCCTCTGGAGAAAGGCCTGTAGGTGGCTAAAGTGGCTCACATACTGTTTCTAATGCAAATGTGAAAGTCAATTATAAAAAACACGTTCATATATGCATGGAACTACCCATGTTTGTGGAATTTCTAAAGAGACCATATCTTCCACAGAAAATATTTACAGCTTCACAGACTGACAAAGGTCAAAAAACTCTGGTTAAATAGTACATAAATCTAATTGTACATCTTCCTTCAATGGAAGCCATCATGTGGCTAAATTCCCATCCACCTCTTTGAAGAGTTGTCCAGAGATGAAAAGGTTCTCTTTTCTGTTATCTGACTGGTCTCCAGTGATTCACATAAAAAAAAAAGATAACTTCAGAAAAACAAACAACCTCTAAGAAATATTTCACAACACTACATACTCTTGTTCTGAAAGAAACTTCTCCGCAGACAGAGTTATAGACATTACCTCTGGGCAGCTGTCTAATGCCAACTCTAGCATTGTACTGCTGGGAAAATGAGGCAGCTCTTCTCTGAGCAATCAGGTGGGATAAAGAGCTTTGGTAGGACAATATCAGCTCTTCTGCTGAATCATTCAATCTCTTCTCTCTTTTGCAAATCAGTACTCCATTTCTTAATAGAGGTATACTCTATCATCCTTTTATAACAATTTGCACCTATATGGGATCATTGAGAGGAGGAGATCAAAATCATTTATATATACACACACTAAGAAATGAATAAACAGAAAAAAAAAAAGAAACCCTGGGAAACTCTGTGATTTGTACTAATTTACTCAGTGAACTTATGGCAACAAAAAAAAGAAAATACTGAATGCTTGTCTCTGAACGCACACACTAATTACCGCACTAGTTAAAACAATCTGACTAGGAGCAATTTTGAACTAAAATACTGGGAAAGAAGTCTCTCCAAGAACATATTTTAAGTGCAAATGAGTCAATAAACAAAACATGGAGTACAACAAAGGGTCATGGCCTAAGTGTTTATGTTGGAAAAATAGCCTAAAAAATGACTGAGACCAAAGTATGGTGTGTTTGCAAGCAAAGCAAATACTTGGTGACAATACAGGCAACTGAAACAAACCATAGGGTAGGAATAAAAATTTGCTGCTTTTCCCAGGAGAGAGGAAAGCCAGCGGATACAGAAATTATGTAAATTCATTGGTGCTCCCTTACAACATAAAGAAGTAACACAATATTTTTCCTCCTTTGTTACAGTCTCTGTTTGACTTAGGGCAAGCTTTTAGAATACTATAGACTTTAAACATCTAAGAGCACATCTGAGGATACAGTTATGCATCTAAATAATCAGGTGCTTTTCACATCACACTTTTAGAACAATATAATCAGTGTCAGTTAACATCTGCTTTGAATTACTGTTCCTCTGGTTAGTACCCAGTAAACTCGTTAGACTCAGGTGCTATGTATGTGCCTACAATCATACAGTACTAGGCTGGAGAGTAAGAAAACTTTATTTAAGATAAACAGAAAAGTTAGCACATATTTGCTACTGGAAGACAGATAATGATAGTTAGTCCTGCTTTCATATATCTATATGTTGCAGTAATGTCTAGGCTGGTGGAAGATATGGATGAGACAAAGTCAGAAAAAAATATTTTGAATAAATAAGGCCCATTTTTCAGAGAGAGCAGTCATTGACTTCAGTGCTATTTCAGTGCTGACAACAGGACGGGGGAAAACGATTAATCACTATAGCTACTATAACCGCTCGCTAATATGTACTCTTTTACAAAGTTATATCTGGGAGCATTTTTATTTATCCTAAGCACTTGCCTTCTTTCTTTTAAAACAGTGCTGCCAGATCCTGAGGTTTTGTCACAAACCTCACAATAATTTGAAAACTGAGTGCTCGAACCATGTGAATATAAGTGCACTTTACATTTTCTTCTTTTTCTTAATTGTTTGGGTTTGGTTTTTTTTTTTTAGTTTAACATACATCAAAAGTGATGAAAAGGAGAGTCAAAATCCAACTAAAAAAATGTGGATTTTAATCTCACAATCCATACATTTAGCAGTATTATTTTAGATGGCCTGGGTTATAACTATGCTGAATGTTTGTGTGGGCCATGTAGTAATAGCTTCCTGCTACTCTAGAAACCTTCACATCTTCGGGATTTTGAAGCCAGCCTGTGCCAGGCAGGCATTAATGCCAGCGTGTTACATGCTTTGGCATAAAGCCAGGAACCCCAAGAGTGCCAGGCAACCTGGGCCTCTGTAATGACAGACCCTTTCCAAGACCACTGATCTATTCCTGCCTAATGTCACAACAAAGCGCCTTATTTGTATGCTGTGGTAAGAGTAAGTGTCTAAATTGGGGGGTTCTGGTTTGGGATACTGAAAGTACTGGCTCTTGATAAGGGATAGTTCTTTCTCAGAACACTGGTCCACTCCAGAAGGCTGATGACTGAAACCAGAAATAAAAATCTCCCAGTCCACTCCAAGTTTACCCTCTCTCCAGGGTGAAGACACAGTGAAGCTGTGTCTGCACTGGTAGCACACGACGCAGTACAACAGGAGCAGACCTGCGAAGCCAAAGAGCTGGTGATGAAGAACGGATGTCCAGGGCATGCAGATGGGAGGAGGTTGCTGGTTTTGTTTCGTGGGAGAATTTTAGACTAGGTCTAGTCCACTTATGCGGGCTGATTGTCCTTCCGTGGCTGCAGCGCTTTAGGAGTGTAACTATCACTAAATTTCATCTAAACTGAATATGGCTTGGCAATGGAAACTTCTCCGTAATGCAAATCAAAGCACAGTAAATGAGGACAAGGCAAATGAAATCCTGATCCAAACTACGGTGTTACTGTGGGCACATCTTGAGCTGTAAGAGGTGAAGGATACAGCTTCCTGGCAATGTAGACCAATCTAAGTCAGAGCTGTTGCAGTCCTACCTCATAACAATTTTCCCCATGACACACTTTTTTTTTCTCCTCCGTTATGTTGGGAAGGTGCTTGCCTGGCAAAGCACCATAGTTTCACAGCATTTAAAAAGATTGAAAAAAAAAACCAAAACCACCCTCTTTTTCTATTCATTTCAGTGCTTTTCCCATTTTCTTCCCAAGCCCAATGCAATGTGGATTCAGACAAGCTCCAGTGCTCCAGGTGGGAACACTTAGATGGTGATAGGCTTGGAGACTGCTTGAAAGAGTTTGAGGACTGGACTATGGCAGACCTGATTGACTCATGATCAACACAGAGGACTGTATCTTTAGATTGGAGACCAAATTCACTACGGAAGCAGCAACAGGATGCGCTCTGAAAGCATCTGTGCTTGGTATCTCCATGGTGTGACACAGCCATATTTAAAGATATCAGTCTGGGTGCAAAAGCAGACTTTATAACTGAGGTGCTTACTAGCTTGACCTTCTCTGTGATCTCTCCACTGCATGCTTTAACTGAATCCTCAGTTTCTCCTTCTGTACTCAAGTTTTCTCCTTCCTGGGTCATTGCCCTAAACTCCATCCTATGGCCTGGCAAAAAGGTTTCTATGAGAAAGTAAAGAGCTTTCACCACCACCTGACAGAATAATGTTTAATTCCTGCCCCCCCCCTTCAAAGTAGTGGGGCAGTGAAACCAATTTCTCCTTAGGTTACACTTGTATATAATAATAGTCTTATACATTCCCCATTCTGTAACCACACAAAGACTGGGAAGATTGCAAGAGTCCCCCTAGGTGCTACTTCATTTTTGCTAAGGTTTTCCTGTGTCTCACTGATGGAGTTATTGTATAAATTTCACACAGAATCATACAAAAGTAAGGTAAGAGCTTTGCAAACAAATAACAGAAACAGCAGAATGTTACATCTGTTTCTGTCAGAGATGTGTTAGAGCTCAATGGTAGTTCATGGTACCAAGCGTAACAGGCCTCTGTAGAATAGGTGCAAATATGATGGCATCTACCTTTTATCCCCAAAATAAGATTCCAGTCTACTGCTTTTATAGTTCATCAGACAGGACACCAGCATTTCAGTGAAGGTATTTAACTCCTTCAATAGGAAACTGAATAACCATTACAATAAGTCTAATGGGTATTTTATCAGTGGTGTTAAATATTTTGTTCGTTCTTCTTTTTTATTAGTTTTGTGAGATGCAGTTTCCTCTGGCCCAAATTCCCTACTATGCAAGATTTCCCAGTGTGCTTTATGTTAATGACAATTTAATATGCGGTAGGAAAACCTTGCTAGATTCTTCACTAATCCACAAAGTCTAATCGCTCACACTAAAAAAAAACCAAAACAAACAAAATTTTCAAATAGTCCAGTATGTGACTCTGGATCACAGTTATAAAACATACCAACTTTCAGGCCAAATCTTGTACAGACTAATTTGCACAGCAATATTCTAAATTTGAAGAATTTTATCTTTTTTATTAAACAGTGAATTGTCCTTACAGTTATTTGAACACATAACGTCTCTGTACATAAGCAACTTAGTCATTTTGGCTTCTATAGCTCATTACAAGTGTTCTCAAGAAAGAGGATGTGTTTTGAAATTATGGCAAGTCTGACTCTTAAATTGCACTGCCCTCATTCAATGTTTAATGGGGGAGTGGTTGGATTGTTTACTTCTCAGTATGACCTTTTCCCAATCAGTATGAATCTTCACTCATTTGTGTGAATGAGGAAAACCAAGATTTTAACTCTTGTGATTCTTCTCCTGAATGTCATGAGTTGTTTACAAATGTCAGTGGCTGAAGACAAATGAGATTTCTGAAGAAAGTCAGGTGGCCGGCGGGCTGTGGGAGTCCTTGTGGTCAGCTGCTGCCTTCCCTCTGGCCATCCTGTTCAGTGCCCCACATGAATTCAAACAGCAGTGTAGTGATATTCCCTCTTCTGCTGTTCCCACTTTCCCAATCACCTTGTAATGTTCAATTCAACTTTTTGACCCACACCAGGTCTTGAGCTGATATTCTTATGAGTTCTCCTAGTTTAGCCCTAAGATTTAATTCTTTAATAACAGTCAGCTCAGAGCCCATTACTTTGCAACAGAACAGGGTTTTTTTCCCACAAGCATTCCTTTACATTTAGGTGCACTAAATATAATCTGCTACTGTATTGCCTGGTCAATCAATACCAGGATGTGCTTGTGAAATACTCTGAAGTTAAATTTTGTTTTTATTGTCCTGAATAACTCAGTATCATCAGAGAACTTTGCCTCTTCACCAGTCACCCACCCCGTTTTTCTAACTGTTTATTGCTTTCTTGAACAACACAAGCCCAAGCAAAGATCCTTGTAGGACTTCAGTGGTGATCTCATTCCACTTAAAGCTGACCATATATTTCTACTCAGATTCCTTTATTTTAATCAGGTTTATGCATATGAAAAACTTCTTTATTTTTCCATTACCACTTTTTTAAGGACTTTGGTGAGCAACCTTTTTAGAAATTTATCCAAACTGACAAACTTTACAAGGCAATTTTAGATTTTCTTCACCCTAATTCAAGATACAGACACACTTGGAAATGGCAAAATTCTCATAAGATTTGGGGCAATTTTGATCAGCTCTTGTTTCTTTCTCCTATTTCCTATAATCTATGGCACCCGTCGCTGGAAAGATGATGATCTGGATAACAGTGTCCTTTACTGTTACAGTCTCCTTCCTTCAGACAAGTCAAAATATGTAAGACACCCAGCAATAAGTCAGATGATTGATTACACTGTTTGTTAATTACAGTGTATTAATAACCTTATAGAGCAAACTTACATTATGTTGGTATGCTAAGCCTGCTTGAAGATATATTAAGAAAACTAAATAAATAGTCAATCTCACAGTAGTCAATCTAATTTCAGGGTTCCATTTCAAAATGAGGAATGGAGATGAACTATCTTCATTCATCTTTATTATATATTACATCTGCTGCTTGTAAAGATACTCATATCAAATATTATGTATGCCTCCTTTAATAGTGTTCAGTTTGCGTACCTCTTGGTGGAGTAAATTCAGATAAGTACACTTTGCTTGAAGTTACAGATTTATACTTGCCCTTCATCTCCCAGTCTTTCTCAAATTGTTGCCTTTTCATAGGTGGAGGGGATTAAAGCTCAGTGAAAATACTAAGGCGAATTCTACATAAAGAAAAAAAAAAAGGCAACAGTGCTTGTGTTCATTTCTCTATGTTCTCCCCTGAAATCTCAGTTAAATGGTTTTGCAGCTGGACTTTCTAAGTGCCAAGTCCTTTTCAGAAAACGTTTGCAAAGCTGATCCTGAAGATGGTCTTAAAAGATAAGGCTGAAAATTGTTAGTGCTTACTGAACAGATGGAGAGGATACCTCTGGAGAGATAAGAGGAAGAATAGGCATTCAGAATGACCAGAGCTAAGGTAAACAACTAGCCTACCACCCCCCCAGGCCTCAAAGAATCAAAAGCAAGGGTGGAAAAAAATTAAAAATGCAAAAGCCCCTTTTTACAGTATGACAATGTCAAAAAAAGAAAATCAATCTTCCTGCTGAAGAACTCCCTAAACACTGGCTGCAAAAAAACATCAATAGCTGCTCAGACCACGATTTGTTTTAAACATGTGAATTCTGTCTACACTGATATTAACCAAGCATAAGTAATAACCAATTCACTGAGCCTTCATAAACATACAAATGCAGTATTAGAGCATGTCAAGCCATCTGAGACTAATTTGAGGTCTGCAGGGTGTAGGACTTGGAAGTGTTAAACTTTATATCATTGAACTGGAAAAAACTTCTGACAGTATCACGGCCCCATGTGTTTATTACAATGTGCACTAAAATATATACATACTAAAGATGGAAAAGCTGCCACATTGAGATTTCAGTGTTAGGTGAAGTGGTAGAATAAAATATGATGACAGACTTTTTTTTTCCAGCACAGCTCTTGTGGAAACTTGTTAGGATTGGGGGTTTTTTAACTTTTTGCAAAGAGTCAATTTGTACAGCCTTTCCTCAGTAAATCTGTGACTTGGGGCAACTTGGAGAAATTTGTTGAATTACTTGAAGGAACCCTGCAAGAAGACTACTTCGTATCTCATTATCACTTCTCTGGGAGTTGATACTCTGAGTCAGGTAAGGACATGTTCCTAGAGCTTATCTGGTAATTAAGAGAGTGATTCTCACTGTATGACTCCACCTAAGATACACTCTGAAAATTAACATAGCAAGCCTATGGGTTGGCCTAAATCCTGAAACTGTTCCTCAGAAGGAAGGAAAGAATAGGCCTGCCCTTTTCAATCAGGTTGGGAAAGTCCAGTAATATAAGGGACTGCCTCAAAGAGAGTCTTTGTGCTTGCTTTTTCACTCACCGATGGCATGGCACCTTGAGAAGCTGTATTCCATGAGTCTTGCATCTCAAGATGCAACCTTGGTAACGGAAGCAGGAAATGAGGACCTTGAACTGTCATCTTCCTTCCCATTTCCTGCACTGAGTTACAAGATCCACTGAGGGATGAGAAAAAATAGGAGGATATCCTATGTCAGATACTCGAGGGTTAAAAACTTATCCTAATCCATCCGTAGGGCTGCCATGCAGCTCAGCAGAAGAAGTAAATGTGCAATACAGGATTGTACTTGTTCTGGCCCTGGCAACTGGATGCTGAAAATGTCCTTTTAGGCCACCTGATAAACTCCTAGTCATATGCTTTACTCTGTAAAGTAATGTATATTACGTTTAAGGGAGAGCAATGGAATTAAGAGTTTGTGCATATGCTGTGATCAAAACCACAAATTGACATGTTCAAGGAAAAAGATGCTAATGCTAAGGATGACTATGTAGACTTAACATATTGCTAGCCCTAGCACATTGCTAGTTACCACCTTTCGTAGAGGGTTAAATTAAGAGCGCAAATGGATCTGGCCCACTCTGTGGCTGCACAGTTGCTCTGTCTGATGGCAGGAGTGCAGCAGGACCATATAGCCTGGGAAGGACAGAGCAAGTCTCCCTTGGAAGGGCCTGCATGCATTTAGGCTCAACTAAGTGTACCCTACATTACTTT
>RSEF01000003.1:72447179-72474227 GCA_003993805.1 Himantopus leucocephalus | reverse complement strand
CCTTCCAACCTAAACCATTCTATGATTCTATGATTCTATGCCTTGCCCTGGGGACAGCTATCAGTTACCATCCTGAGGAGATGCAGCTTTTCTGCATGGCCTTCGAGTGTCCCATACCAGTTTTAGCTTAACTCCCAAACTAGGCAAGCTAAAGTTCATACCAAGAGGTGGTCTGAATCTGAAGCCAGATTGCTCACTTTCATAGCTAAGTGGTAATCTCTATGCCTTGTACAGCTGAGTTTTGAGAATCTCCAATGTCATTTGAAGTATATTTTGTACCTACTGTGAATGGCTCTGTTTACATGAAACGTTACCATGCTGGTTAATACTTGTTTGCTAATACATGATTAATGGAAGACTGTTGTTGTTGTTACCAACATGGACTTACTCTAAAGGATTATGAATTCAAGAGTTTAAAAAAGACAAATCTTACACTCTTTAAATTCCAACAGGATTTCAGATTTCCCTTCATTTACTTATGAACATTTATCTTCATCTTAAAGAGCTTGAGTCAGTTCTGGGAGTTCTGGTATCAGATGGGAATGGACTTCAGCATATATTAACATTAAAGAGAAGTCAAAGACTATTTGAATGTGTGTTTTTCTTTCTTTCAAAATCAAAAAAAAAAAAAAAAAAANTTCCAGCACCCTATGTCCTGGAAGTGAGGTGTCTGTATGGAAGGCTGGAGCTTGATCCCATCAGCTAAGTGAAGAAATTCAACTCACACTGGAATAAGATTGCTAACTGATGAGCACTAGGCAAACAAGGCTACTGACGTGATCACTTCTTCTGTAATCTCTATCTGAAGCAAAACAGCCACTGTTCCTGCATTGTGCACTGTAGGAAAAGCCCATTTGCCACATCAGGCAAAGCAGAACCTGATGAGCTTTGGCTGAGGAAGACAGTGAGCTGGAAAACTTGACTTTACATGTTGAAAATGTTTTTTGGCATTTTGTGAAGCAAAATTTTAACTTTTCAAGAAGCTGCTGTAGAAAAAAGTATCAATGTTACTGGATGTTACCACCATTGTTACCACCATTCAGTAGCAGCTGAGCTGGAGAGTAGATGATCTAAAATGTTATGCATTTATATGCCCACTTAGCATATTTTAATGCTTTAATAATGCTTTTTCTACCTTTTTTTTACATGCTTTTAATCTTAACAATCTTGCTAGCCAAAATTCCCCCAGATGCATATATTTAACACTGTGTACACTCATTTTCAGATACTCTTTCACGAGATGGTGATAGAAAGGTCAAATTATGTTTGCACAATATTTGAACCAAGGTAAAATACAGGACACTTAACAAGGTAGAAAAAAAAAGGGAGCTGGACAGGACTTGATTAAACGATGTTTACATACTTCCCTCTTTGTTTTCACTGCAAGGTTGGAACAATAGGGAGGTTCCTTAAGCAACAGATTGAAAGGGTTGGATTAAAGAAAATAGGTGGCAATGAAACCCTCCTTGAATGTAATTTAAAGTTGTAAATTGTTTAATTTGGTCTACACTCAAAGTCAAAGCAAAACTGCTCTAAATTTCAAATGTCAGATCCAGAATAAGATTCTAATTCTTCAAAAGATTAAAAAGTTAGATCAAAGCTATTAAAGTGGGTTATTATTTCAGTGGGCAAAACTGAAATGAGGTTAAGGTATGAACCAGATCTGGTATCCACGCATTTATAGTGTACCACAAACAGCAGTTTTCATATCTTCAAAATGTATTTTTCCCATCTGATCACGTCCCTGATGCAGTTCCAACAATGAACTGAAATTTGACAACAGAAACATTACAGAAAAATATTAAACTGTGTTCAGAACTTGGGGGGTTTTTGTGGATTTTTACAGCTACAGTTAATACGGACTTCTGAACTACATTTTTTCAGACATTGTAATATCCACATATTTGAGAAGTGATTCAGAAAGTTTCAGAAAGCTCACTATTTATCAATGAGAATAATTCACTCACTATAAATCCCTCATGGTTAAAAATTTTCTCCAAATAAGAATAGTGTTATGAAATGTGTGAAGTTCGTGACCTTCGATTTCAAAATAGTTCATAGCAGATGCATTTCTACAATGGAGAAACAGGTACATAAAGGTGGTGTAATGTAATGTCATGAACATCACTAAGAAAGTCCAGAACAGGCTTTGAAACTGGGGAATAAGATTCTTGATTCCTAGAACAGTTTATACATGGATGATGCTGTTTACTTACTGTAATGTTGTTATTATTTATAAGAGTATTTCCTCTGTGAAGTAGGAAGAGGCCATATTATTTTTATTTTTGTGGATCACAATGAATTAAAGAGCCCAAATATTCTAAGATACAGCTTGGATTTGAAGCAAGAAGAATCAAAGGAGTAGAATTCACTTACACATTTTAAAAGCTTCTTCAATTAATTTGATGTTACAGGAGGAAAACTTCAATTATGGCTTATTTTTTTCTAGAGAGTCTGACTGACAGCTCATGGAAACTATGTCGTCCATTAGTCAACATAAGAAACATAGCAAGGATCTTATAGTTTCTGCCAACACAGTAAAGAGCAGTAACTGACAACAGCTTAATTGGTGGCTTTAATTATTTATATATTTGTCTACTATAAAACCAATTGTAACTTAAAATTTATTATGGAAAAAAAAAGCACTAACAAGATCTCCCCCAGTCGTTAGTAATCTAGGACAGCTCTGAAACATGATTTGATAGGAACAGTCTTCCTGTCTCGTTCACAAGCGCCAGGGTCATCATGTAAGCTATGCAAAAAGGAAAAGGGATGACTGTCCAAAATAGTATCTCATAATTCGATTTGTAAACTGAAATAAGAATAATATCNCTCCTGTCTCGTTCACAAGCGCCAGGGTCATCATGAAGAAGTTGTAAGCTATGCAAAAAGGAAAAGGGATGACTGTCCAAAACAGTATCTCATAATTCGATTTGTAAACTGAAATAAGAATAATATCTGAGCAAATAATTTTCTGGTACTAAAACATCAAGGATGGCTGACTTAAACATAGCCCGAGATGGCAGATACTTAGGAACTGTAACCTAATCATATAAAAAGCAACTGTTTGAATTAAGATTTTTGTTGAACCCTGAAACCATCTCGTGGTTTAACCCCAGACGGCAGCTAGGACCACAGAGCCGTTTGTGCAGTTCTCTCCCTTCCCCCAGAAGGGCAGGGAGAAGAGGGAGAAAAGAAGGAGAAAGGGAAAGAAAAAAACCTCATGAGTTGAGATAAAGACAATTTAATAGAACAATAAGAGAAAAGGAAAATAATGGTGATGATAATAATAATACAAGTCACTGTCACCACTCAGTGAATTGCTACCTTCCCGAGCAGTGATCATGGATTCCACCCCCCACAGCGAACCCCCATTTATATACTAAGCATGACATCTATGGTACAGAATATTCCATTGGCCGTTCCGTTGTTCTGTCTATGCTCCTTCTCAGCTTCTATGGGAAGCCAAAAGAGTCCTTGAAACTAGAAACATAGCTTAGCAACAAACAGTATGCATTATTGACATTCTTTACACAGCAATCACTAGAAAGAAAATTAACTCTTTCCCGGTTGAAACCAGGACAAATGTGTTCAGTCATTGATCTTGTCTAGTCCCCTTATGGAAAAGTTCAGCTCAAGGAGTAGTAGACTGGATTAAATTAGAAAGTAATGAGGTCCTAACAGAGGAATCAAAGAGTGGACTGGGCAGAACACGATGGAGTCAATAGGACAACTGAGTAAGAAAGGAGATTTGCTCCCTCACTTGTAGCATTGCTAGGAATATTTTAATTTAGATCCCTGAAAAAAGTCTTCTCACTGAAAGTGGTCTTGAAAAAGCACTTAGTCAATTTATCTCCATTGCAAGCCCTTTTTCGCTGCTGAGGTAAGGATAAGGAGAACAAAAGAAATATTTTACAGGGACCTTCAAATTAACTGTGGGTGGAATAGAAGTTGGATTAGAGACTATCACTACTACTTTTCCAGGGCTGAAGGCCTCATACCATAGCAGAAAGTCAGATTTTCTGCTATTTCCCTTCTGAAAAAAAAAGGTTTCATTTCAATGACCCTTCCTTCCTAGGTCTTACAGTTGCCCACTTCCACAGATGCTGCCCCGGAATCACCCTTTGCATACTCTTCGTCTCTTCAAACCTTCCCCTTACTTTCCCAAGCTCATTCCTGCTTAATCCTTCCCTCCCACCTCAATAATTCTGTCCTTTCTTCTCTTTCACCCCAGAGCTGGACTTATTCATGGAAGCTAATTTAAATTAAAACTGATCACAATCTCTTTGTAATAAAGGAAAGACCTAACATCCTCAAAAACACGCTGCTATGAGTAGCATGCTCTCACTTAACTGTCCCAGTGTAAATACCCATCTACTCCAGATCCTCCTAGTCCATCCAGAGCTCTCTCTTACTACCACTCCACAGTCAAAACCTCCCCAGGACAGACTCCTCTTGCAGATCCCCTCTTCCCTCCAAATAGTGCCTGCTATTGAGCTCGGTGTTGCCTGAATTATCTGTGCAAGCTGACAGCTCCTCCATCCCAGTGGCCACCAGCACCCCCTGCCCTTCTTTCCCCAGGCTGTTGTTGCTAAGCCAGCCTGCCCACCTGCCTGCCTCCTCCCGCAGAAGCCAAGCTTCAGCTCCTGTGTCTGGCTGAGTCCCTGACACCCCAGGCACATTCAGTAACAATCAATCCAAACAGGGCTCTGACAGCAGAAAAAAGAGAGCACGTTAAAAAAAAAAAAAAAAAAAANAAAAAAAGGTATTGTAATCCTATATCCTCAGCTTGCCACTCTTTATCCAGTATCAAATAAGCTTATTACACCAGGAGTATGCATCTTGTGCTCTCCTGGCAACACTGAATTAAATCCAGACAACTCAAGGAGACCATTCAGGAGGGAATTTAAAGGAGGGGATTGCATTAGCTGAGTGGAGGACTGAGTAAGGTATAAACAAGTATTTCATCAAAGACAGGGTCAGGGTGAGGGCGAACTCTGGCAAGGGTCCAACCATGGTGATAAACCAGAGGGAGATGCTGGTGGAAGAAAAAGTTCAGGGTCAGCAATGACAATGAGATTTCTCGCCTGGGGAGAAAAGTAAAGGTCCAGAGAGACACAAGAAAACTTTAGCCTAATTAACGGCTCTCCTTGTGGAAAAATTGGTACCAAAATAACACTGCTTAATTATTATCACCATCATTATGGGAACCCGTATGTCTTTAACTTCCTATCTAGGTAGTAACACGGCAGGGCCCCACAGCGTTTCCACTGGGCTGCCTCCCTCCACCCAGGCTGGCACCACAAAGCCTTTCAGGGTGTGCAGCCTGGAGATGCTGCGCAGCCCCAGCAGCGGCTGCCCTCTCCTCTGGAGAAGGCAGTGGTGGTGGTGGACGACTCAGTCCTTTACTTACAGATGCCAGCCTGGACATCACTGAACCAAGTCATGAAATGCTGAGGTGAACAAGTGGGGCAGGTTTGTTTAAGGNCGCAGCCTGGAGACGCTGCGCAGCCCCAGCAGCAGCTGCCCTCTCCTCTGGAGAAGGCAGTGGTGGTGGTGGGAGGACGCAGTCCTTTACTTCCAGATGCCAGCCTGGACATCACTGAACCAAGTCATGAAATGCTGAGGTGAACAAGTGGGGCAGGTTTGTTTAAGGTCATGCCTGAAATGCTGTAAAGCAATGCATTTTCAGCTTGCTTTCAGCTCCCTGCGTGCTCTGTGACAGAGATTCATAGTGTCCCTGTACTTCATAAGTCCTTTTACAGAGGCTAAAGCAGCGAATAACAAAATGCCTTGAGCTTAAAGAGCTTTGCAATGGGGAGTTAATTCAAACAGGGCCTCATTTCTCTGTCTTTACCTAACTGTTAAGTGAGCATTTGCAACTCAAAAGAGAAACTTGTCACGTTTGCTGGATTCCAATTAGGTTACTCAAGGAGTAGGTACCACTCACTTTCAGTAAAAATATGGAAATCTGACCCAAAGACTTCTATAGTAGAGACTGGGTTGTGGAGTAGCGCAGCCCAAAAAGTACAGAAGTTCAGGCATAAAGTGCAAACTAGTTTATGGAAAATGTGTGCCCTCCCCTCTTTTTTCTCAAGACTTTTTAATTTTTCAGCATTTTGGCAGTACTGGTATGGACTGCCACTGTGCCTTTAATTCCCATGTTCTGGAGACCAAGGAGAATGAAAAACAGAAAGCTTTGGGCAATAGTTCTGGTGGAACTGAGACTAGAATCCGGCCACATATAGCAGCCTGGTGATGTCTGATACAACCCATTAAAATGCCCCATGTAGTCTATAAATTACAGCTGTGAAAATGGAACCAAATCCTTTTAATGTGCTTTCCTCAAGAACATATTTTTATGTACATCTGGGTGTTTGCCTTAGCCCATATGTTATTACTTAACCTCTGAATCTATCAGGTACACGGACAATAAAATCTACAAAAGTTAAAGCCTAATTTAGTAAAGATTGGTCTGGTTTCCCTGAATTTCCTGTACTTTTTAAAGCAAGCATTAGCTTTGTTACCTGGAGTGCCTGCAATTGCTAGTGTTCCTGAGCAGCTTACAGTGTAGGAAATAAAAGGTGTTACGGAGTTTGAGTATAAAAATTCATTTCAGATGAAGATCTATTTTTCGTTATTTATTTATGTTATGTGTGAGACAGCAAAGTGTGCAGATCAATAGCAATTAGGTACGCAGCACAGTACCTTTACTGCCTTGCTCTGTTAGTCCGGTTATTCCTAGGAAGAACCCGATCATCTGAGACAGGTCTGGAGAGGCCAGGCACTGGGTAGGGGTGCTGGGCGAGGGCTGGCAGACAGGGATTGGGGATTATTATAAAAAAATCTTCCCTTCACAAATGTGAAAAAAAGAAGGCTTGGACGAACTTCACTAATGGTATGTTCCATTTTGCAATTTTTTCCGCTGCTTAATAAATAGTGTACTTTAAAGGTCGAATATTTTACCTTTAAAACCATTGGTGGCACAGTGAGCACCCAGAAAATTATTATGGCTACTGATGGAGAAAGTGGAAGGGAACTGAGAAGAGAATAGGATGAACATCAACTTTTTTTTCTGATAATGAAGATTTTTAAATTATTTTTGAAAACAAATTACTGCTGCAAGCAGTATTGCCTGATGTTTTAAGCAGATGAAATAATGGGAGAAATATCCAATGGTATAATTGCTTTAATTGTGGATATTCAAGCAGGGTGTTTAGCTGCCAATTTTTGCAAGTGAAAAAAGTGAAATGCCTACCAAAACCATTTCTTCTCATTCAGGGAGCTTCAATGGGGGTTGGAATTTTTAGAGGTGAAAAGAAGAAAACAGGACTGCCTCCTTATTTTTGTTTTGTTTTCAGTCTTTTTGCTGAGTTATAGTTTTCAGTATTGCTGAGAAACTGCATGAGATGAAATTCAGAAGTGAAGCAAAATTTTATATAAGGTGCCTGACACCAAAACTTCATCTAGCTGTCATAGAAGTCATTAGGAACTATATAAGCTTCTTAAACTCCCAGAAAGGACTGAAATTTTCATACACATGCATAGGACCAATCTGCCGCTGGCGCATAGCCAGCATATTTAAAGATGATTTAAAGATTTGCATTCTAAGAAGCCAAAGAGGAGATGTAAAAGTCTGAATAGTTGTCACTGCTCAAATGCAGACCTATATGTGACTTATGTAACTGGAAGATAATATTAGGGAATTTATTTGCGCCTAACAAAAAATCAGTTTACAGAATACCACCTTACATAGTATTAAAGTAAGGCATTGCTCTTGCAATCATTTCCCAAAATTTTGGCTCACTAGTCCCTATCTCTAAATCTAATTTCTTTCTAATCTTTGGGAAATAAGCATGTAAAGAATAGTTTAGGAGTTACCTGCTTAGGCGTGTAATGAATGGTACATGCTACCACCATTGTAGAACCAATGAGGGGTTTATTTCACTCTTGTGAATAGAGTTTATCTGGAGATGAACATTCAAGGGCACCCTAAAAACCAGCACAGGCTCTAATAACTGCTTGTTTTTCAAGTTTTATTAATTTCACTCACCGTAACACTCATTTCCATCTCTGTCTGTTGTTCCAACACAATTGGTTTTTATTAGATCATTTCAGATTTTATTAGATTCCAACTTTTTCAGAAATATTTTTCTCTCTTTTCTCTCCCATCACCAATATCAAAGAAGAATGGGAGAAACTCCTTTGTATCAGTAATTTGAAACTACACTGTGAGAAGTACACAGGAGAATAATCTGCGAAAAAAGTTCCTTGGAAGTGGGCTAAAGAACAGTTGTGCAGATAAGTGGGGAAAATCAGAGCTGTAGGTTCCATGCATTTTGTTCCCATGTAAATAAGGTTGAAATCTTCTTACAGTAAACTGAGAAGCTGCTGTCATTATAAATAAGGTCAAGGAAATTGCCTCTTAAAGAATGATCAAATTTTACACTACACAGTCAAGTATATAAGTTTGTCTAGTTATTTAGGATTTAAAATTATATAAAATTTCCCTGAAAAAGTTGACCTTTTCTTAAAGTAACCAGCATCAATATTTGCCACCTGAACACCAGAACTTTTCAAATTCTGGATGTTCCTGTCTTAGAAGAGGGATCCAAACAGGTCGAGGTTTGGGTTTTGCAAAAACCTTTGCAACAATTTTAACCTGAACAGAAGAAAGTCATAGTTTTGGCCAGGTCTGCATATATTTTAAAGGTTATTGAAAATGTATATGCTCACTAAGGGCAAGATCCTAATTGTGTATTTTGGTTATTCCAGTTTAGGCATTGCAATGTCAAAACACAACACCATTTGGATTGCTCAGAGCGCCAGTATTAGGCCTTTAAGCTCACTATGCAGACAATGAGGTGAAATACACCTCCGAAAGAAAACTCATGTATTCTAACATTTTCAGGTGCAATCTCTACATGCAAAAACAGGGCAGGGTTTCTGATGCCAAAGTGCAGCATAAGGAGCCTACAGCTATTACTTTACGGGAAACACTAAGTGCAGGGTTCCTGAGCTGGACGTGAGTGTGTGTACTTGGGATCCTGAATGTCAGTCTCTGTCAGTTAGCTCCTGTCTCAGGAGAACTCCCTCCCTTTTTGATATTTCCATATCCAACTCTGAAAAACAAGGGATCAGATAAAAGTCTAGGATGTTGCATGGTATGGAGAGCATCAGTAAGAAATGGGAAACAACTCTTTACTTGATTATTTGTTGTCAAAATTGCATATATTTTTTAAAAGATGGCCAAAAGTGTTTTAGATGTTTCTTGTATAATACAATAAACAAAGCTGCATTTTTTTAAACCTAAAAAGTTTCCTTTTTCTACTTCTTGTGGTTTACAGAGATACATATATACAACCTGCAATTTACACTTTAATTATCACCTAGAAAACCTATTTATTCCAAAGTGACTACCGTGACTTGAATCAGACTGAGTAGGGGGTACATTGTTTAAGTTCTCAATGAATTCATAAGATCATGTTCATCTTCAGTTTAAGGATACATTAAAACTCATCCCTTAAAGCACTCATGTTGATCTATATTGCTGCGCTCTGTGAAAACGTTAGAATAGGCCAGCCACAAACTCTGTGGCTGGAACCATTGTAAATGGAACCATTATAAAATACTTCAAAAATTGTGTACCTCTTTTCCTCCTACTGCAGGCCTATGCCAGGAATGGGGACCAGAATTCTTCCATGCAGTGTTAGTCCTGCACCGTCAGGAGTTATGCTCTTCTGTGCGTAATAACTGTGTAAGAAAAATACTGCACATCAAAAATTACCAAAAGATAACAGGAAACAATCAGTATAATACAAACTTGTGCCTTAATATTTCCGTGCTATGTCAATACATAAAAAGAGATCCTTAAAATGCTAGTTTAAAATAGTTTAAAAGTACCTCATAAAATTAACAGTCCTACCAAGTGTTTATGACATCAAACCCCAGATTTAATAACACCGTGGTTAAAGAAGGCTGTATACTTAGAATTTTATTTACAGAAAGAAAAGACCGGTTCTATTTTTATGAGAAAGGTGTTTTTCTTGTTCAGGACAGCAGCTGATTATTATCCCACAACTTTTGGGTTGTGTCAATGAAAGAGGCCTGATGTAAAGCCCTGAAATCATTTGCATTTGTTTTGTAACTACATTTCTATTCAAATGTACAGCATTTGGCTTAACATCAGCAGTTTTAAATCCACTAAGTAGAGACACTTTCTGAGACTTTGTCAGAGGGAAAGGATTAGAAGACTTAAGCCTGACTGAAACGCTGGTGGAGTATAACTCATCTGAAGAAGTTTCAGAAGTTTAAAAAGTCACCTTTTTTTTCCCCTGAGCTTTTCCTTCTACTCAAAAAACTATTTTCTGTACCTTGTGAGCTGTAGAAATGTTTTCCTTCTTTTTTTCTTTAATCCTTTCCAGGTAATTACTTCTATTTACATTATAATAGCTTATTGTTAGTCTGTGTGCACCTATACCCCAGTCATATAGATTCTCTTCACAAACTTGCTTGCTCCATAACGCTGCTCAAATTCTCTGTTCATCTCTCACCTTTTTATGAGACACATTTGTGCTTTCAGGAAACCTTTGGCCATTGATGGCTTGCTCAGCCCAGGGCAGAGTAAGCAAACACACAGGTACAATCCAACACAATTTTCTGGTAGCCAAAAGCACAATAAGAACTTCCCATTCTCCCTGGCCACCGGCCACCAATTCCCATATTTTTCCATTTTATGAGGATCTTTCATCCAGATCATTTCACACGAGCAAAATCAGCACAACTAAACAGACAATGAACTGGAGCACAGACTTGGAAATGTGTGACTACAGGAGAGGAGTCCAGGAAAGCCAGCTTGGCTGTAGGAGGAGGAACGTGCACACACACACACACACACATATACACACTGAATGGTCTCTGTGTGTAAGTACAGGGCGTGGACACCCTGCTTACTAGAAAATTTTGAATTCAATCCTGATAGCCACAAAAATATAGCAGGTGCAGATCCTTCTTAGCCTGGGACAGCACTAACTAACTCATAGTTATGAAGGCCATAAGGGACCAGACTCATCACAGTCAAAGGTGACACAGGCCACAGAATGTCATCCTGCATTTCTTGCATTAAGTGTTTCTTTGAGCTGTAAATTTTGAAACCTAACTGACAAAGAGTCCATAACATTACTGAGAAATCTCTGCAAGTGTTTAATAACTTTCACTGCTAAAATGTGAGCTTTATTTTTAGGTTTAATTAATCTAATTTTGTCCTGTTGTTTTAAACGATTTCACCAGACAATGGCAACAACACATTCATAGCTGCCCAGATACCAACGCCAAATCCACTGTGAGTTCTTCCACAGCAGCGAAGAGTTACTCCAGGGATGTGAAAAGGAGAGGTTCACTCCCAGGCAGACAGTGCAAGGTGTTACTAGCAACACCACTGCGCTTCCATCTCTCCTGCCCACACCTTCTGTCTGTGTCTGCCTCCTTTCCTTCCCTCTTTCCCCTCTTCTGTGTCCTCTGTGCCAACTGGTATTCACATAGTTCCAGGAAGAACTTAATGGACTTCTTGGCCTATAACTATCTGCTGTCATGCCTTGAAACCTGTGATTCATCCATGCAAGCGACTGGACATGCCTCTGCCAAAACCCAGAGCTTATTTCTGTCCATAGCCCACATGTCAAAAAAATCCTCAGTGCAGCTCCTCTTTCTTTGTGTCATATCTCATAATCCCGATCAGCAACCAACAGGGAAACCAAAGTACCACTTCATCAGCTCCATAACAGACAAATTAGGATAGGATAGGATAGGATAGGATAGGATAGGATAGGATAGGATAGGATAGGAACATGAAGTGCTAGAAAGCCCAGTTGCTCCTAAAAGGGAAGCCAAATTTGAGAAATTAGGATAATAGAAATCATTCTTTTGTGTCCTAGCCATTTTTATATGTCGTTGGCAGCTAAAAACTCTTGCAAGCAGTGTGGGTTGCCAACAAAGATATAGTTAGAGTTATTTAAATTTTCTCTCAGAATTATTAGCTTTGTAGGTTTCATGAGAGCTGTAGAGTCACAGTACAGGTTTTGCAAGTGCAGTGATATGTCTACAAACTTACAATCAGATAAAGCTCAGCAAATGAGGATGGGTTTATCAAATGCCTTTGGCAGTGTCATAAGGAACTAGACTGTGCACCTTAAGCATTGCAGGCCTGTATTTCATTTTGCCCTTAGTGAGAAGACACATTGTACTTGTAGTCTTTTGATTAAGACACACCTATGAGCTGCAACAGTGGCATCATATCAGGATTTACTCCTCAGAGAAGAGAGGATGCGAGGCTGGGTGTTTTTCTTCAGAACTGGTGCCATAGCTTAAGAGACTGGAACGTTAGAACAAGACACAAGGTACTAGATCTCCTTTTCAGCACTTGCACTGTCCTTTCATTTAGCCATTTTGGGCATTTATTTCAAGTTGGGCACTGTTTAAGGTGAATGAAGACATTGCTTTGCATTAGTGAATATTGCAGCACTGCATTGTAGTTAGAAACCAGGTCATGCAGTAAGAAAAGGAAAAACATTCCAGAAGGATTTTACTTTGAAAGTTGGAACATAGATTTATTCCTCTCTCACTTGACAATGGAAAATATTTTTGACTGACCTCTCAGGACATGAAGAATAATTACTGATCTGCAAGACAAACAGAAACACAGGTTCCGATTATAACATGATAGACTGGATGGAGTTGCTCTGCCTCATCCATAACAGCATTTCTCACTCCCATACTCGGCTTTTTGGAAAAGTACTTGTGTGGACCTGCTTGTACGAATCCCTAAGAGTGAAACAGTTTCACATTTGTTCTAAGCGAGCTCAAGTGTAAGGAGTAGACACATGCCCTCATTTCAGCCCCTCTATGTTTTTAGTATATGGCTACAGAGTAAAGACCTACAAGCTAACACATCAAAAAGGAAAAAAGAAGGCGCTTTTTTTTTCTCATCAACTTAATCTTTTTCCTCACATCCAGCCCTCTGGATGTCCTCACAAATACTAGTTGCAGCACAAAGTATGTGGCATGAACATAAGGCCAGGGCCTTGGGAAAACAAGGAGAAAGAAAAGATGAGCAAAACCCAACTCCTTTTAACTACCGTCTGTACTTGTGCCTGCTTAAAACACCAACCTCATACACACAGGTTCTTCTCCCTGCTTGGGGTGTAATTCTCTTGGGTCCCATATGCTTGCTCTGCACATTCACTTCTTCTCTTCAGGAATTTTTGGCAGCTATGGGCTGTGGTTTACATTGGGTAATTACTGGAGCGGAATTATCTAAATGTCCACAAGGAGATGAAAGTGGAGGTGGGGATTTACTCACCTAATCCAGCTCTGCTTTCTGAGAGGTAGAAGAGTTTAACTCACAGGTGTTATAGTCAAAACTGGTCTCCACATTATTGTGATGACTGGAGCAGGATCTCCAGTGCAAGCACCCCATTCCCCCATAGAAGGAACATCCAGCTGGCACAATCGTTTGGTTGTGAGAGATGCTTCAAAACAGTTTAAGATCCAATTATGAGATGATGAAAACACTTAGGGGACATACAGGCTGTTTGATTTCAAGAAATTATCTCCTCACAGGTAAAATGACCTGTGCTTGTTAGTAGAGTGCATTAACATCATCTGTCTAATTTAATTGCTATTTCCCCACACACTTGCATTACATTATTTAGAAGCAATATGTATTGCTGGATTGCCTCACTCACCAAGGGCAGAGCACGTTCCTGGAGTGCAGGTGGCAGGCCCTCAGCTGTCCCTGGGAACCCACTCAGTCAGAAAAACCCCTCCAAAGAGATCCCTCCCAGCAGTGGCTGCATTAGTGAATTGCAAGATGAACTTTGGATGACTGAAGAGCAAAACATGTTGGTCTTTTAATCCAGCTGCTAGAGTTGGATTGCTGCCTCTTGCCCAACCATACAACTTTCAACCCCATCTCTGTTCAGCTCAGTTCGTAGCCTGAATATATTTAAAGTGTGTAAATTATTTGCTCTCCATAACACCACTGTAAGCACACTGCTGTTTACTAGGCCTTAGCTGTGTTTTCTCCAGGCTTTGAACTTTAATGACTCAAGCTGATATATGTGACATGGTGAGTGCTTTCTATATTTAATTATGAAAAAGATTTTTTTGATATTCTGTTTGCAATTTTGGTTTTGGCAGTTGATAATCCTCCCAGGGTAGTCAGAGTGCTTTTGGAAAGTGAAAGAGAAAAGGAAGTACATTCGTACCTTAAACTAATTTCTGGAAAGTGGTAAAAAGAAAAGTTACATCCTAAAATAGGCTCTCCCATCAAAATTCAGCCAGTAAGCATGCTGAAAGCAGTGTTATCCCTCTGTGGAAGGCCAAATGTCTCAGCCTCAGATATAAGCTTCCTGAAAAAGCAGAGAGATGTGGTTTGTCTCTTAGGCTGCAGGAGAGGTAGTGAAGGACCCAAGGGACCATAAACAGCCCTGTGTGGAAGCAATTGCAAGAACAGTGTCCTCATCACCACCTCAGCCAGCAAAACTAAATCAGGCTAGGAGCATTTCAAAATATGATAGAGCTACTGCTCTCACGCTTGTTTCCTCAAAGCTTATGAACAAAAACCCTGTAGAGCATGACTCATACTAACTTTACTCGCTATCTCTATCAGAATTCATGTCACGAGTTAAAACCACAGTCAGGATCTTCATCTGAAAGGTTATGCATTTTTGTTAGAAATCTAATGTTAGGCACCTAATCTATGTTTTAAATTTGTTTATCATCAAGTCATCTGACATTTGTGGATATCATGAAAACTATGGTCCTACTTAATTCAATAGCATTGCAACTTTCCATCTACTTTTCATTCAGTCACATGTGTTGTGTACTCATTCAGGCGTGTCCTCTGCAGACAACATTCAGCTATGATTTCTGAATTAATCATTTACAGCTCTCCAAGGTAGGCTTTGAAGAAAGAGTTGCTTGTATCTCAAAGGTCAACACGAGGCAAGGTTACGAATCCAAGGCTAAAGCTCTAATGCTGTTAATACCCCACCCGGCGTGTCTAAACCAGATTATTCTCCCAATAATCAGGTATTTGTACACTTAAATTAACTTTTGTCTTCCTATGTGAACTAATTTTTGAAACAGTAACCAGAAAAGTTCGTCTGAGCTTGGTAGAAAAATGAGGATCTAAAGACCAGGCTTTTCTGTCCAAGGCCACCAGTCCACAGGCTAAAGCTGAGAGCCAGGCACAGCACTGCACTGGAAGGTGGCTTCTTAAAAACACAAATGGAAAATTAGACCCAGGACATTTACTGGGAAGGATGATCCATACCTTTCTGTTGTCACAGATGAAAAATCAGAAAGATTAGATCAATGAGGAACGACGTTGCTTCTAACAGTGAAATAAGACTAATCACAGCCCAGTAACAGAGAAACTTTATATCATCACTATTCATCTTGGAGAATATCTGATCAGTGACTGGCATTATTCAAACAAATGAGTCGCAATGAATTTTGCAAATACAGGAAATAGATTTCACATCTGCAATTGCTGATAGATTAAACTCTTTCAAACTGATATGGCCCATTTACTTCAGTATCACTGAGCAAAATAAGAGTCCCTCTGAAGCCACCTAAAAGAGCTGGGGGCGAAGAACAAGACGTCTGCATCTCTACACAGGTCTGCAGGAACATGCAGGCTGTGTGCCACCTCTTCCCTAACCCAGAAGCCTGATCTCAGTTGGGCCCAGGATAGCCCCGAGGGTTTCAGGCTTCCCTAAACACCTGCTCCTCTCTCCTACAGCCATGCAGCAGTACATATCCATCTCTAGTTTAAGAAAAACACCACCAATAAAAAACAGCCCCAGTCGTACTGTGTTCTCTTGTGTAACTTCCATTTGACAATGACTACTGGGAAATGGCACGTGCAACGTTAGCCTGCAATTATAATCTGCCATTGTTGTTCAGACAGAGAAAGTACACAGGGAGGAAGCTTGTGCTGTCCTTCAGGTGAATTTTGGCTAAACAAAGTAACTAAATGGAAAACTCACCTAACACCTTGTGCAGCGTGTTTCCTTTGTCTGTTAGTACTTTGGACGCACAGCCAGCTTTCAGCAGACAGAGAGGAATGTCTCTCTTCACAGATGTTTCCCAAAAAGTCTTGAAGGGTTCAACACCATATAATGTAAATCAAATTTTTAATATCATTTTAGCATTCTACTGCTGTCTTTCCTCAAGGAGTTTACGATGTCGTCTGTTACACGCCACTAGAAATCAGCATTTTTTGACTATAGCAAGCTGCACACATGCAAACAATTTTTCCTCATCCTTGGAAACGAGTAACTTCGATAAGGTCTTTAGAAGACATTCAAATGTGACCTATTTTTGGCTCACAGAACATTCTGCTCATAGCTTGATTTTATCTTTACACAACTAATGCACTACTAACTGTAGGCCTTGAAACTGTTCATTCAAGCCCATCTGAAAAAATAGCCATCATTGATCTTTTCTTCTAAGCTCTGCAGATCTTCGTAACCTTTCTCATGAGTGGATTACATTTCAGCAAAATAGCATTTTCTTTTTCTTGACAAAATGTCCTATAAGAAACAGACAACTCCATTATATGACCTACATACTGTGTTAGAGATACACATAGATGGCAGCCACCATTCAAATAAATGTAAAGCATGGTAAGTGAATTATTATCTTGGATGTGAAGACTGATACAGATGATAGCTGGCTACATTCTGTCTAATTCAAAGACATATTCTACAAAGCATTCATATCAAAACCTATCTCATTTGTGTAGAAGTTTTTCCATTTTTTAAAAAGCTTTTCCATTTTAAAATATAATTCCAGCTCCTATAATTTTTGATAGAGGCTCTACCATTGGCAGAACACATAGAAATTTCAAGAATTTTATTCCATATCTGAGCAAAATGAATGCTGCCATCATGATACATTTAGCACCACCACATCCTTCTTCTTTACCTTTCTACACAAATATGCATGTACCTTCACACACAAATGGATGAAGAGAAATAAGGTTCCTCACTCAAATCTGAAAGGAAGGAATTTATGGCTCTCACAGACATTGTGTTTCTTTTTTTCTGCTGCTTTGCTTCTCTTATAGCCCATGCCACATCAATGAACAGGGCAGCTTGGTCAAAACTTACTTATTTTGTTCCAAGCCAACTCCCAAAGCCTATCTTCAGAGGCCACTGTCTATCCATTGTTTCTCTCAGATAAATTTCATTCTGTTTCCAGAAGCTCAGTTCCAATACTTACAAAATTTGTCATTTTACTTTTAAATATTCAAGTATTTATTCTGGAAATGCTTTAAACTGTCATTCAAGGAGTACTAAAGTGCAACAGTGCATACATTTAATTTGCTGAATCATAGCTAACCACTACAGCTTGAAGAAGGAATAACCAACTCTTTGTAACCAATCCACTGCGTTAACTGAAGTTAGCAAATAGTCGTAAATACCCTATATACCCTACATATATGTATATGAGGTCATCATGATGCAAAACACAAACAAAAGTAAACAAAAAGACAGAGATTAAATTTACTATCTTCACCTCCTTAGAAATTCCTCACCCTTATCTATATTCACTGCCATAGGCTCCCTTGATAGTCAATAAAAAAATTCCATATGCAAATTGCCATCATCATCGTGTTACTTAGGATGAGGTGGCACATTGAGAGGAATAGGTTATATGCCTATCTTTTAGACCTTTAACTTAGCTGAGATGGATTCTACCTTTATTTCACACACTGTATATGAAGAAGAGGAAGCCAAACCCTTCTCAGTGGTGCCCAATAAAAGGATAAGAAGAAATGGGCACAAACTGAAACACCTGAAGTGGTGTATGAATGCAAGCAAATGGTTTTTTTTACTGTGAGATGGTCAAACACTGGAACAGGCTGCCAAAGAGAGATTGTGAAATCTCCCTTCTTGGACGTACATAACACCAGACTGCACACGGTCCTGGGCAGCTTATTCTAGCTGACCTTGCTTGAGCAGGGGGGGTGGACTAGGTGATCTAGCAAGGTTCCTTCCACCACCAGCAATTCTGTAATTCTGTGATACATTGCAAAGTTTTATTAAATAATGTTTGCGTTTCACTTTGAAATCAGTTTTGTGTTACAAGCTCAATATATAGCATAATTAAGACTATGCGAGAATGAGTTTTCTGCTAGATGCATTTCCAAAAAAGAGAAATCTGTCTCAGCAAATGTAAATTGTAGTTTGATAACTAGCAATTACTGAGTAAGACAATATGTAAAGAACAGCCAAGATCTTTCAATATCCTCATGAGGTATTATTGTACAGGGGCCTTGAAAGTAGACTAGAAACAGTAGTTAACTCCTCCCGCATTTGGAAATAGAGCTATCAAAATTTAACACGATAGTGAAGTACAGTGATACTGCTGTCAATTTGATATAGTCTTCTTTCTTTTCCTTTTTATAAAGAAGAAGAAATAAATTATGTAAGAGACAAACTGATAACATTACAATTTCTGACATTTTTGACATCCTTATAATATTAAGAAAGGACAAAACCTGATGGGAATGAATGCAGAACTATTTCCCTTCATTCTGCTGACACTTTGAGTTATTCATTGTAGTCACAAGTAGCCTCTTTTTGCACTACGTCACCATATCTGAAAAGTTCTTAGATGAAACCTGACAATATTTTTAACGTGACTCTACCCAGTGGCTTTTTTGTGACTAGGTTTCCCAATTTACTTCTTCTACCAAATGAAAGTCTTGAGTCATGGGAGGAATATTGGAAAGTATTAATTCATAATTTCAGGTATAATAGCTTTCCTAGTCACTATAGCCAATCCAGTCACTAATTTCAGGTATACTGATCTTCAGCCTGTCTGCTTTGACATAATTTCAAACTTTAAAGTACACTCTATTGCAAGTGGACTGATTCATTAAAAAAATGTTTGATGCCACCATGGATTTTGTCTTTTGATTATACCTATGTATAGTTTAGCCTGTAGCTTTAGCTTTTGGCTTTAGATTTTAGCTGTTTCACTGCAAACTTCTACTAATGAATCTGTTCTAAAAATTGCAAGAACACTCATGGGGCAATATTCATATTTATCTGAGGCAAAGATTCCCAGAGTCAAAGCACGGGGGGGTAAAATCAGTACAGAATTGATGAAGAAAAAAAAATCCAGACAAAAAAAACCCCTAACATAGCCAGTAATGGCAAAATGGAAAAAGAGGCAGAACCAGTTAACCAGCTAAAGGAGCATAGCAAATAACCCTGTAAAAAGTGATATTAAAGCCTCTGTTGTTGCCCATACCACAGACTGATTATCCCAGGAACAACATGGCCCATTTGGGGCCAATGGAGTTGTCTACGGTCCTGCACCTGGCTCAGGGCAACCCCTGCTATCAATACAGGCTGGAGGATGAAGGGATTGAGAGCAGCCCTGAAGAGAAGGACCTCGGGGTACTGGTGGATGAGAAGCTCAACATGAGCCGGTAATGTGCAGTTGCTTTGGAGCCCTCAAAATAAGAAGGACATGGACCTGTTGGAGAGGGTCCAGAGGAGGGCCACGAAGATAATCAGAGGGCTGGAGTACCTCTATTATGAAGACAGGCTGAGAGAGTTGGGGTTGTTCAGCCTGGAGAAGAGAAGGTTCCTTATTGCAGCCTTTCAGTACTTAAAGGGGGCTTATAAGAAAGATGGGGACAAACTTTTGGTAGGGCCTGTTGCAATAGGACAAGGGGTAATGGCTTTAAACTAAAAGAGGGAAGATTTAGACTAGATATAAGGGAGAAATTTTTTACAATGATGGTGGTGAAACACCAGTACCGGTTTCCCAGAGAGGTGGTAGATGCCCCATCCTCGGAAACATTCAAGGTCGGGTTGGATGGGGCTCTGAGCAACCTGATCCAGGGGCCCTGAGCAACTTGATCTAGTTGAAGATGTCCCTGCTCATTGCAGGGGGGTTAGACTAGATGGCCTTTAATGGTCCCTTCCAACCCAAACCATTCTATGGTTCTATGATTCTATTTCTCAAAGTCTTTTATTGCCCTGTGGTTCTGTAATTTAAACCTAAGTAAAAATTTAGCAGCATGCAACATTGAACAAGCCTGAAGTCCTCCCCTGTTAGTACAAGATGCTAAGCAAGGAATGGCAGGAGAGTAGATTTATGGGTATGGTCAATCTTAGGTAGTCATAATGTGGCTTACAATTCCCTTTCCTCCAAACTGCAGTGTTACAACATGTTTTAACAAACACAAAGTCTGTATTCAAGCTTTGTTGAACTTTCCAGGACAAGGTTCATAACAGCCAGTGTTCCTCTGGAAGCAGATATGGCTTCTGATTGATACAAAGTCTGATTCTTCTAATGATTCAAATATGAGAATTTTTCTATTTTTAATGGGCAAATGCTTTGAGGAGCACAAGCATAATCACAGCGAAAATATCTGCTTTGTCTGCTAACCAGTCAGAAACAGGAAAATCTTACCAAACACAGCACACAGGAAAATTTGCTGTTACAAATTATTATTTACTTATTAATTATGATTTACACTAACAGGGAGACACTTTCTGTAATATTAAAACCCAGTCTTATGCTTGGATATGTATTAAAGAATGATGGACCCAAGTGTGAGAGCATTAAATGGCTGCTCTCCACACCTCTCTCAGAGGTGGTTTTGGCCATCTATTCTCTGCCTTTCACATTTACTAGTGATACATTTTATCTGTCCCTCTAAGTGAAGCTGGGCAATTCTTTTTAATATTTTGTAACTCTGATGCATCCTTCTTTGCTTTTTTCCCCCATATTCCTGAAAAAATTAAGTATTTCATTTCAAGTGGAATAGAACATCCCATGCAATGCAAAGTGACATTTTTGGGTGTTTTGCGTTGTCAAGTAAAAACTAATGTTTTTATTCCTTTTGATCTGTACTACTTTTATTTTTATTTATGAACTCTACTGCTGAACCAATAAAATCAATTACTCATCTTGGCCTAGTTTCATCTGCAAAGATTTTGCTGCCTCCCTCTATCAAAGCAGGGGTTCCCAAAGCACTGGAGCACTATCACTGTGATCAAAATCTCAGAGATCATCATCTTTTAACCTTATAGTTGGCAATACTGTAAAAGTGATATGATTTTATAGTCAGCTACAGTCTCATGAGGGCACAGTTTGGGAACAACCACTTCGAAGGTAGATAGCACTGTTTCTGAACGCAGTTCCCAAAGCAGATGACATACCTACTCACTATTTTAGTAGGAAAAACAGGCATTGTGCAGTTATTGAACATTCTGGGCCTGACTCAAACACAGGATGAATGAAAAAAGTTTCTTTTCATACAAAATAGAAAAGTTTTGGAACATTCTAGCCTTAATGTAAATGAGTGAAGTTATGCTGAAGAAGTGTAAAAGGCTTGAAATGACCTTTAATCTTTATAGGATAATCCAAATCTGTTTTTAATTTAGGAATGCTATATCTCTGTATTTTACAGATGAGAGATTCAAGCCTACTTAGCCTGGAGATTTATTGTATAGAAGTACCCACCTCCAACTAATGGCTTATACCACCACAGCCAAAGTGCAATAAAACCAGTATTTTGCCCAGCCATCAAAATTTACCTGCATGCTGCTTAATCTTACAAGAGGATACACAATGTATTTTGCTACCCAACATCCACCCAACGGTCGCATGGCTGGGAGAAATCACTGCAAAGGATCAGGTCAAAAAAGGACAGGTCCAATTGCATGGCAGGATAGAGTTGCACCGACAGAAAAAAGCTCTAGGTGCGGAGGGTATTTGAGGCTCCTTTCTCTAATCTAATGGACAACAGATGTGCCTTAGTGAGGATGGGATTAATCCTCAAACATCCCATACCCCCTGCTATAAGACACAATGGAGTTCATACAAGGAGAAGAGTGCCCCATGCTGAATTTTTCAGGGATGAGATGGGATATGATTCTTCTTCTGGCTGAGTGCAGAAGAGGGCATTGTAACTGCTTTTGAAGTGATGAATGGTGCATCTAACCAGCTGGAGAAGGCCACCTGCATGCCATGCGCTGGGAGACGTGGAAGTACTTGGGGAGTAGTTAATAACTCCTTGGATTGACAGGGGCAGATTGTGCAGCCTTTTGGCAAATGGTGACTTCAAACAGTAGATTTGCATTTACCCTCAAACCAGGACAAGAGCAACTCCAACTTATGTGTGCGTGTTTGTGTGTGTGTGCATAGACATTGCATTTTATAAACACACTTGGTGACTCATTCCAGAAGTGAGGCAGGGGTTTCTTCATTGTGCAGCTTGCACCATGTGCCAGCAGGACAGGATGAATTGAAGACAGTATTCCAAGTAGCCTAACACATTCTTGCTGTTGTAGTTAACTTTCAGTACAAAGCAGGAGGAAAACAAAGGGCTAAAGAAAGGAAAATTCAGAAAGATCTACAGTCCAGGGAACCTGAAAGGGATTAACTTGGTCTCCCAGGCATGATTCGTTATGCTGATCTGAGAATAAGACAACGTGGGGCTGTGGTAGCTGCCGACCTGCTAAGCCCCTTGGAAGTCTGAATTGGCAAATATCACATCTCTTCCTGAATGACTTGCTCCATCTGTGTTTGCTAGCGTCCACATTGACAGCTGCCTGCCATCTTGGCAAGAAAGGCGATGCAATTTGAGAATCTGCAGTGGATGTCTAGTGCATGCATACAAAAAAGCCCACAGCCTTTAGGCTAACAAAGCCTGCTAGCTAGCCACTCCAGTAAATAAGGAAGTCTGTGCATCCCAGTATATCAACTAATTCCAAAATCATTAGGAGTGCTTGAATCCATTAACACAGTGGTGGCTGAACACGCGTTTACTCAGACAAGGTAGTGTCAAGAACTGAAGACTTCTGTATGCATTAACTCCCAGTTAGTGGATTCTGATCTGGAAGGTATATAACATTTCCTTACAAAAAAAGGGAGAAGCATCAATCTGTCTCATTCATGATCCACAGACAGCTGATATTCAATGGAGTAAATAATTAGCTTTCATTTTAGTAACTTTATCAAAACACAGAGGATATAAATTTCTTGTTATGAGTGCATATTGAATACATAACAAGAGCATCATAATCATAAGAGGAGGTAAAGCATAAATCAGTGAACAAGGAAAGAACAAACTGTTGAGAATTCCACCCATTGCTACTCACCATTTGAGTAAGAAAGGAGTTGCCAGTGAGGAGTACAAAAGCAAGTAACACTGTTATATTCATATAGGTCCTCCAGAAAGACAGAAAAATATTAACACTTGTCATTTATAACATGCTGTTTAATGGAATCAAAATACAAATTCCTGCCTATTTGTGATCAGCCCAGCCACCCTTTATTCAGAAATAAGGATACCATCAGAGGTTTTATATGGAGATTATTTACCGTTTACTGGGTATTTACTATATATTTTCTTTTGTGTTACTTCAACTTTGCATGGTTACGGATTCATAAATTAGGCCTGAGTTTTCTGATGGGATTTTAAAGAGGTGAAAATACCTCATAAAACAACAAAAAACTTCATGGTTTCATTTTGCCTTCAGGTTCATGCATTGAAACCAACTGAAGCCTCAGGGTAGAGAGATTTAGGTCACATTTGTGCAAAACAGTTCTGCTGCCACAGTACTAGTTACTCCTACTTGCATAACTGATATTTTCAAGAAAGCAAAGTAGTCCATTTCTTAAAGAGTGGTTGTTCAAGAGATTCAACCAAAAAAATTTTGAAACCAAAAGTTGAGTTGTATCAAGCGGATGGTCCCAAGAGGCTGCATTACAAACCAGTAAAGATGTTCAGGCAAGATGCCTGCAGCATTACTCACTGGCCCTCTCACCCTTAACCGCTCTGTGGGATAAAGCATTGACCTCGCTCTGTCCTTTGTGGCTGAAGGGCAACCAGGTGACTTCTTCTGGAGGAACTGTGACTTCTCCTGGAGGAACTGAGCACCCTGGAAACTGTAGAGAGAGAACAAATCGTGGGTGTCCGTGAGCAAGATGTTTGCAACTATGCCCAGCTTTGGGATGGGCTACAGAGTCTTAGGGAAGTTGTTCAGTCCCTCCCGCTCCAGAATACAACTCAGGAGAGTGTCAGTTCCAGCTCTTGGGGAAACAAAAAAACGCACAAACTGAGCAAATTCATCTGCAACACAAAGGCTGGCTTCAAACTATGATGTCTACTGAGGGAGGCTTCTGTAAAACCCACCAGTGAGCAGACTTCACCCTCCGGCATCTTCTGATCCCCTTCTCCATTGCAGGGGATACGGTTTTTTGGCACAGCTGGAAAAAAGAATAAGATGCTGGCTTGAGAGGGAGCATAGCTGAGGCTGGGAGGGTCGGTGCTGAGTCATCAGAAACATCAGTTTCTGACAGCCTTTTGTGCATCTTCCTGCGCCAGGAGAGGGTGAATTTGGCCCACTATAAATACTGCATTGTAGGTTAGGATAATACAGCTGCACTAGTCCAGTTTTACGTGCTGCCTTTTAATAAATGATACTGCTCCAGTGGTTTTCTAACAGTTCAGCAGGAGTTCACTGACTTTCATCTCTGTCATTGGAACATGCAGCTTCACTTATTTATTTGTTTATTTGGGGGCTTGCATTATCCATCCCCCACACTCCTTCTACTCATGCAAAACTTTCAGACAATTTGCATAGTTAATTGACAAAATGTCGGCTTAGATAGTGTCTCATCCTTGAGTACTGCTTTGTTTAATATGTTTCCTATTCCTACGATTACCTCCCTTAGGCACAAAGCTGAGTAAATAGACTGGCCTTTCACCGTACCTTGAAGGTCAACTAATTCAGGGTCTGTCAAGCCACTGGGTGATGGGGATGTTAAAGCCAAGGATCCTGCACCAGTACAGCTTTGCTTTCTGCCCCCAGACATTCTTTATGTCTCCATAAAAAGCCAGCTCTCAGGAGCTAGGCATAGGGAGGTTAATCCTTATTACTAGTGACACTGGAAAAAGCTTATGACAGATGCACAGTGGGTCCCCTTTGGAAGACTGTGCATAACTGAGAGCATGGGAAGGATGTTTTGCACAGAACTGCCAGGAGGCTTAGAAACTGTATTAGAAAAAGCCTGTTTTTTTCACTGCATAGCTCATTTAATGAACCTCTGCCTCAGGGTAAGGGAATGTACAGTATTTGAGCAGATAATCTATGTGACGTAACAAATTAACCTCTGAAAAGAACCTCAATAGTTATGCAAAGCTGTATCTTGCTTTCTTTTGAATAACTAAGCCCCACATGCTGAATAAAAACAAGTTCTTGCTGTAAGATAGATGGCTCGTGCTCTGCTATTACACTTGGTATCAAAAATAGCAATGGGAAGAATGAAAAATAATGTTTCCAGCTTAGTGGGACATCATTGCATAAGCAGCATGAATAAATGGGAAGGGTACCTCTTCAACCATCCTGCTTCCAAAAGGAAAGTTTTTATGGAACAAATTCATCTTTGAGTATAGATTGGTGTTATTAGTAGGGAGGGGATAAAACCACACAGTATCTGGATCTCATAGAATCCTAATTTGCAAGAGTCACTAAGTTGCAGGTTTGTGCTGCAATCTAACTAAAGCACTCACAGAGATTTTTCACTGTCCTACTGGGGCTGGACTGATGTCCTGAAGATTAGCTGGGGCTGCATAATCCCCTAGTGCCTGCCTGAGCTGATGGTGGGCACTGATTCCTTCCTCAGCAGCTTCTCACAAGGTGCATGGACAGACCCCTTCCAGGCTTGTTGGCCCCTGGAGCATTCCTGTTTGTTCCAAAAGCATCCTCAGTTTCACCCGCTGCATATCCCTGCATGGCAGAGAACAACGTAGGACCTTTCCTGCATTAAAGCCACTGTGATCACGCCATAACCTTTCTAACAAAACCACAATAAATAGTTTGTCTTTGCTCTAAGTGAATTCCTGCCTTCCAAAAAGCCAAAATAGTTTAAATATCAAAATAGGGTGCCCAAAATTTCATAAACAACCAGGCCTCGGGATTTCTAACAAAAGTGAATACAAAATGAACTGGAGCTGGTTGATTACACATGAAGGCTTGCAGGGAAGCAGTTACATTCTTTGTTTACCAGCTGTTAGGACTGCATTAAGACTTTCTTACATCCTAGGTAAGTGGTTTCATGGAGACAGTTTTCTGGCAGTAATAAAAGTCTCACTACAGCTTTTGACTCAGGACACCCAAGCCAAAAATAGGCAAGAAAGGAAAACAATGCTGATATCTGAGTGAAAGTTTAGTGTAAAATACAGGACTGTTCTCACTCAGCCCCTTTCTGTATTATTCAGAATTTTCAAAGAGTTTTATCCTTAGTGAAGTGTTCTCATTTTGGTGTAACTGAGTCTAAGGTATTCTGTTAATTTCCAGAGCTATAAGAGTCTTTAGAAATTTCTTTTGAATCATAGAATGGTTTAGGTTGGAAGGGAGCTTAAAGATCATCTAGTTCCAACCCCCCTGCCATAGGCAGGGACACCTTCCACGAGACCAGGTTGCTCAAAGCCTCATCTGACCTGGCCTTGAACACTTCTAGGGCTGGGGCACCTACAACTTCCCTGGGCAGCCTGTTCCAGTGCCTCACCACCCTCAGAGTGAAAAAATTCATCTTAATATCTAATCTCAATCTCCCCTCTTCCAGTTTGAAGCCATTCTCCCTCATCCTATCGCTACATGCCCTTGTAAAAAGTCCCACTCCAGCCTTCTTGTAGGCCCCCTTTAAGTACTGAAAGGCTGCAATAAGGTGTCCCCAGAGCCTTCTCTTCTCCAGGCTGAACAACCCCAATTCTCTCAGCCTGTCTTCATAAAAGAGGTGCTCCAGTCCTCTGACCACCTTCATGACCCTCCTCTGGACCCGGTCCAACAGGTCCATGTCCTTCTTATTTTGAGGGCTCCAAACCTGGACACAGTACTCCAGGTGTGGTCTCACGAGAGCAGAATAGAGAGGCAGAATCACCTCCCTCAGCCTGCTGGTCATGATTCTTTTGATGCAGCCCAGGATATGGTTGGCTTTCTGGGC
>RSEF01000003.1:72401001-72427883 GCA_003993805.1 Himantopus leucocephalus | reverse complement strand
GCTTAAATAATACATCAGCATTAAAAAAAAATAAAACTTTATCCTATTTAAGCAGAACTATGCATGTTCTGCATTTGATACAGTGGGAAAATGCTTTTGGCATTCATACAGAGGTATATGAGCAAGCAGGTATTTTATTATAGAGAAGGTAGCTCCATTATATGTAATCTTATGGAGTCAACATAAAAAATTTTTATAGATTCTGATTTGCTCCAGCCAAGCTGTGCACAAAGGAAATTCTTCCTATGAAAATTTATTGAAGAGGCTGTGGTCACAGTTCCTCACAGTATATAGTTTGCTACTGCCCTAAAATACTGGTAATAGAAAGAATTATTAAAATAGTTAGGTATACTAGAACACGCCTGGAATACTGTTCCAACCTGCAGAGTTCAAACTGACTTCAAGAAACCTATAATCAAGAAAGATGAGACTATCCAAAAAGTCACAAAGTGTTTGGGTTTTTTTCTAGCTGCTACAATCATTTTTCTCTAGCTATTGGCTGAAGGAGGGTAGCCTTTGCTTAAACACCACTCTCCTTCCATGGCAGAAGTAAAACATTTCAAATACAGACCCTCTCTATATGGGCAATGTCTTGAACGTGCCAGGAACGTCACCCAATAAGGACCTTGTCCTTCATTATTTGACTGCTTCTAAATCATCACCTGAAATTTGAAGCCAGCTACTGAAATGTGTAATCATAATAAGGGTCATGTAGATATAGTGCTTAGGGACATGGTTCAGTGGTGGTCTTGTCAATGTTAGGTTGATGATTGGACTAGATGATCTTACAGGTCTTTTCCAATCTAGGAGATTCTGTGATAACTCTGTCCTGATTCGGTTTGGCTTCGATAAAGAACAGCCTCTATCCTTCATTACACTAATTCTCAACTTCAGAGGAGAAACCAAGTATCAGGATAAACATAATTTATGTTTTATTAATGCAAATCCCCATTTTGACAGCTGGGTAACTAGGTGCATTTCATTTTTAATAAATTTAACAAAGATAAGCACAAAATGAATGTCATTTGTAGGGCTGGCTAAAACTGGCTAATTCAAGTGCCTGAAGTGAAAAAACAAACAGGGAACTTTAGATTCACATCTGACAGCCTGTAGCTTACATTGAAGTCAAACCTGATGCTTGCTCTTATTCTCTTGAGATGCAGTCAGCACCCCTCTCTCATCCTTTCCATATCTTGTACTTTTTAAAGCTGAGAAGACTAGTTCATGCAAGGGAGATTTAAGACCCAAACCTTCTGTCCTGTAATTTAAATATTCAGTAAGAATCACTCATTATTGGACAAGTGCATCTTTTGCACTGGCAACTTCTACCTTTTTTCAGTCCATAAACTTCTGTGTAAAATGCCTTAGACTTCATTGAGTATTTCTCTTCATAGGGTAAATTCTTCTGGCTGTATTTACCATTCTATGGCAAATTAATACTACAAATCCTTTATAATTAGGATTTGGTTTTAAGCCTAATTGCAAAAGAACTTATTTACTTTATCTTGAGAGATTACACTATGCAGCTCATGTTTTGCCAATAATAATAGAGGAACTTACCCTCTCTTCTGACAATTGATCAAACAACATCCTACAGTTTGTTTATACATTGGGTTTTTTAGCAGTTTTAATGACTACACTGTAGAACCTGTTTCACTTAAATCACTGTAAATCATTCAAATATGCCTATGTATTTAATTAAAACAAAAGTGGTCTGACCAGCTTATCATATGTTCATAAACTGTCATAAAATTAAACCAGTGTACAAACAATATGTGGACTAGTCTTAAATAGAAGACGACAAAAAGATATCTTAAACCCCTTCCCTGTAATGGTATCAATTTTATCTGGAATAAAGCTCAGCTTCCCATTCTGTGAACACAATTTGTATATTACAAACTCCACGCTCAGCAAATTATATACTCAGTTTGCCAAGTACTGGCAATCATGACGTTTTGGAGCGTGCTTTTGTGTTTATCAACGGTCTTTAAGAAACAATCCCAGGCCCCAGCACCTTCCCATTGAAGCCATTGACAAATTTGCTCTGATTTCAGTAAGGTGTCCATGTTCTTATTTTTGCTGCTGTATATGCAGTTTCTAGAACTGCTGAATTATAAAATGTATGGTATGGAAAATTATATTTATGTTCAATAAATTAGCCCCATGTTACTCTAAGCTGCCTTTATGCATTGTCATTTTTATTGCATCCACTAGTTTTTATAGCACTGCACTAATCATTTTGCTATGTGAGAGAAAGTCCTGGGAAATGCTTGACTCAGGAATAAGATAGAACTTGTACCAGAACTCAAAGTACACATGGCACACAACCTTGACATCCCAAAACTTTTTATGCTAAGAAATTACAAGGTTCTTTCCAGCAGTTCTTGTTAACAAGACTTTTCTTTACATTAACAGGCAATTTTAAGCAGCAAACATATTTGTGGAAGCTCTTCTGTTAAAGGATGGGAAAAAAGGGTTACGTTTGACAAATTCCTCATTTCAAATCATGCAAATAATTGGCTCCATGGGGTGCTTATTCTAGAGAGATTTTTCACAACCTGAAAGAGAGAATTGATAGACTTAAACTGTGAGGTAAAACAGTGAGAAGAAACGAGAAAACAAGTCCCATAGAAAATTGGAGAAATCTTAGGTTTGCGTGTTTTGCAGTAAGCACTATTGAAATTGCAATCCAACTGAAGAAAACATTCAAAGGTTTGTTTTTTCTCATCACTTCTGTAACACATGATGCTCCCTTAGGCAAAAATCTTCCTAGAGCTGCCATACCGCAAACCTTTCCAGCTTACTGCTGTCTCACTGAGGTGACTTGTAAAAGGGGCAAATCAAGCTGGCTGAGCAATTATTAAACAAATCTACGATTTCACAAGAAATATGCTGGGACATACTCACTTGCTGCTTTGTGCTGCTGGAATAATGCAAAGCAGTCGAACGAGCAGCTGAATGTAGCAGAATTTGAGCTGCTAATCTGAATTAAAGATCAATTCATTGACAGTTTAATCCATGTTATCTATTTTAGCCAAGGTTCACTTGGATTAAGAATGTACTGGTTTGGAATTCAGTCATATTTTTAGAACTCTGTTCCCCATGGAGAAAGACTCTGTCTTTTGCGGTTTCTAGAAGTGGGTATACCATCACTCCAGTGACTTCTGATGCTGCATTATACCAGGCTCTGTGCAAACACAGGGGGGTTAGGATGGAATCCTGCCTCCTCAAAGATGCAAAACTTTCGTTCTCTGTTCACTGTTGACATGAAGCAGAGAAGGGGGGAAGTTGCAGGAAAGAAAGGGGAGGGTAAAATCTGATCTTCCCAACTGAGCCTAGATAATCTCTTCTTTAAATAAAGAGTAAGCAGAGACCTCAAATTCCTGTGTTTGGAAAGTGGTATGGGGAGAACAAAGTGCCTCAGTGGACACCCAGGTGTTGCAGAGAGGAGACCGTGTGTCGGAAGGGAGTTGCACCCTTCCCCCTGAGGCCACCTCCCCTTTCAAGAAGAGGTGAGCAGAAGTCCCCTGAGTGTTGCTGGACTGATGTGTAATAGCATCAGCATTTATGCTTCCCATTTTTTTCTTCAAAAGTAAAGCAGGACAACAGTGCATATTGATTCTTTGGAAAACTTACATCCACATAAGAAAAACATAGAACTGCATTGACAGAGGGCATCCTGGGACAAAGGCACAAACAGCAGACATATACCTTTTTGCTCATGGTCTGCAATTTTAATGTAGTTAAAGACAAAATTTTGCCAAAGCCTCAAAGTCCTTTGGGAGGAAGCTTCCCCAAAGGAAAGATGGCCTCCTCATTGTCTTCTGACACCCACTGAGACTACTACAGCTCAAAGTCTTAGGCCATAGGTCATCTTACATGAGTCACAGCCTGGCCTCTTTTCACACAAAGTGGCAAATTTCTACCTAATGTGTGTAAAAATTTCAGTATAGGCAAGGCAAGCTGAAGTTTTAAAAAATCCTAGCTGATCAAGATTTTTCCATTGCTTTTTATTTCACTGGGTCTCCCCATATGAAAACCGAGCCATTTTATTTGCACTAGGACTGTGAGCATGTATCAGTTCAAAAACATTGCATTGTCCTTTTTTTTCCCTAGTGCACAAACATGAAACGTTCCTGTCACTGTATAGCTCAGCCACTGTTCCCTACACTGTTCAATGTATGTGTTTAAACTACAACCATACTTCGAGGTTCCACAAGTACTGAACACTCTGGAAAGGAAGAGTGAGGTAAGGTCCAGAAAGCACCAAGGTAAAGCGGGGTCATCTCAGACTCACGCATGGATTTCTTATCTAGACACTGGTTGTATTTTCTGACTCTAAAAACCACAGGGGCTCACACACAGTCCTTCACACTTAAGGGTGTAAGAGATGTGATGATGATTATTCGTGTTAAGATAAGAAAAGCATTACGCTCACCCAGTCTGGGTCATGTTCCAGGATCCCCAGATGGACTTTATGAACTGGACTGATCAGACACCTCAAGCAGTGCATGGTAAACATGTTTGGCTCTTTTGACTAGGTTACCATCCAAGGCAACTGCCAGGCAATCCGGGCAAAATTCTTATTTTAACTGCTCAATGTTCATTCTTGCAAGGACTTTTCTTATGACCAAACAGGTTCTTCAAGAGAATGGCATACTCCAGTGCCCAAATTATTTCCACCTTGCAAATGTCTTGAGACATACCTGAGATAAAACTAAAAGCCAGTACAAGGTATCCTCCTAATACAGGTAAAGCCAAAAAAAAAAAAAAATCTATCTTACCTAAGACACATCTGCAAAGGTAAATGCCGAATGATGGCAATAATTTGCCACTACTGCAACTTAAAAAGGGTAGATCAAGCCTGCTGAACGTCAGCATCTTGAGGATTAATATAAATGTTCCCATCAATCAGTGGTATTTATTTTCTTCTTCCACAAAGAGAAAAGATGAAAGAAAGAAAGTGAATATACTGAAAAGCCTAGATTTAAAATGAAGGAAAGCTAAAGGATTGTTCTTTAAAGTAACCCACTAATTCTTAAAGAACATTCCACTCTTTGTACGTAGAAGAATTTCAAAGCAAAACAAAACAAATCAAATCTTTTTTTTATCATTTTCATAAGTATAAAATGTAGTATCTGACCACATTCACAAGAGTTACATTCTTTTCTATTTTATGTTTCCATTATTTTGCATTATTCCTCTAAGAATCAAATTTAGCAGCACTGATGGTTTAAATTCAGCATAAAAATAAAATTCAGCAAATGTCATGGCAGCGTACCAAACATTTAATGTCAGGTTCCCTTATGTTCAGCACTTTGCTAAAGCTTCCCATCCATCAATTAGACAATTTGGGAATATTTTACTTTGTAATTAAAAAATAAATCTCTTGTGCTTCATGTTGTTTTGTGGGAAGAATTGCTCCTTCATATATCGACCTCAATATGCGTCCTTATATATATACATGTGCATGCATTTTTTCATTTTTCTGGTATTACTATCACCATAATTAAGCAGTTTCTTTCTATGAAGACTTTGCACTTAATACATAGCTCTGCAAGTGGACCCATGCAGAGGGCCAATCTATTTCCCAGCAAGTCTACAAAACTCTCTAGAGTCAGCCTGCAAAGGGTCTAATCACAGGACTGAAACCTTAAATAAGTGTGAGGAGGCCACACCAATTAAGACAGGAAACGGAGTGTTTAACGTTACCCAGGGGCTCAGGAGGAAAAATGGGATGACTTGAAAAACAGAAGGAATAGGAATGCATGGGTGGAGTGAGCCAAGGAAGATGTCGCTGCCATTACAGGCTATGAGAAAACAGCAAGAAAGAAAATAGCCAAGCCCGGTGATATACTTTCATTCTGAGCACAGTGTAGAGACCTTGCCCACACTGAAACCTCTCGCCAGCGCATCGGGATCTGCCAACGTTATACGAGTGTCTCTCATGACAGACATACTGACATCGGTATTGCTGGGATTTTGACCCATATCCACAAAGACTATCAAAATATAGCTTCGTACAGACACATAAGCATAGCTGTACAGCTGCAAATATCTATTAGATGCATTGCAAATTTATCTGCAGCTCAGTATAATTGAATGCACAGTATCTATACACTGACAGCTGGCATCCAGGGCAAATAATTACACACTGCTTTCATTAGACTAGCCCTTTGTTAACATAAGCTGGCAAGCGTTATATTCATTAAAATATTAGCTCTTAAACATCACACTTTTAACTGTCATATTCTTCAGAGTTTGTTTGCTGTTGTGACAATTTCAATTGAATAGGAATTCATTCGTGGTTAAGCAGCAGCAGAAACCTTTTAACTATTTGGGTCAAGAAAACACACAGCCATAGTAATTTGTTTCAATATCTATTTGTTTATTTTAAGCCTTTAAGACAAAAATTTTCCATAAAGTCTGATTGCTTCATCAAAACAGCATGATTTTGAGCTATCTGCCATCCTACACATTCTTGAAATTGCAGAATAATGAACGGTATCACCACAGACTAAGGCAAGTATAATCTGTAAAACGGGTTTTTTTGCCAAATATATTTATGACTCGTTAATGTTTACTGCCATACACTGTACACTTCAAAGCACAGAGCTGGTCCTGGAAAGTTTTACAGCACGAGGTGTGAAATCTGAAATACCACAAGGACAAGCAGCTCAGCCTAGAGTTGTCTGAACTCACACAACTCACTGGCTGTAAACACAAAGGACTGTCCATATGAAACTAAATAACAGCATGAAAGATTGTCATGTCTTGTTGCTTTTGTTTAAACAGTTTTGCAGTGAATGGGATCTTTAATAATTTAGTAAGCAGACAGTCCTCTTTTTTTGCCATTTAATTCCATCCTGCCTTACTTGGGGTACTCTGGTCTGTGTGTAAACAAACACGGCTTTTTTCTAAAATCATAAGGCAAGGGCGGATTAAGCAGAGGGCTAGGAAGCTGGCATTAACACAGCCCAGTGCTTTGCAGCTCTCTGTAAGAGAGTCTCTGGTGTTGATCAATTTTTCCTCTGTACATCAGAAGTGTAAGTCATTGCATCAGTGGGGCACGGATGATACGAAATCATACCATTGCTGGATCAGCGCCACTGCATTCCATAATTTGTAGACTCGCATTTGTAGCAGGTATAATTCTGGACTGCTAAGGCCATTTGTATGTAGTGACAGCTTCTGCTTACAAACTCAGTTTTCATGCCCTCTTTTCTTTAAAACTATATCACAGTTTCATTGGACTTCTTAACTGCTTGAGCTATAACATTTAGGTGAGGATTTATCTTCTTCAGCTTCAGCATTTTTAACTACTAACATTAATGCCTGGCAATCTCTTCCAGCCAGTGCAATGAAAACTGTCTGGATGTACAGCATACAAAGTATTCTTGTACAGAAACATCCTCCCAGTGCTCATCGGGCCAAAAGCTATTTCCTTTCTGTTTACTCACACTCCATAGAAATGAATGAACACTGAAATGAAAGGAAAGACTTCATCTTAAAGGGCAGCCTGTCATTAAATATTATATTATGCTTTTTTTTCTCTCTCAGTCCTCCATCCTAGTTCTGAAATATAACTCCCTAAGCATACATCATTTCAGGAATACCCACTCTAACTATAAAGAAATGCTGTTGTCTAATGCGCTTTGGTTGGGCTGTAGTATGTGTGAACTGAAAACTGAATCGTGCACAGCATAGCATGTGCTGCTCATACTGTTAATAAATAAGTGTGAATGTGTACATAATACTCTGCATTCATAATGTCTGAGACTGAAAATTCAAAATAATCAGGCCAAATCCGTTTGCTTTAAGAAGAGACCCCAGTTTCTGTATCAATTTCCTGTTCTGAACCATGTGGGGCATTTTGTTTGCTCCAAAATCAAAATTTACTGTAATATTCTGCTTCTGTCATGTTTCTCTTTTTAAGGCTGGTTTTTGAAATACAAACAGCATCCTGATTCCTTCTGCATCTGAAAGGTATATGAAGAAATGGTACCCATAGTGGAATTCCTCTGTTTCTATAGTTAAAGTCAAACGCTTAAGGCTATTTAACACAATTAGAGCCAGATGCTCTCATTCACATACAAAATTCCTTTGATATCCACGAAGAGCAAAAAAGAACCTTGTTTTCTTTTTATAAGGAATTTCAAAAGATCTGATTTCTAAGGCTGACTTCTAACTTTGTAAGGGGTCTCACAAATAAAAATATGTTTTCCTTCAGAGTGTCCATTAACATTTAGCACTTGTCTCCTTGGTTTTGGAAACAGTGTAGAGCACAAATTAGCAAGGACAAATAAACAGGACTTTTCAACTTCTTTATGCAGTCACAGGGAATACACTAATATGGCAATATTTTCTGACACTGTCGTGGAAAGTATAGTTTCAGATAGAAAAGGCCACTGATGTAAGACACTGCTATTCAAGTTGTTCTAATGAGAATTTTGTCTTGCTTAATATAATATCTCCTCCCATTAAAATTACAAAGATAAAATGGAAGTGGAAGCCACACAGGTTCCAAGCATTTTGCTTTTATTTCCATAAATCCAGAATAATATGAACTCAGTAGAATCACATCAGGGCAACTTCATGTAAGAGAAGACTCAAGTCTAGTGTGCCTGCTGGGAAATAAGGGTATGATAATTAACAGAAAGGAAAAATTGATACAGAGATATAAAGCAGCTTCAGGTAAGTAAGGTGGCAAACTTTGAAAAATCTATAGATTTCAAGCAGTTACCATCTGCCCAGCAGTTTCCTTTGCTCCAGTGTCCAAGGCTACTTCTCCCAGACAACAAAAGCAGATTATGTGCCCATGGCTCAGTCATTTCAATGAAAGTTATCGACGGGTAATGTAGGCAGGGTTATCTAAACTGTCAGTTTGGCAGTGGCGTGGCTGGGGCTCCCAGCTGCTGGTTCCCTGGTGGAGAAACAGGATCCAGCACAGGGGCCAGGCGAGCGGCTTGAGGGAAAAAATGTCCAAAACTGCCACAGGGAGACCAGGCAAGCTTATCTGTTGGAGTCCTGTAAACCAGAGATGCATATGAATATGCAAAAACTCTATCAAATGATGGCATGCTTAGAGATGGGCTTAAGCTGCTGTGGCTCACAATCTGCCCATATTTAAAGCACAATTTATGTAACTGCAGAAATAATATTTCTATAGGTGCTAGCTAGAATCAGTTCTCATATTCAGTACTGAAGCAGCAATCACGCTACAACAAATGCTATAAAACTATTTTAAATTCACAATGTATATTTAATTAAGAGTATTAGTGATGCTTAATTAGGTTCATGCTGGTCTTGGAGGGTTTTTTTGGTGGGGTGCTGCGGGCTGCTGAAAGCTGTCTAATGTAATTATCTCCAAATATTAATTGGAACTATTGCTCATCCATACTGAAAACTAAGGCAATATTTATTTACTAAATCTGGAAGCCATTAGTATGTAGAAGAATTATAACTATGTCCTCAATGAGATTTTATAACTACAGCTTGATTCAATGACATAATCTGATTGCTTATATGAGTTGGAATTTACCAAGTTACAAAAATCTTTTGATGTTTTAAAACATTTAACAGGGTCAGAAACAAAAGGTGTCTGAGAAAAAAAAATTCTGAATGTTTACAGAAATTTCACTTAGAAGGGGGATGTATTATTGTCCTGTTTTGAGCTTCCTACTTGATTTTCATTTTAGAATTTCATCCTGAATTCCCCTGTTTTACTTCTAGCTCTTCTGTGGGAAATCCCAGTTCAGCCCTGCCCCATGCCAACCCTGTTCACGTCCTGCCCTGGATGCACTTCCACTGCGTGAGGTCCCATTGCTTCAGACTGATTTACAGAAGTCACAATGTGACCTACTGCAGGATCACTGTTTATTAGACTCCAGGCTTCAAACAGATGTCTTCATTCTTTGACAGGAGGAAAAAACACAGCGCACTGGACACGAGTTCCCAGCACAGCAGACATACACCAGCATTAGGTGCACTGTCATTTCTGGGTGAAGTCATTACCTCAGAAAAATATCTCTCCCCCCTCTTACAAGATTAGGAAATACCTTAGTGAAGCACTCATTTAGAAAAGGAAATGTTCTATGTTACTGCTGGGAGAGGAGGCACAAAATCTTCCACTCTCTCTTCTACAGCCGCACACTATGTCAACAGAAGGAAAAAAATGATGCCATGAAATTGCCTGAAAACTGCAGTTTCCCATGAAACAATTCAAGATCGGTTCATTTCTATTTTTTTTCTGTGAAGAAATAAGAAAAATGACAACTGTTTCCTCAGTAGAGAAACAAAAATTACCATTTCCACCTTTTTTTTTTTTTTAATACAGAAATAAGAAAGCTCAATTCTTTTGTGCTCAGCTGAGAAATGACTGGGGAATTCCACGGTTTAAACACCCAGCACCTACAGAGAGAGGAAGGAAACTCTCACAAGAAACTGGAGTCAACTCAGCCCACTTTGCCAACTGGAGAGAATATTTGCAAGATCTAGGAGGTGGCATTTGCATGTCTCCAAGTAATACTTCACAGGAAAGAGCAATTTATCTTGTAAGGTGATTGCTCATCACAGCTCCCAGAAAGATAAAAGATTGCCCATTACTTTCACACACCTTCACACTACTCCTGCCACCTTGAAAAGGCTCAGTAGGCCAGTTGTCTTAGATACCAAAGTGTGGGAAGTCATTTCGGGCAGGGAATCCATTTTCACAGAGATACCTGTATGAGCACTGAGTTAAACTTCTGTGGGACAGACCTTCAGAGACACAACTGTCTCCAGCATTTCCTCCACTCAGTGTCCTGGCTATTGCAAATCCTCTTCACAAACTCTCCTGCATTCAAAGCACAGGGAATTCAGCCACATAAACCCCATCTTTGGAGCCAGGCACACAACTTACAAGCTTAACGATTGTCACTTTGCTGAAGTCCCATTCTGGATCTGGCCTGTTGCACTCATCTATACACAAAAGTGTTTCATAAAATTTCTCCATCAGAACAGTAAGGTATTCTTTCCCTTTAAAATGTAGGCAACGGAAATTTTTAATATTTCAAGAATGAGAACAACACACGTAACTGTGTGAAAGAAATGGAATAATGTTCTTGACATAACCCTCTGAGCCGCCCAAGTCATTCACTATGTCTAATTTGGATCCAGGATGAGTGCTTTAAGCAGAAGTTTATTTTGCACTTGAGTATGTGTTATTTCATCAGCATTCTCTTCTATACTCCTTTTTACTCACTTTGCCCAAATGTCAGTGACTACATATGGTGGAAGCAGTGAAGAATCAAAGCCCTTTATCCTGTAGAAGCATTTGTAGCAAACGAGACGGAAATGTGTAGAAAGGTCCAGGGGAGCTTAAGGATTTCTTGACATTAGGATCTATCAACCGGTTTGGGTTTTTGTTTTGGGTTTTTTTTTTGCGTAACTGAATTGCATCCCAACATACTGTAATTCAAACCTTCCACAGAAGGAGGCTGACCCTTTCCTGGGAATGACATTGAAACAATTCATGCCTTGAGACCTTTTAAGACGCTTAAACAAGAAATGCATATATGGAAGTTCACCCCTCTTGTGGAATTGCCTATCAGAGAGCTTGCATGTAACCACCTCTGCTTCAGAAGTACAGTGTACATCCGTGCAGTGGTACCAGCCCACAAGGTTGAACTTATGTCAACACAAATCCTACTCAGTTGAGAGGACTCCATATCCTCACCCACAGCTCATGGGGGACCAGTCTCAAACATTTAAATCAGGTACCCATGAAAATACAGCAATAAACCATATCTTCATGAATTTGCTACTAGGTCTGTGGTACTTATCTAGCTCATATGATGCCGTTTCATTTGTATAGAAGTGGGGATCTTCTTTAAAATAGGTGATAATAATTTGTAAAAACAGTGTTAGGGCTCTGGAGATACTGTTCTGGAAATGTTTTCTGTTTGCAGCTTACTTGCTCCCATCTCTATTAAATGTTTGGCTCTTTTCAAATCCTCTTGACTTCATCTCTCCATGCAGTTCTCACAAAGTGCGTGTCTCTGGGGCTGAATCAACACATTCAGGTCAGAGAACTTTCCTGTAAGATTTTGACACAGAAGAGAGGGAAGCAATTGCATCCTGTAGTTTATGTAGATGCTTTTAAATTTGCCAGGCACTGTAGTCAGCAGTGGGCAGGGGAAAGATCCCATTCTCTCTAAACTTGGAGGAAATGTATGTCTATTCAACCTCCAAATCCACATCTGAGCTCTACTGAATGTGTCTCAGGTGGACAACTAAGGACTATTTTCTTGTTGTTTGGGTTTTTAAAAAACAGTAGAAATGTTGCAGATGATGTCTTCTTTATCAGACTACAAAGGGCAATACGGATATTTTAATCTCCAACAACCCAATAGCTCTTCAAGCTCCTCCGGGCCTATTGGCTAAAATTATGATTTAAGAGACAATACACCCAAAACAGATTTGGTTCAGTGTACCTTGCAAAATAAAACTCAGCTTGCTATGCATAATTTAAATAATATAGGTCTAGATTTCACTCTGGGATTTGTGGTGGGGAGCACCGATACTGTTCTGACAAAATTCCTAGAAACGGTCATTAAGGAATAGGAGTTAAGTGGTATTTGAGACGCTTTTGTTTCCATATTACCAGCACATGCAGAGCTGGATAACACAGGCCCAAACACTGACCTTTACACGTTAGGAAAGGAGCACCTGACCCAGCCCGTCTTCCTGGTGATCACTGCTGCCAGTTTCTGTAAAGCCGCAGAGACTAAAGATGTGATACTGCTGCAGTCCCTGTTAACCATCCCTCAGGTACAGCAGCCTGCATCAGAAGCTGTGAGCTCATCCCAGCAGCAGCAAAGGCTCTGGACAGCACCACATTTTGCCTTTTTTTAGCCTGTTTTGAATGGGAACTGTTAAAACTCTCCCTGTTCTCCTAGGTAGCAAAGTATTAGAAACGTAGGATATCCTTATAATGCACATAAAAAGTGACTCGGTTAAGAAAAACACTGCTACAATGAGAATGACAGGTATCCTGGAACGTAATGATGAGATGCCCTAATTCAGTGACCATATCCCCACTGCGACCAGAGAAGTACCCTCGGCTGGCAAGCATGCCCGTGCCCACNCCCTAATTCAGTGACCATATCCCCACTGCAACCAGAGAAGTACCCTCGTCTGGAAAGCGTGCCCGTGCCCAGCACCATGGCTGCAGTCTTACAAGGAAAATGCAGAATTGCAATGTTCGGTTGTGCTGCTGGGGCATTTTAACTCTGCAATGATATGACTAGGGCAATTAATCTGTTTAAAATACTGAAAAGCAGTATAAAAATCTCCAGGCTTGACTAACTTTAAAGAAGGCTTTTTGTTGGTGTGGCTTACGGCACTGAATTAGCAGTGAATACGAATAAAAGTTATGTAGGAATATATACAGTATATTTTGGCCCTGGAAAAGGCAACAGAAAATCATAAAAAAAAAATCTATCCATAACTGGGAGGGTTTTGCTCTGTTTCTTGTGGAAACTATTTTGCAGCTGCTGACCATTTGTCTGAATTAACAACAGACCTTTATTTCTTCTTGGTCTGACAGATTGTGTATGCTGGACTGCTCCATAGGATTTTTCCTATGCATCGTGGCAGTGCATGTGCACATTAAATTTTTTGAGGGGGTGGGGAAAAGCCAGTCAGATATCAGTTGTTGAATACTATATTCAGGGAGTTGTGAAGATTTCCAGTGTTACAGAACATTTGTAAAGCAGCTCCACTGACTGCAAATTTTATTTTGCATTTAACTGCTCCATGAGCATCCCAAGGAAACAACTGGTAGCCTGTGGAGTGTCAGGTTAAGTGACTGGTATTTAAGCTTTAAAAATGGTCATTAAGACTTTCCCATTAGCCTTTTCTATTAGTTCAGCTGCACCAGGCCTAGCAGCATAGGGAATCCTGGGGTAGGCACGTTGCCATAGTACCATATTTAGCAACATGCTAATTAAATCTGCTGAAAGTAACAGGTTCTAATAATTGATACAGTACCGAGAGTGAAAGATGGAGCAGGCCTCCCAATATTGGTAACTGTAACTCAGAAGAAGTGGACATTTTCATGTGTATATGTGGTGTAAATAAAGAATTTGTCACGCCACCACCCTGACTCATCCCCAGGATATATCAGTGGCAGGCTCCTTATCTGTACTGGGCAAAACAAAAAACTGTATTCAGTATTGAATTTATGTGCTGAAGTAAAACAACCAGTCCATTTCACGCATCTCACAATGGGACAGATACTACAGTGCACAAATAGTGCCGTAATCCACCAAAGCTCTAACTCCTGTAACATAGCACAAACCATTCCCCACAGCCTTTGCTCACATCTACATTGCAGTGTTTCTTCACTTGCACAGAGTCCTCATCTCCTTGGTCTTCCTACTCTTCCCATTCTTTTGTACACATCCTTTGGCAGAGCTGTTAGAAACCATTGTTAGCAAACAAACTTGAACCCTGCATGTTTTACTGTGTCTTTTTGAGTAGCTCAGCCTGGATCCCAGTCTGTGTCCCACACCATTATGTCCAGCACAAAAAAATTGCAAGGCAGTGGATATTTGGCCTTAGATTTCTGATCCTGAATGAGGACTGGGACATTAAACCACCACTCATGACAAATTACTCTCTTCGCTTCTGTTGTCAGAGGATGACTTATGCTTATGCTTGTTCAGAGCTGGAAAAATGTGCCTACCTCTTCTCCAAAGTTTTGGCTGGGTTAAAAAGCAACAACCTTTAGCAGAGCCCCACCTGGCTGGATGATGATGATGAACACAGAACAAGTTCACATCTACTTGCAGAAGACCCCATGGCTACTGCCTCACTCTGTTTTACATCTGCTGTCTTCGTTTTTCTCTTTCTTTCATCCCTGCTCATTTACGCTGCTCTCTACTATCCTTTTCTCATGCTGATCCTTTCCCATTTCACATATACTGTAGTTGGTCAAGATAACAAAAATCCTACTACTGACAATTTATTTAGCACATTGAACAATTGTCTTGTGCTTTTTTCCATAAAACCAAGTGACCCTGTAAAACATCTAAGGGTTCTTCCAACTCACACGTGGTAGGGGATTAAAGTCAGATGGCTGAAAGATGCATGATGCTCTCTCATCTGTCTCATCCTTTCTTGGAGGGGTGCTGCCCTCACAGGCATAGCTGGGCAGCTCTTGGGGCAGACCTGAAGCTGCTATAGTGTTTATAGCCAATTTAATAAAACAAGCTAATTTCAAGACTTGCTTTGTGAGTCATTCAGACAACTCTGCTATGGGGGACAACCTCCAACATACAAGCTGGGCAGATGAGATCTCTGCTTTAGCCATCCCATTTATAACCCACCATGCTGTGTAAGCTAAAATTCTCAGTTAAGCACTATGGAAAAGATGGAACCCAGCACCAGTCACATGTGCGGGTAAAAAGCAGCAGAATAACACCTCTCTGAGTGCTTTATGATATTGCACAGGCAGTACCATCAACAATATGAGGAGAGTGTACCCATTGCAAATTAAGGGGATGATGGTATTTCCAGACTGTAAATCACATGTCTTACATAAAAGCATGCGAGAACTCTATGTCAGTGTGGAAGATCTAATTACACAAACAAATAACTACGAGGAGACGGGACATAGAGAGCCACATCCTGCCCATATGGGAAAGCATGCTGGAGCCCAGAAGAGAGGTGTGGTTGCCTCATGCCAGCTACATGAACCGTTCTGCTGGGGCAGCAAAATGTTTCAAAGCAGGAAATTCAGAGCCAGTCTCAGAGGTTTCGGCAGGCAACTGCAGAGCATGTTCCATGGAGCCGTTTCCCTCTGCTGCTTTGATGAAAAGTGAGCAGCATGTGCCCCCGGCTGAGACATATTGCTGGCAGTAGCATATGCATTTGATAACAGCGGCTTTACCATTCAAGTAGGGAGAAAGGGTTTTTTCCAATCCAGGAAAATCAACGCAATGTTTGTTTCTCTCCCTGTTGGGATGAACACAGAACTTTTCTAGATATTTAGAGGAGTGGGAAGGATGAAGAGGAGATTAAAAGATCTTCTCCTCTCCTGAAACAGGCAAAAGTCAATAGTTGGGACACTCACCTGGAATGCTACCTTAGCTATCAAGGCCCCCAGTACATATGGCACTTAAATCCTAGGTGAGAGTTAGCCTGTCAATCAATCAATATAAGGAAAGCAGGTACCCTATGAGACCTGCTGCATTGTGTACACTCCGTGAGTGACAGGCCAAAAGACATAGCTTGGTGATCAAAGGACGGTGTGCGGGATGTGAGAGAAGCAAGGTTTTATGTGTAAAGGTCCCAAAAAGAGACACATAAAAAAAATGAAAAGTGCAGCAGTACGGCCCTTTCTAGGTCCCTCCCATTACGTTTTGTCTTCTTCCCCCAGGACAGATTCTGGCACAGTGACTCTGAACGCCTGACGGTATGTTCTGCAGGAATACAGCTAATTACTTAGACATGAGTAGCTGCATTTTTGAGGCTGAGCAGGGAACACTTCTGGGTCCACGTGCATTAATACTGCTGCACGTATTTCTGCAAGGCAGGAAGCTGAGGTGGCTGAGCTCGTCACATTCCTGAGTACCAAAAATTTCTGAGCAGAATCCCAACAGACCTGCAAGGCCATCTCCTTCTTTTAGACTGAAAGAGTTGTCGAAGCAAACCAGTCNGCTCGTCACATTCCTGAGTACCAAAAATTTCTGAGCAGAATCCCCACAGACCTGCAAGGCCATCTCCTTTTAGACTGAAAGAGTTGTCGAAGCAAACCAGTTCCTGTGCCACCAGTGGCTCCAACAACCCACCAGTAAACTAAATGACAAAACCAAGACATGACTTTAAGGCTGCAAACACTGCTTCAGAAGCCTGTGCCAGGGAGCCAGATGTTGCAGGAAAAACATCTGGGGTTTTTGATTGCCTTTAAGAACGAGTAGGAGGAGAATTGTGATGTGGTATGAAAAATAGCCTGCTGCATAGTTTTTGGATTAATGACAAAATTATCTCCTTTAAAATACTATAAAATGTAAGAATTTTAACTCATATAGGATGGCTTAACAGTAAAAAAAATATACATTGTACAGAAGTATGGAAAACCCTGAAAAGTTTCCAAATATGACATACCTCAAACATAGATCCTGAAAGTTTCATAAGGATATTTAAAGAAGAAAATTTTCCTTTCTGTCCATAAGGAAAGAACATGCTTTCATAGGGAGGAATGGGGAGGGAGGAAGGGAAAATGGGGACAATTCAAATGAAGCAGCCCATTGCAGTTAGAAGCAAACTTTAATGTACACATTGGGTCTCCCCTTGATGTTAGTCCTGAAGGTGTAAAACAGGAGTAGGCCTGGCCAGGGGGCATTTCTGCTGCTCTAATATATTTTTTTTTAGATCCCCAAAACGCCTTATTATATGTGCAGCAGGATAAAACAGAGACCTCTGAAAAGAAAGGCAGTAAAAATTTCCTCTCCACCCTTACACAAGGCTGGTGCTAATGAAAGCATGTGTACTGTGGGGAAAGGGAGAAAAAACCAAACCAAAGTTTTCTGTGGTCCTCCCACCACCCTGGGCTGTTCTAAGGGAAGGGCTTTGCCCGCAGTGACAGCTCCAAATCCCAGCCTGTCCAAAACAAGTACCAGGGATCAGATTTAGAAAAATGTCATGCCTTGTGATTTAAGCTAGTGGGAACTGCACTTTGAACATAGAAAGTTTTGTAAGGTACTGTCAAAAATCAGTTCCTCAGGAACTCCAATTGGACACCAAAAATCAATGGATACTTTCAGTTTAATTTTTCTGTGCTTTAGCAAAAATAAACCGTCCAACTCCACAAGCCTGCACTGAGAAAGCAGTCTCACAGAGCAGTGAGGGAAGCCCAGATGGAAATGAGTAATTCTGCCTTTAAAGGAGGCTCACAAAGCATGCAGCCACACACAGAACAGCGAGCCGAATACAAGCCATGGGCTGCCTGTCTGCGCCGTGAGCGCTGCTCATCCTGCTCCAAAAGTAATGAAGAATCCCTTCCGAGAAAAACAGAGCATTTAAACCATTAATTACTCTGCAATAACATTTGTGCGTAAGGGAACTGGCTCCAGTAACAAAGCAGTCACAGTGGTAGCACGACCTAACTTTTAAATTTTAATAATATTCTTACAGCATGGCCTGTTTTGTTATCCACATGTTCCATACTCTAACTTCAAAGAATTACACGGAGTAGAAAATAGTAGCTTCAAGTAACCTTTTCAACTGTGGGAAAAAACGTCTTCCTTCACGAAATGAACTATAGCACATTTTGCCTTTCTAAACAGTTTTTACTTCTTCCACCTACTTGGTGCAGTTAATGTTCAGTAAAGCATGTCTTACCCACCACACTCAAACCAAAAACATCTTTTTAATAATAAGAATCACATTTCTTTAGCAATGAGTATCTACTGTACTTTTCTAGTATTCTGGAAGCAGCTCAACTTGCTGTGACCAAACTCTTTTCTTCTCTACAAAACTTTTTCACAGAAATTTAAATAAATAAAATTTCTCACTTAATTCATAGATTCATAGAATCATAGAATCATTAAGGTTGGAATTGTGTTGTCCAGTCTTCAGTTACAGTATCAGCACCAGGTATTGCCCTGTCTAGCATTTGTCTGATGGGAACATGCTCCCCTTCAAGATTTTAAAACATGTTTTGGTATATAAAGATGCACACAGGAATCTAGGAAGATTTGATAAGTGCTACTACATACTGTTTCTACTCACAACAATTATTTGACCTCTTCAGGCAAGTCAGAAAGTGTTTTATGACCACACATCAGAACTTTGCCGCTTTTTTTCACCCCAGCAGTACCTTAATTAATTTTGGAAACCCTGCAATGTGCTTCTCTTCACCTTAGACATCTAAATACTTCTCTAAGTCTGACTCCAAGTGACTCTTCTGACTATGTAAGATTGAGGATGAGTATTTTGCTTAGTATTTTCACTTAACATGGAAAACAGAAGGATGATGATGGAATTTGCTAGTAACACACAAAGTTAGCGACAACCTCAAAACAGAAGATGAAGAGATCAAGCAGAAATAACTGGACAATTTTGAGAACTATAATAATAAAACAGGGCACATACAAAAGGCACTAAATTGAAGGCCATGGTTTTAAAAGCAAGTAAGAGAAACATGATGTAAATTGGGAGATTAGCTTCTGATAATGTTAAAAGAGGGGGATAACCTGGGAATACTCACTAAACACAAGGCTCCCCAAGAGCTTTCCCTAAGACAATGATGAATCCTATTATGTATACCTGTGGTCAGAAAAAAAAAATTATGCCAGCGTATAGACAGTCTACCAGCATGTTATGCACAGCTCAGGTCAGATTTGCTCAAGGGAAGGGCATGATGGTGAGAACTGGTTGCATGGAGAAAACTTCCAGGACAGCCTGAAGACTAGTAAGCCCATCTTCTGAGGTGGGCCCAGAAAGGCTTGGCTTGCTTAGTCCAGTGAAGGAAGGCTGAGAGTGATGATGGCTGATTTCTATAAATATAGCCAAGGGAAAAAATAAGTTATTATGCAATTTAAAACCAGTGTTGTCACAAAAGCAAATGGACAAGTAGTGTCTGACAACAAATTTGAGCAGAAAGTTAGGTTCTAACCACAAGCAGTCTGAGCTGCTTAAATAGACTCCCAAAAACAGTATCAGGTGCAAAAATCCTAACATTTTTTAAATGGAATTTGGAAGGTTTCTGGAAAGAATCATTTGCAACTGCAGAAGACCACACTTGCTAGGTGGACCTTTGGTGGAACTTATCTTATGATATATTTCGGTGGCTGAAAAAATAAACAAGAGCCAGGCCCGTACATGTGATCAGTGTAGAGTCTGTGCCAGCTAATGACCACTAAGCATCTAGCCTTTTCTGTGGATTGTCTCCATCTAAATTTTAACAACAGATATACTGGTAAAAGAAATAATTGCTGTTAGTTAAAATCTTTTCGTAAATCCTGCCTGTTATAATATAGTTCGGTTAAATTCATTTTAGTAGCTTAAAGCAGAGCAAGCTTTAGTCGACCACTTAGAATACTGCTTATTCCATCCAAAAAGATGGGGTTAGCTGGTGTGTTAACACAAAGCAGCTACATCCTACCTGAAAGAAAAGAAAGAAAGAAAAATAAAGCTGCTACATTTAGTTGCTTACATAGTGCAGACAGGACCTAACTGTCTCCTCAGATAGTGTCTGTGCTCAAAATTAGAAATCTAGACGACAAACTCCTAGTGAATAAAATTCAATGTCACAAAAATGTATTCCTTGAGCAGCCGCTGTCCTGCCCTCACTGGAACAGGGATGCTGGCAGCATCATGCCTCCCCAGCAGACCTGATGCAGCGTGGGGTGCACCTCTGCCTGCTCACATTGTACGAGACCGCTGTAAATCATCTGTCCAGCTCACAACAAGTGAGGCATGAGAGCTCCTTCTGAGCTTGTTAGCACTTACTTGTGGAAATACAGATGTAGTGACAGTAGAAGACATAAAGCAAACCCAAAGTAAACCCTCCTCACTTTACATCTAACTTGGAGGAGTGTATTTGTATTTTCACACACAGTTGCATTATGTAGGGTGAGCAGACATCATCACTCATCAACAGCTGAAAAAGGGAGGGTATGTCCCAACTTTACAGCCAGCCACAAACTCCTGTCCCTTTCCTTGTGGTGGCTTTGGTGCCCACTGGTCCTTTCTGTGAGTTGACCTAACTGTGCTGAAAACTAACCTATCAAAAATATATGGTATGATATGGCAGGGATTAAGAAAGGCAGAAAGAGAAATTATGAGGGCAGGAGGAAGAATAAGAAGCATGAGTCATATTTCAGCAGGAGTGAGCAAAATGCTACAAACCTCAGCTGAAGGCAGAACTGTGGCCTTTGAAAGACCGCCTGCCCTTGGCTCACGAGCACGTGTCAAAGGTCCTCGTGAGTTTTACCATTTTGATAACTGTTATTTAGGAAAGTCCCAAAGCAAAAAAAAAAAAAAAAGGCACTTGATAATAACAAGCTTGGTGGCCAATCATTTGTAGCAGCTTAGATTCAAAACAGATCTGTAAAAAAATTGGTCTGTCTAAATTCAGGTCACCATTTCCAAAGGCTTTGATACTACTACTCCTCCTTTGATCCAAGGGTCTAGTTATTTATAGGTGTTTCCAGCTGGGAGGACAAACTGTTGATGAACTGGGGCTTTCTTTGATGTAACCTTGCGTAGAAGAAATTCACAATGCTTCATTTCCCTCAGCATTGAAAATCTGCCAGATCAGACCATGATGGCACTGTATCCCCATGCTTTTAGCCACAGCCTTACCCAAAGTGTTCATATTTGCCCTGCTCCCCCTCACCTTACCTGTCTCTCATGCCTTGCTGCCTCTTGCTTCTCCAAGCAAGCTGTTATTCCCACAGATACACCCCAGCAAAGACTCCTCAAAGCTTTCCCCAGTCATTTAAGTTCCTAAGCAGCTTTTCACTTCCCTTCATTTGGAACAGAAAATATGGGCTTAACTGACTCTTGGAGATCCTTTAAGGGAACAACAATGATTAAACCTCCTGATACTTCGGGGCAGATTTCTGCAAACCGCAGTGTGAGCTCAGATAAAAATGCTCTTCTGCCATTTGTGAGCAGGGGAAGTGATGACTGGTTTTTAAATATTTGTGGAAGTGGAGGCAAGCCTGTTGACATCCTCACACTTCCTGGTTCATATTCAGTAGCATGGCTAAGGCAACGTTCTCCTGTAACACTTTGGACACCTGGGTGCTCATTAAAGGGAAAGCATTTAAGAGACTCAAATGGTTGTTGTGCTCTCAGAAAACAGAACTAAAGTAAATCTGTTATTTATTAATGTCTATGCCAGCACTGAAATGAGTACTGAAGGTCTTGACATTTCCAGTTTAAAGTCTTTACTATTTTCCCACATCATTATTTTTATTAACACTAAACATCTGGAAAACTCTCTTTAACCAAACCTTAGAATTGAATTCCATTTTCCAGCCTAATAATAACTTTTCTGCCAACCCTGTTTACCCTACAAACTCACCTCAAATTGTTATAGTTTCCATCCTCCCTCTCCTGCCAAAACCTTGTATTCCTCCATACATTCAGTAAGTCCATCTCTCTGACTTGGCATCCTGATCTATCAAATTATGCTGATGTTAATAACATCTCTAAAATAGTCATAATCAGACTTCTTCTGCAGCAGTTAGCTTCACAGAAACCTTTGGCCAGCAAGAAAAAGCCCACGAGAAGTTTTGGGAGGAAGTAGGATACAAGGTCATAGGAAAGTCCCTGCACCTCCTCTCTGCATTTAGGATGCAAAGGATCCTAAGCAGTAGGATGTTAGCAGGAAAATTACTTTTTTACCCTGAAATAGGTTTTTTTATAGTTTCTTGGAAAGTCACACAATCAGCATTCATTTCCCCGTTTACACTCAAGCAAAGCATAGCAGCATGTGCTCTCAATGAGATCATCTCACACCAGTCCTGAGGGCTGGTTCCCCCAAGGGGTGAGATGCATCGACCCTCACCAGGTAAATACCTTCGTGTCAGTTCCTAAGATGATTAGGCTCTGAATACAGGACTAGTAAAGTTAGTTTAGGATCAATTCAACTGCCTTATAAGAAGATTCAGGTTCACTGGTTAGCAGAGCAAGAAACTGCCAAATCTAGTCAACAGGAACTCACAAGGGATGGATATGTCTCAAATCCTACACTTCTGAGGGGTTTATAGACCCTTAGCCCTGAGCATCATCCAGGACCCATGGAAGACTGGAATTAACAACCCTCCACTCTCTTCTTTTTAAATATGATGTGCAGTAAAATGGGGTTTACTGTCTATCTTAGCCCGGGGGAGGGAGGAGTGGAGAAGAAATGTCTGTTTTTATAGAAGATCCCTAAACACAGGGCTGCAGCTATTCAGGGGCCGAGCGGAGGAGAAGGAGGAATGTTTGTAACTCCTGTTTAAACTGTAGCCCTCTGCAAAAAAAAAAANCCCAAAAAAAAAAAAAAAAAAAAAAAAAGCAGATAAATCAGGATAGAGAGAAGGCAGGAAAAAGAGTGAGACCTTCTGTGCAAGTGATTAGGGCACTTACATGAGGCATGTGGCGTCAGATCATTTCTACTCCAAAAAGTGTTAAACAGTGGGTGGATAAAATGCATAAGTATCTCATTGAACCCACAGTATGTCTAAAACCCTGTGCAGTATAGAAACCTGTGAGCAAAACTCTGAACATGCTTTTTCTCTGTTGAGCAATTAGCCTTCCTTTGCTACAGGCAAGATGCGGAGCCACACGGATCCATCTCATTACCCCAAAGTAATATGGTCATGTAACTTGTCCTTCAGTCATTCGCACAGTTTTGAAAACAGCTCTCCTAATCGCAGATACAAAAATCAGTCTTTATGTAGGGCCAAATTCTATGCCTGGTCATAGCAGTAATCCTCTTATTTAGGTTCACTAGCAGTGTTCATACACACAGTATCCAGCCCATAAAAAAAAGTGTTAGCACTTAAGCACTGAAATGCAGTTACTGCAACAGCCTTACATCGTTATCTAAAGAAAAACAAAAAAGAATATTGCTTACAGCAAGGGGAAAATGTGCTTGCAACAGTTATACTTGTGTGCTGTGAATATGAGAATTCTGAATAACACATTCGATGAATAAGAACTATATTTAAAAAGCAGTGTATTCCAATTTACTAATCTGTGTGAGAGTGAAATTGTGGGAACAAAAATATTATGCTAATATGAAACCACTTCAAGAAAGAAATCAGAAAATATGTGTAGTTAGTCTTCCACCCAGGAAAATGAAAGCATGAGAATAAACACTAACTTTTCTCAGGGACAGCTGATGTTGGTGTAAATCACTCACACATTAGTATGTTATTTTCATTTAGAATTATGTACTGAGCTGTTTATATAGCCTACACTTCCTGTTCAAATCTATTTAACAGTAATAGCCATGAGCTTTGCTACTCTTCAAGAATATAGTACAATGGAATTATTCTAGTGGTGCAAAATGGCTCATTCTTGCTATATAAATGACTTCTACGTGCACGAAATCAGGCAGCATTGAAAAGAGCTGATGAAAAGAGCAACATCTCTTCCTCTTCTTCTCTGTCTCTGCCCCAAAAGGAGGGGAAGGAAAGGGAAGGGAGGGAGAGGAGATGTGGAGTAAAGCTGTGACTTTCAAGACTTGCACCTCCAATTCAGGACATATATTCTACCCACCTGACCTTAGGCAGGAGTAACTATAACTGTTTGACTGTGAAAAAAGAAGTTAGAACTTTTTAAGGGGACTTTAAACTTTCTAGAGTTTATTCCATTCCTTTGATGGACTCCAATAAAGTTCCCAGGGGCTTAGGAAACAGACTCTGGACTAGCAGAAAAAATTTTTGTCTTAAAGTTTGTACAATTCAGTTGAGATAACAAACTTTACCCAGATTACAGCAGTGACAGTTATATCAATCTGGGTCAAAACACTTGCTACAAATAAAGATATTTTCCACTTTTATGTGAATTTGTAAGTTGCTGTTAAATTTAACAAAGTACTGCAGATATCAAACAGAGGAGATGGAGAGCAGAGGAGGAAGAGGTTAATTTTTTTTTTTAATCCTCTTCATCTAGTTTACTAATCTTCATTGACATAGTTTTCAGGTGAATGGGTTACCTCTGGAAAGAAAACAGGGATTAAAACTCCCGCCATATTGCCGTATCCTTTGGAGCCAGAAAAGATGTCTCCAGAAGTTCCCGCAGTGCTGGAGGGCAGGGAAGAGACCAGGCAGGCAGAGCTGAGGAGCACATGCCTATGAGTCTCTGGCCCCACTACAGGGTCCCTTCATCCTTTCAGCATCTGGACCGCACCAAGCTGTGCTCTCTCTCCCAGCTGTGCTCAGCGCATGATACCATGAAGAGGAAAAGAGATTGCGTGGCTCAAAAAAAAACATTAAAGCTGCAGACCAGAATGGCAGCCCTTGCTCTCCGCCTGCCCTGCGCACTGCAGCCTCCCTGTTGTGTGACCCAGTCTGTCACTGTCACTCAGACCAGAGAAGCTGCTACTTCAGAGGTGGGAATGGGCAGGGCTGATGAGTGACGTAGATGTAGACACATTGATTTTGGCTTCTGTGGATACTTCTGGGAAGAAAATACAAGCCAAGTGTTGTCTTCTTCTTTGGTGGTGCTATGATGTACAAAGCGGGGTTGAGCAGAGTGGTTTGATGGTGATCAGGAGACTCAGCTGTTGTGCACCAGGAGCCTGACAGCTCCTAGCCTCTGGAGGATAGCACAAAGCAGCACAAAGGTTTCCCTAAGTTTTACCACGGGCCAAGCCAGATGCATGGAGAAGGTACATGAGGAATTCAGAGCCATGAATTAGGTATTTCTGGGATGTAATCCATGTAACTTGTCTTAAATATCTACCACAGGATGGGAAAAACTGTACTCAAAACCAGCCTATTTTTCTTAATTGATAACTAATACCACAAAAGGATCACTTAACATTAAGCCCAGCCACAAAATGTCATTCTGAATAACTTTCTGGAGGTGGGAAGTGCAAGGAACTAAAATGAGATTTTCAAACCCCCAGAAGTAATTTTTTAACCGTACTTCATATCCAGCCCCTGTGGTAATGTGATCTCTTTGGTCCATTTGGAAACATTAGTGTCTCAACACTCCCTTTTGTCTCCCTGAGCAGATGGTCTGAGATGAAGGAGGTGCTGAAAGCATGCACCAACCTGGAGGAAACCCTGAGTGAGCATGGCAAGGGGCAATGGGGACCAGGGTGCTCCTCCGTGCCAGGGAACTCCAGGAGGCCCAACATGGATCTAGAGGATTCCCCAGAAAAGAAGGAATAAAGCATGAAGATAATTACCATAAATGAGAGATCCAGAGGGGGTGCGCTAAGGAAAGTTGTTCCATAACTGATCATATGAAGACCAGACATATCCCCTCTTACAGAAGAAGACCACAAAGAAAGACCATGGAGCAAAATAAGCACTGAGGAATTTCTTCAGGGACCATGTTTAGAGGAAAAAAATGATAAAATTTCTAGTTTCAGGCTCCATGGCAAAAAAATAGTTCTTTTTTTATATATATATATGCATATGTTGTGTATATATATTCCTATGTATTTATATATCTATTAAAGCAGGCAAGGGAATGTCAGGTACTTATGATTTCTTGTGTAAGTTGTAAGGAAATTTGTCAGCAAGTAGATAACAAGAAAGGCAAGGGCCTGCCCTTGAACAAGTAAGGCAAATGGGGATGTATATGTTCTTTATACTTCTCCTCACCACCCCACAAAGAAATCACATCTTCGTTACCTCTGGTTACCATGCTGGGCAAACTGTGGGTCAGAACATTTACTACTGTGTAATCTAACCTTCTCCAAGGAAACTTGCTAGGTACTCCATAGAAGAAAGCGGCAGTTTATTACTAAAATTGATTCTACAGCCTGCCTTTAAGTTCAGTCTAAGTAAGGTATAATTTTCTAGCATATAAAAAAGTTTTTCTTGCATAATAAGTCCACACTGAAAACAAAAAGGTTTTACAAACTTTACTAATTACAAAGTTTCTAACCTATTTCTGATGCTTGACAGCAGGTTGGGATTCCACATTACTTTTTCTCAGGTAGCAAAAGTGTTTCCCACTGTCCTTTCATTCTCACTTTCCTCCCAAACTCATTTCTATCCCTTATCTAATGTTTTACTCTCCCTTCATCTGTGGCATATTACAGGGCTACACTGACAGAATGTCCTGTGAAATAATCTGAGTCAGATTTTTTTTTTAAGCATCCACACGGTTTGGTTTTGTTGCTGTGGTTGTTCTGTTCTGTTCCTTTGTTAATA
>RSEF01000003.1:72388735-72400901 GCA_003993805.1 Himantopus leucocephalus | reverse complement strand
TGCTGCCAAAGCCAATGCAAGTTTTCCAGAAAGATCTCCAGGCCCGACTGGAAGACATCACAAAGCAGAAAGCCATCGTCTCTTTGACTATTTCTTCTGGTGGTCAGTGGCCCTACCTGAAGAAGAATANAGTGGCCCTACCTGAAGAAGAATTGTGTCATATTTCCAGTTTCCCCTCTCCAGCCTACCTCATGGTCATTGATTTGCACTGTGATGGTGTCAGAAAGTGCTCTGAATAAATCTATCCTGCCTTTTTTCAAAAGAAGGACTGTGAGTATGACTAGGGAAATGGGTTTTACCTCTGTGTTCAGTATTCATGAGAACCATCGTTTATTCAAGGTTCATAGGCAATGTTAAAATTGGAGAAGATACTAAAAATAACCACAATATTTATTTGAGGGATGGATAAAGTGTTTTTCAGTGAGAAGCTTCAGAAATCCGATCTATTTAGTTTATCAAAGATTCAGAGGTGCAGTGAGTAAGCTTCTTCATGAGGAGATAATACTAAGATCTTTAATCTAAATACTAAGATGATCTTTAATGTAGTGGACAGAAGTATACCAAGAAACAGTGGCTGAAAGCTGAAGCCAAACAAATTCAACCTGGAAAGAAAAGCCCTTTTTTTTTATCACTGTGAGAGCAATTAATTAATGGGGAGGGGGGGGAACTGCCAAGGGAGGGGTGGATTTTCTTTTCTTGATGTCTCCAACTCAAGACTGAATAACTTTCTGAGGAAGTGCTTTTGCCAAACACCAGTTAATAAGCACAGTACAGGGGTAACTGGGTGAAATGTATCAGTCTGAAATGTACAGGAGGTCAGAGTAGATGATCTAACTATCCCCTCTGGCCTTAACTTCCATGAATCTATGAATTATCCTAGATCTGTTGGCATGCAGTAGGATTGAAAAAGCAAGCCTTTCAGGAAAAAACTGTTTGCGATTTGCCTCAAGAAAGTAATCTTCTGGTTCATGCAAAGGAAACCAGATTGATCTGTATTAATGGTGTCTGGCAGAACATTTTCTTAGTTGCTTGCCAAAGTTTTGGTGAGGGTTTTATGGCCAACTGTAGGAAGCGATATGAATTGATATAAAATATACAAACAACTCGGTAACCTTCTCATGGGAGTGAAGTATATATAATGAACATAATTTCTTTATTTTTTTTCCCTTCAGAGAATTCAGGAATTTGGCTCTTCCCAAAGTGTAGCAATCATGCCTAAGCATTTTATAGACTTCTAGTGAGAAACTGCCAAGCCTTAGAGACTTGTCAAGGGCAGAGGTTGAATATTAATCTTCACCACTGTCATTTCAACTGCATCTGAGCTCCCTCTTCTGACATTTAGATTTTGTTTTAACCCCTTAGAGGGACTGTAAAATAATCCCACCAGGTATACTCCCTGGAGCAGGTACTGCATGTAAGTCTCATCAGAGTGCTGTGGACAGTAACACCTGAATAGCAGCTCCCTTGGCTGCAGGTCCATATCCTACCATTTCAAGCAGGGATGTCTTTGATCCTTTCTCAATAATGTAAATACTTTCCTTTTTTTGTTGAACTACAACGTTTTTCTGCCACTATCTTTTATGCAAACCCTTTCAGGGTAACTTTTTTCAAACACAATTATACTAGGAATAAAAGTCCCCAGACATTTCAGCCACTTCTTGATTTACCATATCTGGATAGCTTCCTAGGATGCTGTCCAGAACAGACATTGATTTTAAAGCTTGCACAATGTTTAAGGGAACCAGTTCTTTATTATCCTCAAAGGTATGCACTCTTCTTTAATCACATCACAACTCCTATTGTAGTTTATGTCTCAGCTGTCATCCTCAGAGGGCAACATTTTATTCTTTTTAAATACATAGACCCATATATGAATAAACATTTCCTGTCTTTTTGGCTGCCAGGGGCATTCTTGCACTTTTTTTTTTTAAGTTTGTGGTAATATTTATCTCTTTGACTATAATTTTTTTTAACATGTAAAGATTGTCTGCACAGTCACACATCCCCTCAGACATCTCCACCCACAGCCATATTTCAGCATCCCCTCCCAGTCTCTTCAGTATATCTGAAATTTCATCTTTGCCAGACTTTTTTTGGCAAGAAAAGATCTCCATGGTGGCTGCTAGTTCATAGTTCAGCTTTAGCAAGAGAACAAATAAGGGAATACTACAGTCAGATATCAGCATTTTCATTTGACCTCTTTGCATGATGTTGATGTTCCGATTTTATGCTTATNGCTAGTTCATAGTTCAGCTTTAGCAAGAGAACAAATAAGGGAATGCTACAGTCAGATATCAGCATTTTCATTTGACCTCTTTGCATAATGTTGATGTTCCAATTTTATGCGTAGGAGTTTTAGTCAGACTCTTTTTGGTCCAGGTGAGTGGTTTTCTAACATGATAAAAATTCATTGCCCAAAAAGTATTCCTTTTACTCATTAGATCTTGGGCATGTCTATTGCACTCTAAAGAATGCTTGCCCCTTAAGGAAGAAGAACGGAGAAGAAATCCCACACGGTAGTTGACCGTCATCTTCTAAAAGATACAATGATGATGGTCTGGGCTGTGTGGAACTGGTTTCATTTCTGCCAGTACAATCAGATATTAAAATCCCACTTGATCCCTAGACTAGCAGTGAAGACCTGATGAAAAAGCAGGGTGTTATTATCAATTTCCTTAAGGCTTTTCCTACCAGACTACAGTCCTCTGGCCACCTCATCTTCTCTCAGCAGACCTGCTTGATAATACTTGCTTCCTAACGTGAGTACCAGGAAAAGACATGAACAAGTGACAGCAACAATAAAAAAACTCGTGAGAAAATGTTAAGAAAACAGATGAAGAACACCATATTGAAGAACAGCCTATACAATTGAAAGGATGGTTTTAGAAGGTTATTGGTACACACTTCATTTAGTTTGACAAATCCTGACCATTCACAGAGCACTAATGATAGCTAACAGGCAATTTTGTGCATATTTTCAGTAAAAACTGAGCATTGAATTATTGTTGCTATTCAGACTGATAAAACTTTTACCACCTGTTAAACTTTTTTAGATTTCAATTATTTGTCTTTTTCTACCTATAAATACAAAATTAATTGTAGGGTGGGATATATACAAAAGGAAAGACTGAGAAAAAGAAGGTTCCCCACAATAGCTTGGCATGCTGAAATCTAATCTTCCAGCACTGAGGTAAGTATCTAAGTTATGATGCTGCAGGCTGCAGAAGGTAAGGTTCTCCTCTGACAACAATATCTATCTTGGTTGGTACCACAGAGTCATCCCAAACAATAAGAATTTCCATCCTCATCCTCTTTCTTTTACTTTCCTTCTGACCATAAATTTCATCCTGAACTGAAAAGTTTCTCCACATGAAGTCAAAACCAATATGTTCATGGGAAAAAATTGGGTTTCAAACATCCATTTTCAAGTGAAAAATAGTACTTGCCGAAGTCTGCGATCATCTTTATTCAAGTGTAGTAGCTGCTAATGACAGCTGTGCNCTGAAAAGTTTCTCCACATGAAGTCAAAACCAATATGTTCATGGCAAAAAATTGGGTTTCAAACATCCATTTTCAAGTGAAAAATAGTTCTTGCCAAAGTCTGCAATCATCTTTATTCAAGTGTAGTAGCTTCTAATGACAGCTGTGATGCAGGATTATACACCATATATCCATAAGGACTGGTGCTTTGTCTTCTTGTTTGTCTTGGACGCATTAGTCTTGTCTTCCTCAGGACTCTTCGTAGCTATATTGCAGCTCCACTGGGCAAAAAGAGGTAGAAGATGAAGTGCAGACAAGGCTTATACAGGCTCGGCATTCTACCACCGTGTTTTCTAACCTCAAGGTTAGCAGGGTTAGATAGTCAGTGGTAAAAACAACGGCCTAATTGAAAACAATTCCCTAATCTGTAAAGCAGCTTCTGTGAATGCTGTCACAACTAGAGACTCAACACTCTGAGTGTAGACACCGACTCTTCCCAGCTCATTTGCTTTGCAGCTGGTATATTCAAGCACTGGCGTGACCTCTTTATGCCTTTCTCTCTGTCTCTGTACATTTTTATTCTTGAGTGTAGAGACATAAATGTATTATTATGTGTTCCTTTCTCTGGTAACAATACTGATTACGCTTGAGTGTACTACACCAGTTATAATAGCAGAAAAGATTGTGAATAGATGCTATTTGAAAGTAGCTGCTGCTCTGAGAGGAGAAGATAGTTGTGATTAGATGGTCTCATTTCTATGCATGATTCTGTGACCCTGGAAAGAAACTAATACCAAAGCCTTTCTCCTCCGATGATGGAACCAAATATCTAAGAACCTACCATGTTTATTCTCTTGCCAGGGATCACACAGACCAAAGATAATAGAAAAAAAAAAAATTGAAATAGTATAACATGGTGGATAGTGCTTTATGGAACAGAGAATCAGAGAAACATGACTGACAATTTGGTAGGCTCTTTAGAGGCTAATAAACTAGGTGAAAATAAAAATGTAAAAGTTATAACAAGTTATAACATCTAGAAGATTTAAGCACTAAGCAGAAGAAAATTAAATTATCTAGTGTACAAACATTCTGCTCCAATTATAGGGGGAAAAAAAGAAAGAACAAGAGAAGATTTTTTTGATAGAGTATCTTAGAAAAAATTCCTGGATATGAGAATCAAATACATCATCCAGATGGGAGTTTCAAGTTCTTCTGGGTTATGTTGACTGTTTATATACAGGCATATGTTTTAAAAAACTCATTGTGAAAAATGGCAACAATCCTTGTGTAAACTAGCTGTAAGAGAGTATTCATTATGTTGAATCCTCAAGTGTAGTGTTACACAAACAAAGCCTCTGTTGTGATAGCAGCTAACAGGTCACAACATGATCCTGCAGTGATAAGACAGGTAGAATTTGCAGTGTTTAGTGTGATGGGCTGCTCTTTCCAATGTGGCAATAAACGCAACCTATACTTGTCTACATGGTCGTCAAGCAATTGACGATTGAAGTTCAGACCTACAGACAGCAGTCAAAGTATTAATAAGGAAATACAAATAACTGGCCTATTTAATGTCCGTACAATATCCTGTCCTTTTTCCAGACCATCACAGATTTCTGCTGGCATCTAAGCCTGCAGTGCCCAAATGAGTATCAGCTGCAATCTGTCTTACAGATCTATCAGCTGTACACTAGGTATAAGAATAGATATAGCAGGGATGTGAATTTCTTTCAGGTTAATGGATGCATTAGTAACCACCTAGACTCCGTCTGGGGTTCTGAGCCCTGACTTGGGAAATGCAGATCTAAGCCTTGAAATGTGCTGATTGAGGCCTCAGGAAAATTGCATTCATAAGCAGTGGGACCCGTATGCAGTGATTTGCTTTGTTCTTGAGGCAGGGAGGGGGGCGGGGAGGGGGATGGGGTGGGGGCAAACTGAATAGCTCTTCTATGACTCAGTATGAAAGGAAAATGGAATAATAATAATAAACAAATCTCAAGAGCATGTAACAATCAGTACATTCTAATACAGAGAATGCATCCTAAAATGCTTTCTTGGGATGAATGGCAAGGTAAATCTAAGGGAGAGGCTTGTAATTTCTTCCAAATGAACTGTGAGAGGACTGTGGAAGGGATTTAAGGATCCCAACCTTTACATCAATCCCTTGATCCACTGGCTCCCAAGGCCAGTTGCTAGAGCCACAGAGTGTGTCATGATGATGTCCGGGGCATTGCTTAGGAGAAAGGGGTGACAGGGGTGTCACTGGGAGCAATCATGTCCACCTGCTATCAGATCCATTGCCCAGAGTGAAGAGTTTAAGGAGCTGCTTCTTGCAATCTCCCCTTCCCAATACTCATTCCTTAAGCACCACATGTGCATTCCTCCAGCTCCTCACACAAACAGCTTCCCAAGGCTACTCACGTGGCCAAATAGTCCTGAGGTTGGTGAGCAAATGAAATTGTTCCTTCAATTTCACTCTCCTCAGCTTCCCTACCCCTGCAGCAGGCCCACGCCTTTCCTCATAATTCTATTGAAAAGGCTCCCAACAAACTCCCCAAGCAAGACCCAGCAAGAGAGCAGGAGCCACACGTCTCTCTCTTAGAGAGAAATATGAACACAGTCTGTGCAATAGACTTTAGATTCATAAAAATCCAATTTAGAAAAGGTGATTTAAGGGATTTAGGAATATAGACTGAAACTTATAAAGCTTTTGCTCTACAGCTGAACCCAGCCTCAGCCTTCCTAGGGACCCCAAGATAACATACTTCTTCAGTCGTCTGCCTAAATTCTGCCTTCCCAAGATGGGGATAAAACATTTCTTCCTCACTATGATTTTGTGAGGATAAAATCCACAGATGATCATGAGGCGCTCAGATACAATGACACAGACCCTAAAAACAGAACATAAAATATAGTCCCAGACTACACTTCTGCCAATATTTTCATTTTTGATGTGAATTCCACGCCATATACAGTGCTGCTGTGTAAAAGCTTAGTTTCAATTAAAGCTCTTCATATGAGCAGCCGTGAGCCTGTATGTCCTGTCTTCACTAATCCTTTTTCCTCTTTCCTTACCTTACTTTTTGCCTGTACCAAAGCTGCAGGGATTTTAGACTTGAGGTGTAGCACTGGGCTGCGGAAAAGTAAGCTTTGTTCTCCCCTTTCTGCTGACATTTTGTGTGACCTCAGGGAAATCATTTAACCCGTTTGTTTCCCGTGCAGAAAAAGAGACCGAGGGTGTTTTCTTTGTCCCATCCACCAGTATGATACAGTAAGCTCTCCCAGCTGCCTCCGACTACATTTGCAGGCAGTGGACCTTCTCTGCATCTTGTCTTAGGCTGTTGAACACTGCCATGGCCGTAACACAGAAGAGAAGCAGTTAACAGATGGTGGCAGTAATGCCAGGTCCTGAGCTGTTCAGAGGAGATCCCCCAGCTTTGAGGTTATGAGGAGAAAGGTGGTGCTTTCCACCCACCTTGATCCTACTTCCATATGGCTTTGGGGAAGGACTGCAAAGAAAGAGGAGGGCAGCTGCCAGCTAACAGGAATAACAGGAGCCAAACCTGGAAGTACTGGACACTTGCACCTTCAGAGGTTTTCCTGAAGTCTTTTTCTGCCCTGTGCCGATCAGAGGCTTGCTCTGGTCCTGGCTGGTCTTCTCCCCAGCTTCAGAGCTCCTCATCCTCTCCCTGCCTCCTTCCAGACTGCCCCCCAATGCTCTTCCATTCCCCTGGGATGTCCTCCTCCCTAACAAGCTGCCCCTTTCCCACCCCCCAGAAAGGGGAACACTTTTGTGGCAGTTTCTGCTTGTGCTGCCATGGTCTCTTCCCCATTCTTGTGTTTGTCTTGCCTAACTGTAAACTTTGGGCTTGGGGGGAGCTATCCACTCCTCAGCATTTGACTACCACCCTGAAAAACCTTACTTTGTTGGCAAAGTACTCTAATAGACATCATCATCATCATTATTATTATTATTTGCAACAAGGTAAGGAGACCAACACAGGGAGACGGTGGATCTTCCACAGGGCTGTTGGACTTGGTTACAAAAGAGTTCTCAGAAAACCAAATTTCTACAATTTCCATGTATCCTTTGTTATCAATTATCACTAAAATTAGTCACAAAACAAAGCATATTAGGTACTAACCCTGTGAAAGCTGCTTGAAAGAGAACAACATGTATCTACCTAACATTAATAGAGCCAATAAAAACACAGTGCAACCGGCAAGTGCAGCCATCAATGACNCCTTTGTTATCAATTATCACTAAAATTAGTCACAAAACAAAGCACATTAGGTACTAACCCTGTGAAAGCTGCTTGAAAGAGAACAATATGTATCTACCTAACATCATTAATAGAGCCAATAAAAACACAGTGCAACCGACAAGTGCAGCCATCAATGAGGTTTTCAATAACTTCTTTGGACACCAGAGCTGGCTTGATTTTCTATTTCAGAAATACCCAAGTATCACGGTTATTTGAGTAGTGCAACACTTTAGCTTTCACATTTTCTCTTAATCCTATACATCTGCTGCTTCAGCGGTTAAGATCTAGCCAAAAAAGTGTAAAAGTAACTTAAAATGTGTACTGATTTTACCAAGGACGCCTTTCAGAAATCGCATCTACAGTTGACATATGTAAACACATATGCCGAGTAAAGCAGAATTAAAACCAGAACTTGAGTTGCTCTTATCTCTGTTTAACTGCAGCAAGTTTGTGGTACTTGTAAAGGTTTGTGTACGATGAATGAATTAGTGAGTTCAATGCATAACAAATATATTTGTGTGTAGATGTACTTGTATGTGTATACAGATTTGGGTTTTGAAGTACAAAATTTAAGGGGGAAAACATTGTGTTTGGAAGACTTCCTCTGCATCTAATTGAACCCACAATCTACCACTAGTTATTGAAAATAAAATTAAGAAATAACAGGTCTGAATGCTTCTATTGGTTTATATTTTGTTACCTTTTGTGAAGACTCTGGTCACTGCTTAAGTACAACTGTGAGAGTATCACATTTGTACAGCATTTCTGTGGAGCTGGAGACTAATTCCTCCCAAGGAAAAAAATGACATTGCAAAGTATTTTTGTATAAAGAGATTTCCAAGTAACTCAAACCAAAAAGTAAATAAATATAGATATAAAAATAAAACCACCACATTTTCTTCATTCCCTTGTCAAACTTGGTGATAGCTCTATGGGCCATCCGTGAAGGTTTGGGGAAGAGAAAGCAGCAGGATGATTTGCCCGGACCTTGTTTTGAGGCATCAGAAGGGAAGCGACTCACTACATTATGATACATCCAAAGATGCAGCTTGTGAGAAGCCCGCTTTTTGTTCTGAGGCTCGGGGACCTTGTGCTCCACTAGTAATTTACTAGACAACCGCTGTTCTCCCACCGATGGGCACCAGGCCACCCACCAGGGCAGCAAGCTGGAGTCCTCCTGGCCAGGGTTTCTGAACAGTGCTGCTACGAACACCTCTAGGGGAGACCTAACCCACCCCTGAGATGTGCATTTCCTACAGAGTGAGTGAAATGTCCTATCCCAAGAACTTCTCCGATCCTAGCAATGAGCTGGAGACCATGGCCTTGTATCACTAGTCTGTATCAACACCCAGGCAAACATAAATTGTGTTTCCTGCCTTGTCTTGGCAGAAAGAGATAAAGGGAACCCACAGCTTGGAGAAGGGTATGGTCAGCCTTCCTCCTCTTTTTGCCCTTTTGTTGGCTGGGCAGCTAGATGCAATTTGTATCTCTGAGGACAAACAGCCAGATAATACAATCATTTCCCAGTCTCAGGGGCTGTGGTGCCAAAACCTCCCCTCAGAAACCTTTCAGGCAGACTGACTGGCTTCCTCTAATCTTACACAATGCCTTTTTGAAATACGAGTATCTGCCTCGAAGCGCAACCTGATGGTACTGAACAGAGAAAGCTTCCTTTCCTGGGATGATGAGCAGTGTGATGAGGGGCAGGATAGTTGTTCTTGCTGACAATGGTACCAAAGGACAATANGTTCTTGCTGACAATGGTACCGAAGGACAATGATGTTACAGCTTGTTGACACCACTGCAGAGCTAAGTGTCTGGGACACAACCGCCCTGCCCCTCCACTCCATTGGACAGATCCAGCCAAACCCACCTCAGCTCCAGGCTCCTTCTTCACCCCCATCAGCCATGCTCCTCTTTCTCCTCAAGCAAGTGCCAAGGCAAGGTAGAGTTTCTGCATGTGTAGGGTCGCTTGTGGATCTGTAGGTCCCAAGAAGAGGGCAGGGGTGGAGTAGGAGAAGAAGAAGGGTTTGTGCTGGAAATGGGGTTCTGCACCCTGAGGGAAGGAGGGCAGGTGGCACCCTGTGCCCTGTCCTCTATAAAGAGTTTATAAATGAGTTGTGAGGTATGAGAGGTGACNCTCAAGCAAGTGCCAAGGCAAGGTAGAGTTTCTGCATGTGTAGGGTCGCTTGTGGATCTGTAGGTCCCAAGAAGAGGGCAGGGGTGGAGTAGGAGAAGAAGAAGGGTTTGTGCTGGAAATGGGGTTCTGCACCCTGAGGGAAGGAGGGCAGGTGTTACCCTGTGCCCTGTCCTCTATAAAGAGTTTATGAATGAGTTGTGAGGTATGAGAGGTGAGATATAAAAGCCTTTCAAGGACTGGTCTCTGCTCTGTCTGAGATGTGATGAGCTCGTAAAGAAGAAAGAAACTGTCATCCCAATCTTCCAAGAAAACCACTGACCCTTTGCTCAAAAAGTTTGATAGCACTATAGTATGTGTTTATACCTTGAGATATTTTTAGTATCAATATCATTGAAGACCCGAATTGTATTTTCCATAAAGAATGAACTTTACAGACTGACTGCTCTCAATTTGCCTGCTTAAGCCAGGCACAGCTCCATTTTGAATCTGCGTGAACAAGAGTTTCTGTTTGTCACTACCACAANTTGATAGCACTATAGTATGTGTTTATACCTTGAGATATTTTTAGTATCAATATCATTGAAGACTCAAATTGTATTTTCCATAAAGAATGAACTTTACGGACTGACTGCTCTCAATTTGCCTGTTTAAGCCAGGCACAACTCCATTTTGAATCTGCCTGAACGAGAGTTTCTGTTTGTTACTACCACAGAAGTAGCAGCCTGTAGAAGAACTGTACTCGACTTTGCTGCAAATGTGCAGAGCCTGGAAGAGGATCTCAAAAAGCAGGATGCTACCTGTTTTCTTTGGGCACTGAAAATCCAACTGCACATTCAGCGATAACTGTGGCTTTCCCACCACCTTTGGCTTGAATTTTTCCTGCCCTTACTAGTGTGGAGGTGCTTCATGCTTGCTGCTCCCATGACTGCGTCTCAAATGTTATGTATTTTGTAGTTTGTATTGTATGTACAAACTTCACAATGCTTAAGAATACAAAAATTTCCTGTGATTATAAATGTTACATAAAATTCATATTTAAAGAAAAACATTTCACCATTTTTTAGTAATGTGAATGCATTATTAGGCTTATAAGCATTTAAATGAGTCAGATGCTTTATTAGTCCGTTTCAGAAATTTTTCTTTGTACATGAATGAAAAAATTACACGGAAATTGTTCTGAAAGAAATAGCGCTGAACGTAGCCATATGAAAAGCCATCTGAAAATCCTGACAGAAGTAAGGAAAAAGAAATTAAAGTGCCCATGATGTAGGGGGGGTCTAAGAGTGAAAGATAAATTCTTCCTTGCACGTGCTGTGTCAAACCAGTTGTTGCTCCAAAGCTCTTTACAGGCTTTATGCCCACACACCGAGTGAGCTGCACATCCTCACTAGCAATGCTGAGTAAGATGCAGAAAGGGGAACTCTGCTCAGGGACTGCCAGAATTAAGGCACCTCAGAGGCTTAAATTTGCACTTTTTCTGTCCTTCTGCTAACTGATAAGGCAATGTTCAGCCCACAAAGATAGGCCTGATCCCACAGAGATTTCAGACTCCAAATAACTAACAAAAAATCCAAGGAAAAAAAATGGAAGTCAATGGAGTAACTAGTCATTGCTCTGCACTGGTAGGTGTAATAGCAAAGGAGGGTTTTAAGGAAGCATAAAAAGGAAGATAATAACGCATTTTGCGGAGCTCCTCATATGCATGAGAGGCAGTATGGCAAAAAGGACATAATTGCCACTTTGAAGATTAAAAACAGGATAATAGAGGCCAGCATCATAAGATAATTTGAGGAAGACACAAGATTTCACCGCTTGAACGCATGCGTTTTGCGTAGCGTGGTATGCCCAGGAGATGAAAAGGGACAGACTTAAATAAAAACGAGGAAGTGGGAATGAGAAGCTTTAAGAAAAGAGAACTATAAATTCTGTAAGAATAGCTGCTATAAAAAGGACATTTACATGCTAAGAAGGAAGAAAGAAATAAAGGATACAGCTGAAGATTGTCAAAATAGCTCTAAGCCAAATGTGAAATAGTTTCCAGTAATTCAGATCCCTCATGGGCAGGCAGGTCCTGGGCTACTCCCCTGCAAGGGGAGCACTCTGAGGCTGGCGTGGTATGACAGCGTGTCCTCTAGTATGCTCTCCGTGTTTCACATGCCAGCCAGTGAAAAGGAAACGAATTGTAGGGGAAATCGCCATCTGCTTTTGTCAATAAAACACCGCGTGCGTGGCTTGAGCCTAAACAGACTGAAGCCAGCCTTTTATAGCTGCATGGGGG
>RSEF01000003.1:72371360-72388635 GCA_003993805.1 Himantopus leucocephalus | reverse complement strand
TCATACTTTGCAACTCTCTTCATATTATAAAACTTTTCCCGATCGGTCTATGGACATGCCCATATATGAAGGAGATGGGTGGGTCAATAAGGGATATCAAATGAAGTGACAGGGGCCGCAGTGGGGAACCCGGGGCGCGCAGCCCTTGCCGGGAGCGCGCCCCGCCAGAAATGATGTAAGGGGTTAGTCTTTTTTTTAAAAGAAAGTTATTACGATGTATTTTGTGAGGCAGATGTTCTATAAGGTTTACAACACTACAAGTCTTGATTAAGAAGGAAAGGAAAAAGGAAAAAAAAAAAAAAATAAAAATCAATACCCAGATAAAGAGATCATAGTCTTAGGAATTCATTTAAACCATAGGAACTTTTCACTTATCTCATGTTAGCTGTATCAGTCAGTGATTAAGTAGAAATACAAGTTGTATAGGCTTTATTGTTTATTGCTGGTTTATGACCTTAATAAAGTGTAATTATGTATTACCAGCAGGGTGTTTTTAACTGTGACTATTGTATAAAAAAAACAAATCTTGATATCCAGAAGCACATGAAGTTTGCAACTCTTTCCACCCTGCCCATTTTTGTAAAACTGCAGTCATCTTGGACCTTTTAAACACAAATTTTAAACTCAACCAAGCTGTGATAAGTGGAATGGTTACTGTTTATACTGTGGTATGTTTTTGATTACAGCAGACAATGCTTTCTTTTCCAGTTGTCTTTGAAAATAAAGGAAAACTCTTCAGATGCAATGTTTTTTTTTTTTTTTTTTTTAGCATCTTGTCTATCATGNTTGTCTATCATGTTTTTTGTAAATACTGGAGAAGCTTTGACCAATTTGACTTAGAGATGGAATGTAACTTTGCTTACAAAAATTGCTATTAAACTCCTGCTTAAGGTGTTCTAATTTTCTGTGAGCACACTAAAAGCGAAAAATAAATGTGAATAAAATGTATAATTTGGTTGTCTTTCTTTTATGGATACTCTGGTAGCTTAAAGGGACTAGCCAGCATTGCCTAAATTTGTACAGAGAAACTCATGTGTGCTGTTAGCACTAGCTTTGAAAACTACCTTCCTAGATCCTGGACTCTGTAATAACTGTGCATCTTTTAGAGAATTTGGGCAGTGCACCAGGTAATTTGTAGGCTTTTCTGGCTTTAAAAAGAAGACTGGAAGGCAGTCTTGAGCATGTACAGTGTACGATTTCTCCTGTCCAGGCTCCATCTTGCTTTTAAGACCAGAGGTATCCAGCGTATGAGAGTCTTGCCTCTTGAGGAAAATAAGATGTAATTTGAATTGCTTAGGGTGGGGCACTGAAATTTTTAGGCCGAGTTGTTTAAAAATTAAGCTCTTGAACAGGTGTCCCACTTACATCTTGGTATGCTGGTCCTACTTTGGTACCTAGACGATTAGCTTGAAAACTTTAGCCTGGAGGGAGAAAGGGGGAATTAACACTGCCGTTTTGCTCAAAGTAATTAAAAGCAATACTTTTCTTTTTTTCCTCAAGTGCTATTCCCAAGTACAGGTGAGTTACAAAACAGATTTCAAAATTTGTCTATAAAAATAATCACTTGGTGCTTGCCTTTAATTGTTAGGCTTTTTTGGCTAATTTCCAGCATATTGCTCAGGGCATATTATGCCTTAATAAAACAGTGGGCTCATGCAAGAAAAAAGCAGCAGTGGTATTTGGAGGGTGGAAATTGATTCAAGAAAGTGTTGCTTCTAAGTTTATAGGAGAAAGTTTAGTGTTACACTTATTTGCTTCCACCTAAATTTTCAGCAGAAACTCTTTGGAAGCAATTATGATTCATTTTATGAGAAAATGGCACGTTAGCACCTTGTTCCCTAAAGAACAAAGCCTAAACTGAATGAAGTATAGTAGATTTCCTGCTGAATGCGTACTTTTTTTTGGTTTTTTTTTTGTTTTTTTCTTTTTTTTTTAAATTCAGCTGTCTACCATTTTAACTTTGGCTTGTATGTACTCTAGTTGCCCTGGTATTTCTCTATAGCTTTAGAAATGTATTGAAACTATGCTATAATTGCTGAGGGACAAAAATAAATGGATGTAAAACAAGATCCTCCACACCAGTGTCATTCTTGGAGTACATGTGTTTGAAGTCTAGTGCATAACTGCTTTGCTAAGGGGTTTTTATAACATGGCTGTAAAAACCTGTTCTGAGACGCATGATGTCTTGGCCATAGAGTCAATGTCTCTTTTTAATAAATATATATATATTTAAATCCAAGGATTCTTAAAGAGAAGTCTGAATTTCTTCTTTCTTTTTTTTTTTTCTTTGTCAAACTGTATGTGTACATATAAAGAAAATAATGGCTAGTAAAGTTCTTTTTCAGATTTTCCCCAACCTGCTCTCCTCAAACTTTCCTCACTCAGCTGGTGGCATTTTCTGAAGCGCTTCCAGTTCCCAGGGGGTGCAGAATCGCTTCTGCCCCAGCAGCCGGGCTCCTGCCCTGCGGTTTCGTCATTCCGTGGCTTGGCTTGACTTGAAATCTCATTCCAAGTCTTAACACTAGTAGAGTCTCAAAAAGACATCTTAAGAAGACCAGTTCCGTCCTCTACTCTTCGGGTGAGATTCAATGATACCAGTTTTCCACTGTGTGGTTTAAGTAGGCGGGAATAAGAAGGGGCTTGGAATAGTGGAAATGGGGGAGTTTTGAGCTGCTTCCTCCTGCCAAAGAATTGTGCAAGAGCATCCCTCCTCCCTCGGTGTCCTGAGGGCCTGGGTGGTCACTCCCATGTAATTGTAGAATATCCTTATTTATGTACAAGGAAAACGAAGGGGCTGGGTGTTAGTGACTGCTGAGATGGTTAATCTTCTTTCTGAGGAAGCTTTATACCTTTTTTTTATTGCATTGGTTGCCTCGGTGAAAATGATAATAAGTATTGTAATTTCAACAAATTCTCTCAGAATTGGAACGCATGTGACTTTAAAATGTGGGGTTTCAAGCTGATTTTCCTATCTTGTGGGTTGCTGTGGTCCTTTTTAAGCAGAATGTTATTGTTGCTATGAACAAGGTAGCTTCTGTTGTGCTGAAACAATGTAATATTTTTAGGTAAAACTTACACTGGAATCTAATTTTGCCTGACTAGAGGCTCTAGAGATTTACTTTTATGTTTTTTTACTTAGACCGAGGCAACAGTTTTCCTTCTTCAAGGTCAAAACTTGGTTGTACAAAAATCCTTTCAAATTTCATGCCTGTCTTGGTAATACCTAAACTTAATTTCAGACCCTCCAACTCACAGAGTCTGACCTCAAGTACTCGAGTTCTGTATCTGGTCCTGGTAGTTACTAATGTGAAACTGGGGAGCCTTTGCCTTCAGGCAAGGAAGCCAGGCAAGAACAGGGCAAGGCAAGCTGGGGGAGGGAAACGGAGCCCAGGCCTTGGCTTCTGCTGGAGTGCGTTCACCTTCCAGCTTGGGTACGCAAACCCAGTGTCCATGGATCAACTTCTGACATACCTAAAAACTCCTGTTGGCTGTATTCGATTTGATGCGAATGTTGCATATACGAGTATTTTACTCCTTTATTACGCGGGAGGATGTTGTCTGTGTTTTAAGAATGTTTTTTGTTATCTAATACTGTTTAAAATGGCTAACTCTTGAACTTCACTTGCAGATGATGATATAAAGGTCAACGGTTTTCATCTGCTTTGATTGTTTGGGTTTTTCTAAGTTGTGAGTCCTTTCATATTGCTTTTTTAAAAAAAATGTAGAATAATACACGTTCTAGTCTGAAGCTGTAATACCGGTTAATGGTTTCCTGCAAAATCAGTCCCATGAATTCAGTCTTTGTGCTGTTTGTGTAGTAAAAGAGTAGTAAAAGGTCATACTGGTGACACCCGACTCATTTCAGCATTAGTTTGTCAGGTTTTAAAGTGACTGAGGTAAAATGTGTTTTCCATAATGACGTAGCTTAGTTGAAAGCATCCCGTTTCCAGGTTATGGCAAATTTTTCCACCCTGCTTAGCTCACTGGGATAGAATAAAGCAGGTGCTTTCCCTCCTGAAGTACGCAGCAAGTGAAAATCGTATATTGTGTTTATAACATACTGTAGACAGTGAGGTTAATTTGTCCTCTTTACAATTGCGGGGACCTCAGCTAATTGACGCTGAATGGGAGCTATTGCGGTTGCAGCCGAGTCCAGCAGGGCAGAGGCAAGCAGGCCAGGCGGGCGCCCGCTACTTGGATAAAGGAATGTAAGAGGTGCTGCTATGGTGAAGTGCGAGGTGATTGAAAGTCTGTGTGTTCGCTTGCCCTGCGGAGAGCCGGTGTGGTGGTGAGCCTCTCGGGGCTTGGCGGAGGAGTTAGAAAGGGAAGCCGTAGCAGCGAGTTTCATGATGCGTTTGCTGAGATAACTTGTTGAGACGAGATGGCTCTGAAGCGGGAACATCCCCTATTGGGAAGGTCAGAGAAGGGCCAGCAACGGGATCAAAATGATGATTACGGCTGAAAAGATGAGCGACCAAAGTGTTGCCCCGTCAAGAGTTAGGAATATGTAAATTTGGGCTGTATTATTGAATCATAGAATCATAGAACAGTTTAGATTGGAAGGGACCTTAAAGATCATCGAGTTCCAACCCCCTGCCATGGGCAGGGACACCTCCCACTAGACCAGGTTGCTCAAAGCCCCATCCAACCTGATCTTGAACACTGCCAGGGATGGGGCAGCCACAACTACTCTGGGCAACCTGTTGCAGTGTCTCACCACCCTCAGAGTGAAAAATTTCTTGAGTACACTTTCTATACGCAAGCAAGAGACTCGGCTTCAGAACGCCCCTGTTTTAGGATACGNGCCAGGGATGGGGCAGCCACAACTTCGCTGGGCAACCTGTGCCGGTGTCTCACCATGCTCAGAGTGAAAAATTTATTGAGTACACTTTCTATACACAAGCAAGAGACTCGGCTTCAGAACGCCCCTGTTTTAGGATACGGATAATGTTATCCGGTAGAGGTGACATAAAGCTTCAGTTAATGCTTTCAGAACATTTTGGAATCTTGAGGAGGGTTACAAGTATTATTTATACATCTTTGCCTTCAGTCTTTGTTATAGGAAGCCATGTTTGTTCATAACAAGACTACCAAGATACTAGGTGGAAGGGGACATTAATACTTGCAGTTAGAAAGACCCAAACAAGATATGTGGACTATTAGTTCTCAAAGCTATGATGAATTTAGATAAAGTGGCAAAGCCATTATTCAATTAAAAGGGGGAGTTCTTTCTTTCTCTCTTTTTTTTTTTTTTTTGTTGTTTTGGTTTTTTTGGTGCCTAACGCGATTCTGATTTCAGAACAGCAAGAACGGGGGAACGTTGCTGGTGGTTTATGTGTTGTTATCACCAAGTAGGTAAATGTTCCAGGACTTGGGATTCTTAGGTTAATTCTTGTGGCCGGGTACATGATAACCTGCACTAGAAGAGCACTGGAGAGGAATTGTTTTGAGCCAAGCAACGCTGCCTTCCAAGGTCCTTTCCAGCACCACAGCTGATACTGTTGGTAATAAAGTATTTGATAGTTGTTCTTAGTGGAGACCACAGTGACTAGAGATTTATTTTTAGCTACAGTCCAAACTAGACTCTGTCTCCTGAAGTTCACAGCTTAGTTTCTACAAAAGAGAGAGAAAATAAAATACGTATGGATCTATTGGTTAGGGAAATCACACCGGCTGAGTAACTCTAATAGCTGCAAGAAGTGACTTGCTAGTCTATGCTGGAGTAGTTATCTCTCTGAAACTTGGTATGTAGACCCACCTGAATATTTTAAATTAATTTGATAACACAAAAGCCATGCTTACAAGGGTGACCTGCTGTTCAAAGGAAACAAAACCTGTTTTGGAGCTGTTGCTAATAGGCTCCTCACTGGAAAAGAACTGTTCAGGACCAGTAAGTGAAGTCCTGCATAGGCAGGACCTTTGCAAAAGGAGAGTGAGAGGGAAAAAACCCCAACCCCCAAACTTTAGGAACTAAAGGGAGAAATTCTTTTTTTTCTAGCCCTCTGGAGCAAGGCTGTCATGGGTGTAAAGTACTGGCCTTCTGTCTTTAAAAAAAATAATTTAATTACAAGAGATACTGTTTCCACCAGAGTGCAAAGCCAAACCCCTTTTGAAAACCACTGAGGAAACCGAGTCCAAAATTGATGAAGGTAACATTTTTCAGGAATGAATCATTAGATCAGTCACAAGCCCTACATTGCAGTTCAGGAGCCTGTTAAAGCAAGAATACCGGACACAGGAGGAGACTGGGCAGCAAGTATTTTCCATCTCCCTAATCAAACAAAATGGCAGAAATCATGGGCTGATACTCAGAGTAAATGAAGGAACATGTTTTTTTTTTTCCTCTGGTTCTATTTTTACATATCCTGCCTGTGTATTTGGTTTCTAATAAAGATCCGGGAAGAAAACTTAAAACAGTGGAGAGAGAATAATTCCAAAATTTCTCTGAATCCATTTCCCTGGATGTTTTTATACAGGTATATTTGAATTCTGTTTTAATATTTTATTCTGCTGTTTAACACTGAACTTTACGAGTTAGTGCTCACATGGAGAAACAATGCATACGTATAGTAAATTAGATTAGGAATTTTGCGAAGGATCCATTTTGGCCTCATTCTTCTGTCACTGAGATCCATGAGAGGGAAGTTAACCAATACAAAGTGCTTCTAAAATTCCCCCATAAATGTTGCTACTGGTAAGAGAAATAGATTTGATTCTTCCATGCCACATCCACCTGGGACCCGAAATGGAGTGCATGCAGTAAAAGGGTAAGAAAAGTGACTGCTAAGAGACTGAAGATACACGGGACCACACTGACAAAACAGGCAGCAGCACTNAAATGCCGCTGGAGACTGATCCTCGTTATTCTATACCTGAGAGTTTATACCCTGAAGGTTCATCAGGCCCAGCTTTTCCCCTGCCCGCCACCACATGGAGTTTGTCTAGTACTCCACAAGCCTATACATTGAAGGGATGATGCAGAAATATATTTAAAACCTCATGTGGATAAATCATCAAAAAAGTTTGCTATTTTCACTGTAAAAACGATAATTTTTGGTGATCACTGGTATGCGCTGAATGCTGCGTTACCTGGTAAATTTTTTGCCTTCGCATTGCCTACATGGAAAGTTGTCATTTCAAGATCATGAAGCTTCTGATGTTGTTATAAATTGGGCCAAAGGGGAGAAAGAAGGGGAAAATACCTTTCCAGTGATGTTAGAGTAGGACCATCAACTTTAATAAACAGAGAAGAGAGATTCAAAGCCAACTGTTCTCTATTTAAATCCTGGTGCAAATCTAATCTAATCTAATCTAATCTAAAGAGGCTTTAGGGCTTTGACTTGCATCTTGTTGTTGTTATTGCATACATGTTATGATAGTCATTAGTTTAATAATCTGTGGATATACAGAAGCAGAAACAAAATAGTACTTCTGAAATTTCTCTCCATCTAAACACTCCATGGTAGATGTACTAGGTGCAACTGCAAGAAGCAGTCACCGGAACCATCCTGCGTGGCTCTGTCACATAGAGATGCAGAAGATGGGAGTGCTAAGTTCCTGAGGATTTTAGGAGAAATAATACACTTTTTATATTTTGTGACAAAGCTAAAATGAGAAACATGCATAGCGTAACTCTTCAGGAAAGCCACATGCATTCAAATGACACTGTGAAAGGGAGCTGAACACAAGATGTTCCCAGTAGCACTTGAGTGAAGCAACATGCATGGAAGAAATGCACCATTTGCAAGTGAAACTGGACATTTTAAAATTTTCCATTATGCAGGTTTCCTTTCATATGAATCTGCTGCATTAAAGGCAGTTGAATAGCAGATGAGAGTGACGTGGCCAGCAGGGAAGGAATCCTGAAGGAGGAGCGTGGCTGGGGACCGCTTCTGAACAGCAGTGCAAACAAAGGTTCATTCCTGTAAGAACTACTATTAGGAAATATTTATATTGTGATCCGGGCTCAAAAGGCCCAGATTAAATATGAGCCTTGCTTGTGCCGGGCACTATGTAAACATATACCAGAGACAGTCTCTGCTCTGAAAAAGCTTCCAGGCTAAATGCAGAAAGGTTAGGCTCTTTCACTTCCTACCATTGTTGAAATCACATTTCTATTTGTCTTGGTCAAGATTATGAAGGGGGAGGGAATTAATTACCAACTTCCTTTTTTTTTAATCTATGTTATCTGCAAGTTTCCTTTCTCACTTCGTGCTCTTTGTCGTCATAAAACCTGAACTGTGATGCTCAAAGACTTGCCATCCACGTACAAGTGACGAGGGCATTTTCATCGCCATACATAGTGATGGGCATTTTAAGCAGTAAGAAGGATTACATTAGAAGCGGCTCTTGAGTGAAAAGATCACGAAGCCCCAAAACCTTAAAATGTAGCTAGAACCAGATTATCGATAGCTCTCTAGTGCCACGTTGAGGCTATTTTCATGTACTGAAACTAAAATACGTTTCAGTCCTTCGGGTGGCTGTTTTGTGCACTGGCAGCGATTCCCACCCTGGGAGTAGTGTGGCTTTTTGAGAAGGAGGGAAGGGAGGTGCCTACTTTAGCGAGAATATTTGCACGTAGATACATGATTTTTCTTTTGGGTTTGTTCATTCTTTATCAAAAAATATCCTCACCTTTATTAAATAGTGGCATATTAAAGTACAGAAATGAAGATTCTTCGTGTATTTTCTTTTCTGTTAAGAAAGTGCCTTAACACCCTGAGTTTTCCAGTTACTATTTGTAATTCCTAAGAGTGTTAATCAAAAGTTTGTGCCCTCCAAATTGTATTTTAAAACTACAGCTATCAGAAGAAAATGTATGTATTCCATCTCATTTACTGTAGAATGGAACTACTGGGAAATTGATTCAGACCCATCATCCGAAATGCCACGAGCACTCATGAACCAGCAAACCCATGAGATGCATGTGTATATTGTGCATTAAATAGAGGAAAAAGCACATCTATTAGAGATTTTTCATATTTATTTTCATATGGCACTGAAAAAATATGGCCTCACTGGTTTGTTAAATTGATTGTATTCACCGTCATTTCTAGCACACTGTGCCAAATTTATCAGAGGCACTTACCCGCAAATCACAAGTTTAAAAACTTCTCCAACTTTTCCTGTAATGTAGACAGGACTGGTAGTGCAGGGATTGCCTGATGACATTTTCACCATCATGTTGCATAAATCAGCTAAAGTGGTAAAAATGCTTGTGGTTTGGCTATATTTATAGTCTCTGTATTGCTAGCAGCATGGGAGAGCTATGGGAGGGAATTTCCCTAAAATTGTTATAGCCAATGTAACCACTGAGACATCTCGCACTTGTCGCTACCAAGGGTGTTAAACTTGGAAAAAACCCCTATCTGCAACATGCCAAGAGGAGGAAAGAATAAGTTAATAATTAAAAAAAAGTAGTAGCCAAAGGATTTCACACAGCGTTAGGAAATTGGCCGAACAATTTCTGAGCCATTATTGAGAGCTTTTGACAACAAAAAGAAATGGGATAGAGTGGAGAACTGGAGAAAGGCGAATTCCATACTGATTTTAGGTATGGTTTCACAAAAGAGCTGGGGGAAAAGAGGAGTGAGAAGCGGTTGGGGAGTGAAAAAGAAGAAAAGGGAGGGACTGGCAGAAGGACAGAGACATGGGTGCTATGTGGAACCACAACGCTGTGAAGCAAGGACTGGGGAAATTACAGACAAAGCAGCCAGCTAAGATGACTGGAAATACACTAGAGCAAATGCATTTATAGGGGAATAAAATGGTAAGAAACAGTCAAGATCAGCTTCACAAGAACAAAATATGTCAAGTCAATGTAATTTTCTCTTCTGACAGTATACCCAGCTTAGTTGTTCAGCAGGAGTCGGAAGCTGTGATGGATCTTGACTAATATTTTCGATGCTGTCCTGTGCAATGTTCTCATAAGCACAGCCAGGGAAATGAGAACTAGGAAGATAGGTGCTGAGCAAAGACACTGAAAAAAATAACCGTAAGGTGTAACAGTCAATGGTTTGCTGCCATACGGGGCGGACTGGAAGTGCACATAAAAGGGAACTCTGACTACTATTGGACTTGGTAATAAAGTGGACACATGGTCCAAAAATCAAGCAGAAGTTCAGCAAAGGGCTATGCTTCAGGAAAGAGAAGAAATCCAGTTCAGAAACAGAAAATGGGGACTATCCAGGCAACAGGAAAGGAGCCTGGGGTCGAGGTGGCTCATAGGCAGTATCAGTCGATCATTAGTCCTCTTCTGAGTGCAGAGGCAAGGGCTCAACAGGGTTTTTTTGAGCATCTTTTAAGAAAGATGCACTTTAAGAACAATCTTAGGCAATATGAAAATCACACAGGAAAGCAACACACAGGCTTTACAAAGGAAAAAAAAAGTTTGTGTACTCCAGATAAGGAGAGGTTTGGAGGGCTAGGAGTCTGGTTTGGTTTTTCAGCCCATGAAAGGTTATACTAAAGAGAAATCAATTGTTCTCTGTGTCAGCTGGAGGTGGGACCAAAAATAATTAGTGTAGTTTGTAAGAAAGAGGATATTGCTTAAGTTTTAGGAAAGGATTTCTAACTACAAGCATAATTCAATGGTCTAACAGATTACACAATAGGAAAGCTGTGGAAAACCTTCTTTCCTGTGGAGGTTTGAGGTTAGAACAGACAATCTGAAAGGGACAGTCTGTCTTTATCCTACCTTAATGCCAGTGGTGGTCAAATGTATAGCTCAAGATCCCTTCCCTACCTATATATCTTTGCTTTTGTTCAATGTAGTGATTTCCAAAAGGTCTTGAGAGACCAGGGAAAACTTTGTCTCGTGTTTCAGTAAAAGTTAAGCTGGTGTACAGGAAAGGGAGTGTACAATAACAGTGGTCCAGAATTTACCTCATGAGATACATATGTATAAACATCCAACTAAATAAAAATACACATGCACTAACAGAGCCACATATTATTCTTAATGCAGTTATCAGTAAGGTCTCTAAGCGGAAAAAGATTTTGGAAATAAATCAATTTTTTTTAACATTTATTTTATAAAATAATAATGTAATATTCCATTACATGTTAACTATTCAGTCTAAAGGGTGGACTCGATTGAGTTGGGTATTATACACTCACAGCAAAAAATGAGATCCTCATTAAAATCTATAGCCTATACAGAAAAAAGTTGCAAACAAAACAGCACTGAAGTATTGTCATTCTGGTTTCATGAGGAGAAACTCTTTTACCAGTAAGTGTCCCAGTCCTTTAGCATTTGGCATTAAACCACTCGAATTAAGTGTCTGTGGTGACAAAAGGTACAAAGACCATCTGCTAAATGTAGCAATTTACATATCTATAGGTATAGCTATGTATTGTAATCTATGATAGACCTGCAGCAAATGTGCTCTATACCTAGATAATGTTGTAAAGTCCAACTGTATACAGCAGCAATCACATCTGTAACATGCTGACCAGCAGCAGAGATTAATCCGAAAAGAAAATTTTTGGCAANAGAAAAGAAAATTTTTTGCAAAGAGAGATGCTCATCATTCTTCACTGAGTTCTCCCTTTTGCACTGATCTTCAGCTGCTAAAACCAGATCCACCTTTTCATAGTCTATAACCTTTTATATATATACACTCACACACTTTAACTTAGTGTCTCTGTGTGTACATATACATATACATATACATATACTCATACACATACACATACACATACACATACACATACACATACACATACATATACACAGAGAGAGAGAGAGTCTATAAACAACAGCAGTGATGATCTCGTTTACCTCACTGTAGTGACCACATTTGAACAGGTTGTGGGTTTTAGGGAATGTTGCATTAGATGCTCCATCACAATTTCAGTCGTTACATATTACGTCTACCCAGGACTCACACTACTCCATTTGACGTTTTCTCCTGGTGTATACATTTTAACACTCTTCTATGAATGTAACTAGTCTTATTTCAAGGGAAATTCAGCCACCTGCTTTTGTGCATGTCATCTCATTAATCACCCAAGTGCCAACAGGGAGTGTGGTGGGTTTCCATTGCTCCATGAGCAGTAATCACCACAGTCTGATCAAGGTGGAGACTGAGATTCCCTGATCTCAGACTACTGTCAGTCTGAGCACTTCAGAACAAACGTTTTTTCCCCCTTTCTCTTTTTTTACAGTATCAAAATTTCTCATTTATCCACTGAAAAAACATGCAGGAATGTGACTTTCAGATATCTGTCGAGCCCCATTTCCTCTTAAAACAAGGAAATGCAAACGAAGTACAAAGCCAAGGTCGAGAAACTGTCAAAAATAAAGTTAATGCATGAAAACTTAACTTGGCTTCTTTTAACAAACACAGTTTTCATGGAAACTTTAATAACGTCATCCTAAACACGAAGGATTTTTTGTAACATGCCTGCCTCAGCCAGCACATGGGTTTCAGTAGTAGCTACCCCTCATATGCCGGTAACCATCTGAGGCGTGGTTATTTTTGCAGTAGATCAGCAAATAAAACAGTAATGTGGTGTTCCTCAAAACAGAACAGAATGAGGTTGATGTCTCTTACATCTTACATCCCTATAATTCAGGTAGCAAAACAGGAACAAAGCAGAGAAAGGACAGTTGTTAGCGCAAAGCACTGAACTGGAGTCCCAGGGAAATGCGCTCTGCCACTGTCTCTGCTGCTGGTTTGCCACACAACCTTGGGCAAACCATTAGCCCAATATTTTAGAAGTATTGGGGGAAGGGGAAGGGTCAGATTGTCTGAATATTTACCAGCCTAGCCTAACAAAATCGGAACAGTCCTTTGGTATTTAAAGTTTTCTACATGAGAATGAGGAATGCAGAAGTAGTGGACCATTTAGAAATTTTGTTTTTAAGCGCTCTGCACTGTAATTCTCCCTGTATAAGGGGGAATAACATAACTCCTTGACTTCACACATGGATTTGATGTCTAGGCTCCCTTTATAATGNACACGTGGATTTGACGTCTAGGCTCCCTTTATAATGTCTGGAGAAAGTTAGCTACCTGGGAAAGATATTTCCAGTGCCCTGCTCCCAGCTGCCCTGTTTAGCCAGCGGGAAACACAGCAAAGAGGAGAAAGGAAGGATGTGGGGGGCTTTCTACATATGTTTTTATGTACTTATTTTTACAATAGCTGAGAGTTAGAGTGCTCTTGGGAACTGCCACCAAGCTTACATGCCTGACTGAAGAGATTTGAATACCCATTTCACAGAAAAGTCCTCCCCCCACCTCCCCAATGTATTCACTCTTGCAGGAGAGAAGGAGGAGGAAAGGGAGAGTTTAATATCTCCCTCACTGAGGCCATCCCATTGGCCTCCAAATCATTAGATATTTAGTGGACCAGAGAATGAGCTACCCTAAGTCTTACTTCTTCCTGGATTTAAGTACTTGAGTTTAAAGGCTTATTCTTTTTCTAAACCCGGGCTTTTGTCAAAGCGAGTTGTAAGCTTTATAAGAATATAAAGAGGGTGTGAAGTCTTAGCACTGTTGTAGCAACCTCAGCCTTTGTGATTTTCTGACTTTTAAGTGGGTATTTGTCAACTTTTCTATTTAGCCTACTTTTTGTATATTATTTCTGTGTTTTAGATAAAAAAGGCAAGAAACAGTCTGACTGTACACATGCAAAATTATGTCATTGTACTGACTTAAGTAAAGTCATCAGGTCTGACGCCTAAACTGGTGTGAACTGGGAAAGAGAGCTGACAGCGCACTCTAAACCTTTTCATCCCTCATATACTGAAGCAATGGCATCCACTCTGGCTTTTTCAAGTCAATTGGCCTTAACAGCTGGGGTTCTTGACAAATGTATCCATAACTGAGATGTCATTAAAGATATTCTTAGTAAATGAATCCCTGGCAAACTCATTTTAAACAAGGGTTTAAAACTAAATTAAGAAAAAGGGAGAGGGGAAAAATGAAAGAGGTCTACATAGTATGCAGAAAAATGACAAGTTGATTTAAAACTGCTTAAGCAATTTTCTTCAACCCAAGAGTGTTTTCTTGGAGAGGCTCTATCATAAGCCAACATAAAGATTTCTGGCTCTCCATTTTTGACTTAAACAGATGCAGAAGATTTCGATAACAACATATGGAAGATTTTTTTTTTACATTCATTTAGCTGAAATTATTTTGTTCAAACTTTTCTGACATAATCCAAGAGTAAAACCAAATATGGAAATCTTCAGTCCCAGAAGAATGTAAGAAATTAATGAGAGGTGCTAAGTTGAAGCTAAAATGAAAGTTGGCACTGAACTCTACCTAAACAGTCATTAGGATGGATTTTTAATAGAGCTGCAGCCATCTTGGGTACTTTGTTAAGAAAGAAAAAAAAAAAGAGACCCACAAAAATCCTCCCTGGTCACTCATGAATCTTTTAAAGGGCAGCCTCGCCAAGCTCGTTACTAGAATTTGAGCTTTTCCACCAGGCCTTTAAAGAAATACTACTTTTACAGTGTGTATATGTATATATATAAGCCCATATGTCTTGCAGGAGATGAGTATTGGCATAAAGCACAAATGAACATCAGCTGCAACTTTGAGAACTAATATTGAACATGGCTGCAAATGTTTTGGTGAACAATGGAAACGGTAATTGTAAATGGTAACTGTCAGAATAGAAATTAGTAACGGCATCCCCACGCCACACCCCATTTAAGTCATGGCCTTATATAATACTACAATCTCTTCGTCATTTGTACAGAATAAAGGTTTTATTTATAAATTTTCTCTGTATGCTGGGTTGCCGATTTTACCAAATGAGTTATACAGTCCATGGTGAAAGCACAGCTCTACCTGTGTGAAGCAAATTTTTGCAGTGTAAGTTTCTTTCATCCTATGGAAGAGGAGCTGTCAGAGGATGTGCTCTTACACCAGTCCAAACGGTCTCAGGCAGGGGCGAACGGGGAAGCAAGATGAGAAAATCTTGCACCCTAAGCAGGCCAGTGCCATTCACACGGTNCTAAGCAGGCCAGTGCCACTCACACGGTGTAACCGTGAGGACAACACTGTAGGCAGAGCCCCAGCCAACTCTTTCCCCAGCCCGTGGGGACGATGGTGAGCAGACAGGCATGGATGTGGTGGCACCAACACTGACACGTCCTGCAGGAGCAGCGTTGGTGGCTGGAAGCGGCAGGGCTCCAGCTCCCCTGGCTGGGTCTTCTTCTGGCCACCACCCCAGCCATGAGTTGCAGCGTGAGCTTCCCCCAGCTGCAGACCAGACCCTGCAGCCCTGGGTGGTGGCCGCTCTTGGACTCCACTCAGAAAAACCTCCTCGGGGAAGCTGAGTGTTGCCAGCAGTGTAATGCAGCCTGGCTCCTTGCAGTTGGGGAGCAAAGTTAGCTGGCTTTTGGCCACCCCTTTCACAGGAGCCCAGCGGGGGACTAAGGGTTCCCCCTGCAGAAACATAATTCTCTGTGGCTTGCTTGTAATTTGATCTATAGCTGTCAAGAATGAATGCTGCCTGTGCTTACCAGGACGCATAAAATAGCGTGTATGAGGACGTCCCTTGTTAAGGAACACCCATTGTTTAACTGTATTAAAGAATGGAACGAATCATGGTATTTATACTGAGAGCATTGCACAAAATCCCTAGCATAAAAATATTTGGTGTGCAGGCCTCAACTGCTAATTGATATTATCTTGCTGTGCTTTATTCAGCCTTTGCTATGACTGCCTGAAACAAACAGCAAGACTTCGGTTTTGCCCCCTGTCGAAGACTGAATCCTGCACGCTTGCTTCATGGGAACCATCTAACCGACTTCAGTGCCAGTGTACAGAGCCCCTGCATGCAACAGGAGCAAGAGCTAATTCTCGTGTACAGCATTGTGGTGGGGTAAATGCTGACTTAAATATGACTAATGATATAATTAATGGCCAGACTGGTTGCTTTTCATTATCTTGTTCAGCTAAGCAAACACATTTCAAAGCTCCAAAGGAGTCAGTCAACGTCCAGAAAAGTTGATTTATCAGGAACAGGCAGCCAAAGCTGTTCTGTATCCCTTTCAAACAAATAATCTTTTCCAAAACTAAGTAAGTATATGAACTACTTCCTGAAAGAAATGTGTTGTCTGGGCAATGAAAAACACAGGTCGTAAAATGGATTCTACTGCTTTTTTCTCCTTTACCCCGTCAGGTTTTCTATGTTGTCAGCAATTTGAAATCTTACAAAAAACATCAGATTATAAATGGGCCAGAAAACTTAATTAAAGGTTTTAATTTTTACCAAACTGACCAAACAAATTATCTAGTATGGAAGTGAAACAACTACAATGGAAACATCGCATCATGCTGTTATACAGATTAGGAGGCATCTGATTTAATTTCCCTTTTAACTAAAATACTAATTTCTCCTCCAAAATTTATGTTCTCCTGTTTAAAAACTCAGTGAAGCACCTTTTGCCATCAGTTATACATATTCAAACCACCAGGTGAATGCATATGTAAGAAAAGCCTTTGCCCCAGTACTCTCCGTAAGTCAGCTGTTTATATGGGAAAAGCTGGCTCTGTCTGCTTGAGATGTTTCCATTTTGCTTTTCAAGAACCACCAAACATGATCAGTTTGAAAAATAAAGCACTTCTGACATATTTCAAGTAAGGAAATCATTAAGTGAAAATTCTCAAAATCACAGGTCATTTTCTGAAGTGTAGATCATGAAGTTTAATTGTCCCTTACAAGAACTGGGCAAATCAAGCTCTTAAGACTTTAAAAAAAGATCCAGCTGCTAAGCCTGAGGAAGGTATAACTGCTCACATTATTTATTTTTTTTTATTGCACAGTAGTAAAATATACTGTGTAGTATTTTAGACAACTGTATTATACATAACCCTCTCTGACCAATTTTAATTGGAGGCGCTGCCATTTTCTTAGCATTACAAAATAATTTAGGCAATGTAGATCTGAGTTATCAGAAAGCTCTTCTGGATCATAAGACCTGAAATAATTATCCTTCTCAGGAACAGTATTTTATTTTATAAGGGTTTTAGAATCGATGCACACAGCACAAGAAAAGGCATCTCTGTTAGGTTTTGAAGACCCTGTGAGTGAGAAAAGAGCCATGGTCAGCAAACTATCGGGTTAGCAATCCCATGAGTATAACGCCAGACTCTCCTTCATGGTGGGGTCTGCCCAGCTGCTCTGTGGATTGCTACGCCAGCAAGGGTGTCACATCTTGGCGAAGGAGCTTTTCTCACAGATTCATAGGGCACCTTAGACTGCCATGAGCAAGCACAGAATTTGGGTCATCTCAGGCAAAACATCTGTC
>RSEF01000003.1:72335513-72356139 GCA_003993805.1 Himantopus leucocephalus | reverse complement strand
TGCATCTTACATTTACCCCAGCTCTAAATCTAGCCTGATTCTTTCATATCTCCAACACCTAGTGGGGTCCCTCACTCTTTTCTCAGCATCACCAACTCCACAGTCTCCTGGTAGCCAGTGACCTCTGTATTTTAGGTTTTCCGTGATACTTCCTGCCTGAAGAGATGAGGCAAGTAAAAAAGATGCCTTGATGTTGTGAGAGATGCAGAGGGAGAAAACTGGTTCAGGGCCTGAGAATGAATTCTTAAATTTTAAGCTTTAGCTGGCTTATATCAAGCATGTTTTTTCTCCTTTTTTTCAAATGTGANCAAGCATGTTTTTTCTCCTTTTTTTCAAATGTGAAAAAAAGCCTAAATGTCTACACAAACAGCTGGTTTAGCACCTAAGCTAATTATACCAGCTGAGGATCTGGACAAGTAACGTTCCAAGTTATTCCCAGACTACTTACTTTCACTGCAGTTTACTTAAATAGCCAAACCTATTTTGAGAGTACTGAGTTCTTATTTCTGCTACTGTATTTATGTCAAAAGTTTTAACAATTCTAAATATATCTTCAGTCTCCCAAGAGACCTAGGATATAAAAGCAAAATATAGCAGAAAGCAAAGTCTCTAGTTCTAACATGAAAAGCAAATAACAGAACTAAATCTCATATCTTTTTTTCAACTCAGGTATTTAATACTCTGTCATGGACAATATGAAAACTTGAGGCTACTCTGTCATATGTAACCTGATGGCCTAATTCTCCACTACTTTACTTTTTACGGAGTCCTGAATTAAGGCAGGATTTAATACTGTCCATGAAGTGTCCCCTGATTCGGATTTTCCAGTGGTAATGATTAAACATCCTGATTAAACAGCCTTCGCAATGTTGTGAACCCTATTATTGAACCATAGGACCATATGAGGCTGCCTATGCCTACCATCAGTTCCAGGTGTGGGAAAGAGACACCCACAGGTTTGTTTAGCAAAATGCTAAGGAAACAAGTGTCTTCAAATTCACAACTTAAAAAGAGGACATAGTGAATTTACCAGTTAGGAGAAGCCACCCAATGCACTTGCTACATTTTGGACAACTGGCAGATTCTCTACATTGTCTAATGTTCAAGGAGTTTCCGAAGACTGATAAAGACTTACGGCAAAACCTGACGTTTTTCAAGAGAAGAAAAACTAATCAAGTCACATTTCTCGGTGCTTTTTTAGAAGAAAAATATTGACTTCTTTGCACGTGAAGACAAGTCCCGTCCCATTTTAAGATGTTACTCTAAGCTTTGAAGTGACTATCTCAGGGGAATATGTTTCACATCAAGTCAATATATATAACTGAAATTTTATCATTGGGAAGTGTTGGGTTTTTTAATTATTGTGCTTGTTTTAGCTGTGTCAAAGTCTGTTTCAGTGTTCAGTGTGCATTCTGGAGTACAGGAAGAACTCACTGTACTTCTGTCCCTGCTGACTTCTGAAGCAGTACAGACAACTAGCTCAGTCATCTTCCAAGAAAGAGAAAATGCAGTCAGCAATTGGATGCTACTAACCAAATTCAATAGATATTCCCCCCAAAGTCTGCAGCTGAAAAAGCAGAGAGAAGGAAACCACTGGTAGAGATTATTATAGTTTGTCAGAGTCGGAAGATAGGGTGAAAGGCCAATAGGTTTCATGAAGATTATCCACTCCACTAACCTTCTTTTTATTTAGGGAGATTTGGAAAATTCTATTTTCTGTTAGAATTTGCCCAAGGAGCCACATGAACAAATTCATTCATTTTTTCAAATCCCTACCTTACTGCTCTGATGAGTAAAAAGTAGTATTTGTGATATGATCTCTACAAATCATGTTTCCTTTTACCATAGCATCATGAGCAGATAAAATACTAACACATTTGGACTGCTTTGCACGATTGCTACTGGGGTGCATCCAAATGAGAGGGCTACAGGCCATAAAACCTTGCTTGTGTGCATGCTCCAGCCCGAAGGAATGATACAAAACACTTCAATTATGAGCAGGTAACTTAGTGTACAGGGTATCCTGAGAGAGGATCTCTATCATTGTGTCTAGAAGGAGTTTCCTCAGCTCTTTTACCATGCATGCACTGTGGCCCCTCTATACAGTGCCACCCCCTCATGCAGCTCGTCAGCACCTATTCCACTCCCAATGCATTAATATCTTCTAGCAAGCACACCGATATGATGTATGTGGTAGCATATGATATGGCGGGAAACGTGGGAAAGGAACAAAAGACTTCATAAACCGCAAAGGAAGGAGCAGCATACTCACACCCAAACTACTTAAGCTCATTTCAAGGACCATGTCACCCTGTCAGGTGCCAGTCATAATCTCAGATCAGCTGCTCTGACACAGTAAGAATATAATGAAGGCCTTGCTGTCAAAACTTGGTTCACCATATTTGATGTTTCTGGAATTATGCACTGTGTGATGACCAACAAAAGTTAATCTCCAGATGGTCTTGACTCACTGCTAAGTGAAGAAGCCTGGCTGATAAGTGGGTGGGAGGAGATGATGGAGGACAGCCAGTGGCAGAAGTCACAGTATTGCCTGCTGACTCTCATGAATAAGAGCCTGGAGGACTGGGCTGTCTGGGGAAAGGGATTTAACTGCTTGCTCCCTGTTGTCATCTTTAGTGTTTCTGTGGTCAAGGCCGTTGCTAGGGAAGGTCCCTGCCACACAAGTTTAGTGCCCCATCCACTGCTTTGTGGCTACGCTAAGTGATTTTCTCTGCCGCCCAGCCCAGAGTTTATCACTGATGTTTTTCCTTTTTCCATGCTCTCATGCTCGCTCAGAGGCTGCACAAATTGCCCTATGAAACGCTTCATCTGAAGTAGGAAAGCCCCCTTACCCTGGGCACTTATTTATGTCCTTAGTCTCATTACAGCCTTTTCCTCCTTCCATGAGCACGACCTCCATGTTTGTCTATACCTGACTGGGACATCTATGCATCAATAAACTCAGAAATGAACCAACTCAGGTCTACCTTGGTAAAGCTAGGGTCTTATAAAAATCTCCTCTAGAAAGAGGCTCTTGTTTCAGTCTGAGTAGCAGGCTGAAGACTTTCTGCACATTGGCTCAATACCAAGTGAGCTGTGGGGTTTTTTAAGAGCAGTGTCATATGCTCGCAGTGGAGCTGGGCGTGAGGATGCAGTGACCACATTACAGTACCTTGTGAGGTTTATAACAGTGAATTTGAGCCCTTTCTGGAGAAGGAGACTACACTTTCAGAACATACCTAGGGGTTTCTGGAAGTGCTGTGAGGACTACGTGACCATCCATTTTGCCCTGCAGATAATAAACAGACAATAAAGATAAAAGATAATAAAGAACCACTCTATGGTGTTCCCAAATAGCTTTCCAAAGTTAGGCATTTAGTCTTGAAGCCATCATAAGGGGACTTTTAGAGAGCTGTGTTCATCATAAGGTTAGCCACCACAACTCTCCTGTCTAATATAGTTTCTTGATTTAGATAACGTCCTTGAAGTAGGAAGGAAAAGCTCTGGAAAAAGCTATTGCAAGAGAGTACTTGAAGTACACTTTTGGCAGTACTTTTGCTGTTGACAGACACGTAGAATAGAAACAAAGGACTTTTGTTTGTATTTCATACAAATCCTGAGGTTGCAAGTTCCCCTGATAGAAAGAAGGAAGGAAAAAGGAAAAAAAGTAGAAAATATCCCCAAATTAAAAAATCATTTAACCCCCCCCCAAAGTAGGTATTTTTTATTCTACCAATAACAATAGTTGCTAAATATTTACCTCCACAGCTCTGCTTGAGAGAATTTCTCCTTATGTGAGAAGTAGCTATGTTAATAATTGAAAGCATTTGTTATTTATAACACAAAAAAACCTTTCATAAAAAAATATTTCCCCAGACATAGTAGTGTCAGATGATCAGATGACCAAGCACGTGAATGATGCATATATGGTCTTGTGAATATGCCTCCTACCTTCCAAATTAATATTGGGTTTCCTGAGCCCAGTCCTGCTGTCTGAGCTTCGTGTGTCCTTGGCTCAACTTCAGCTTGCAAAGGCAGAATATCATTGGTAAGTATTTTAAGGTTCTTTTCGGACTCGGGGTTGGGGAAATTTGATGGTATATTGCAGTCATCCCTTTTCTGTCTCTGATAAGCAGTGATAGAAGGGTGCTGACATTTAAAGCGTTATCAATGGGTAGCTAAGTTGGTGCACACTGAGAAGGATGCGGGAAATCATTTCTCGGAACATTTTTAGTTAAGGTTCTGAAAGTGCAAGCAGATGCCACTACATCTGTTACATCCTCTTCCCGTGTTTGAGTGCATCTTTCCAACAACATTAGCTGGGATTTCAGTCTGAGGGAAACAGCAACAAACACAGATATTTCCTCTCACATCCCAGGCCTTTTGGGTCTGGAAAACAAAGAAATAGCATTTAAAAGATGCCAATATATCTTATAGTTTACTTGCCAAATCCAAACTGTGCATATGTTAACTATCAGTATTTACACATGTGATGCAAGAGAAACTTATTTTAATATGTTTTGGGTAAACGGCTGAAAATGTATGTGCTGACAACAATGTGGTTGAGAGACCCAGGAATCTAAGGAAGTAGCTGTTCTACGTGAGAAACACAAGGGACAAAATGTATTACATGGTTTATATGGCCAGCTTCACAAAGAGGATAGCAAAGGAAACAAGAAGTAAAAGACTAAATAGGAAGCAGCATTTTTTCATAATACCGCTTGCAATTACAGAATAATTATAGGTCGTTCATAACAAGAAACGTTATGTATGCTTTGTTATTTATTTTGTAGAAGTAATTCAACCATTTTTTACATCTATGTTTGTTTAGCATGTTGAAATTCATTTTCCTGGCTTTGAAATATTTCTGTGTGTCTATTAGGAGCATTGTTCTTCTCATCATCACGTGCTTAGAACATATAGAATTAGGACCTAAGAGCTGTGAGTAGTAATTTAAAATAATACTTATGTTCTGTCGCTGATGTTGATTTATCAAGGCAATAATTTTCAATGGCTGCACAAGTTCTCTTTTTTTCCTTTTGTGGCATTGATACTACAGTAAATCCCAATTAAATAAATTCTGTGTTGGAGCCAATGGAATAAAACCAGCAGAGTGTTTACAGACAGTTACTTAAGTGCCAAATATCAGGGAAACTGTTATAAAAGTTCCCAAGAAGCTCTGTTAGAAGTCAGGCAGCTAGACAAATGATAAACGAGAGCCTGGGGAAGAGAACACTCATTTCATAGTTACTCACTGAGCAATACCTCCCTGATTAATTCCTTTAAAGCAAGGTATGAACACCAAGAAAACAAGCAATTAAATCTAAAAAAGGGAGATTGGACTACAGAGACGAGAATAGGCACAGCATAGGTCTTCTCCTTATACTTTCTCTTTCAGGTTCAGGAAATCCTGACTTGCTTTCTGCAGAGCCACAAGACAACTTGAACAATGTTGCATTTCTCTCTTCCAGACCCTTCCCGTGTCTATAATTTAGGTGGTTTCTGGTGGCTGGGGAGACGTGGGAGCATGTCTGAGGAAGAGGAAGGAAGGTCTGCTTCCTACAGGTGCAGTTCCAAAGACAGGACCCCCCTACCAAAGGCTACAGCCGCCACCTCCTCCTGGTGGCCTCAAGACATGCTGATGGCTGATGGTCTTGAGCTGCCACTGGACTCCTCCGCAAGCTGGTTCTAACCACTTAGCAGAAAAGTAAGCTTGCAAAAGCACTGGGTAATTTTGTGTTAGATTTGTGAATTGAATTAACTCGTAGGAGAATCCTGTGTGTAGGAGAATTGACACAAAAGTTGGGGTCCTGCCAAGTGCCTGGGAATGGGGAGAGGAGCACGGTCAGGTAGCACGAGGAGAGCAGAGTAATGGGGGAGATCAGGGGACAGAGGAGGGAAGAGGAGAGGACGAAAGGTTGTGAGACCTAGTGACAAGCAGCTGTTACTGTGCTAACTACTAAGCAGGTCACCACAGGTGAGAAGACCATCAGGATTATCAGAAATGTGACTTTACTGCCTTTGCTTATCAGTGTCTCCAGTACCCTAGGTGCTCCCTCACCTTTACTAATTTCAGGACTGGTTACACACCTGTGTAACTGTCTCGCATAGGAAAAGTTTTATGCCTCAGGATTTGAGCCAGGCACCCTTTCCAGTGATTTTTGGTGGTGTTAGGGCCTTCTCTGCCTGTCCACCTGCAGTGAATTATAGCTTCCCCGTGAGGAAATTAATACCCTGTGGCACAGCTCACCACCAACCATGACTGGCTGCTGCAGAATTTGTTTTTAATTTCACCACTTCTAGGATGAAAGAAGAAATCAGAAAGCTTAACTCTGGCAGGGAGCATTGTAGGGCAAACAAGCAGGGACAAGAGCTACTTACATTTCCATTGCCGTCACGGGTTTGCTCCCCTCTAAGCATTCTACCTGCTAAGCTATCATACAGATGGAGAAAGGCAGGGCCAGGCATGCCTTAGAGATTGCCCCTGTTCACTGTACAATCCGATAATAATCCCAGTCCCGGCTACTTTATTTCCCTGACTCACAGGGAAGGAAGATTTACTCAAGGTTCTGGTTTTCAGAACCTTTTCTGACCTTCTGAGCTGTGTCATAAACCCACCAAGATTGCATAGCAAGCCTTTTGTGTTTGCTGTAGGATCAATGTCTGCGAAGTCTGCGTCTGTAGCTGTAAGCCAGACAGTTCCAGGGTGTGTTCCCAGACACTGCAACTCCAGTGTCTGTGCTGTACAACTGCCAGTGGCTGCTGGTTTTGACCCAGACTGGTCATCAGTCTTCCAAACATAGGCGTTGGACATGGGTCAGGAGTTAGTATGGTTATGGACCATTGCCATTAGGCAGTTTGGGTGAAGCCATCTGCTTTTGAAGGGTAAGGTAATTTTATGTTACGAACATGAGCTGTGCTGTTCAAGTTGACTTCAGTGCCACAGAGCTGTCCTGGGCTTGTTTAACTTGCAGAGATACAGGAATAGAACTGATTGTATTTTGGGCTTCTTGTGTTAATGCATCGTGTTTACTATTAGTGCTTAATTTGGACAGAAAGAAACCTAAATAAAGGTCCCCTGTGCATAGAGTCTATCTCTTTGCAGGTTTTGTTTGAGAAGAGTCATGCCGAGAGTTTGTTATGTTGCTGCCTCATGAATTACAAGGGACATTTTTTAATTGACTTGACAACACAATTAAGCAAAAAGTTTCATGCCAGTGGGGCACAGAATGGTGTATTTTGGGGTTTTTTTTGAAAGCTATTCAAAACAGAAAATGCTGAAGCTCTCCTTCTTTCTTTTTCATTAGGAGGAAGAAACTTCATTTCATTATTTTTTATTCTCTTTGTTGTCCTTAGTGTCAATTCTGACTTTAAAGTCAATGTCTTCCATAAGACTGCTAATGATTTTTTTCCCTAGACCATGCAATCCCTTCTTTAGACTGTACTTCTTTTTAATTGACTTGCTAAGCTTTCTTCCAAAAGCTTCTTTTCTTTTCTTCTCCCTTTCTTTTGGAGTTCAGGGAAGGTAATTTGGGCTGATTTCAGTCTCTTATAGATTTTGGAAAGATTCCAGAGGCAAAGATACAAACTGGCAAAATCGATTATTTTAAAGTTTTAGCGTTTAGTTTAGACAATTTTGACAATAATGCTGAAAGGATGTTGGAAAATGTCACAGTCTGGTCAGAAAACTGTAGTATAATGTGTGGTGAATCAGTAACACACCAAGTGACACTGATAAAGGAGTTCTGGGGAAAATGATACCCTCAAAAATGTTGTCAAATTATTATTCCCCAGTTCCTGTTCCCACTTATATCAAACCAGGTCTGCAGCAATTTCACTGACTTAATGTCAAGATTGGATTCTTGATTCCCATACACAATTTTTTCACAAAAGGTGAGCTTCATTGGAGTTATTTCTGTGAGAAATAGAGAGAGCTCAAACTTTTAGTGAAGGAAGGGACACCAGAAGCTGAGGGATCAGTGTGACTGCATATCGCCTAAGCAGTGGGTGCATGGCACAGAGCGCTGGCACGTCTCCCTGTGTAGCAGCCAGCAGGGTGATACCAGGTACCAGAGGTCTGGGTGTCAGGCTTCTTGCCCCTGAGAACTGCGGGGAGGAGAGAAAGTGAGCCGAGGCATTTCAACATCCCCTGATACTGATAGATTTGCCAGTAAATGTATTTACTAGTGCTTTAAAAGATATAAGTAATTCATCCTCTCAGACTGGGCACTTCACGTACATCTTGCCTGAAAAGGATTAAAGTATTATACTTAATCCTGAGGATTTGGATGTAGTCCTGAGATTACCACTTTTTCTGCAACCTGCATCATCGGAGTTCTCTGCCAGTGTAACACCTTTCAGCTTCATGGAGTGATGTAGTGCAGCTGTGAACCAGGTGCAATGTTCTCCCATCACCCAGCTATTCCCTGGGACAGCCGGTATATACAGACAGTCCCACGTCCATCCTCATAGGAGGGAGNCCTATTCCCTGGGACAACCGGTATATACAGACAGTCCCACGTCCATCCTCATGGGAGGGAGGCCAAATTAATACCCTTCAAAGATGATGATGTTCAAAGGCCGTCCTATCCAGTAGTATTTGGCATAATTACAAAACATAAAATTACATTTTAACAGACTTTCTATGAAGGAAGCTGGGGTAGCATTTCAGTTTACCTGCATGATTCCTGAGAGACATGTCGTTTCTTCTCACCTGTGACTTTGCCATGAATTTCTTCAAGCACCACATCCCAAACAAATAGACAGAAAAAAACAGGCCTCTTAAGAATTTCCTCTTCCTTCACGCTTGAATATGCTAGAATACGTAGCTGGACGTTTGTAAAGGCAGGAAAATAGAAAGGAAATGGCTTGCATTAATCCCAGGTGAAATGTTGTTGGCTGTCATGAGAAGTGAGTTTTGTCAAAGGCACATCTTGAATAGCTGGCCAATTCCATAGCAGAAATATGTTATTACTTTGTGATAAACCTAATTTGATCGTATTTGAGTCCTTTTTCTTTCCAGGCAAGGTGTATATCAAATGCTCGGTCTGCGCTGATGAATTACTTTTATATCTTTTGCAGCACTAGTAAATGCAGCAGCTCTTTTTCTGTCTGTGTTTGGCCTCTGAAAGGTTCCCTATCACTAGACTCTTTCCTTTATTCTCAGAAGACGAAGCAAGCATTTGATTCACACTGGCTGAGGCAGCAACCCTAGCCCAACATTTTTCCCTATATAGGCTATCCCTGTGTTTATGTTACCAAGTAACAAACAAAATCTGGTAGCGTAAAGTGCAGGCAGCAAAAAATGGTGAAGGCAGCGCTTCCTCACCAGCTTTTGAGGAGGGCAGTGGGTGCTGTTTTCTTGCCTTTTTCTCCTCATTGTTCACAAGCTCCGAGTTTGTCGCCTGTCGTCTTTCACGGGGCACGAGCTTGGCAGACCCCAAATGCCACACACCGCTATTTTTGCCAGCAGGAGTACTCCTGGGTCCCTGAATGGATGTCGAGAAAAATTGCTTTTTATGATCTCTTGGTTCAGCTGGCTCTGCGGTGGATGCCTGCTGCAATTGTTTGAACAGTTTGCAATGAAGAGGGCATAAGGAATAAATGTTCAGTGTCTCACTTGGGAATGTAAGGAATGCATCTTCCTGTTAAATGTCTCAGAGTTTAATTCAAAGAGTGAAGCGGTCCGCCCAACGGTATGCACCTTATCCGCAGAATTTAAAATACACTGTCCCTTAGGTTGTTCAGTTTATGTGTTTACTTTTGCTTGTCGTTCACTCTTGACTCTCCAAGGATTGTTCGCCATCCAAATGAATTCCTGAAGTAGCTATAATATAACATCTCCTTCTTCCTTCCTGGTAAGTGGTTTGGACAGCTTATGCATAGATTAGCCTTCCAGCACCATTGGGATTCTGCTCGAGGTGGCTGAGTTGAGCCACACAGGGCTAAGGGAGCCTGTTGGATTATTTTGGGTGACTGCAGCCTTCACATGGCCATTTGGTTAGCTCAAGCAGCACCAATACTTCCCTAATCAGTTTATGGCCTGGCATTCTAATAGAGCAATGAGGCAAATCCTTGACTCATCCTTAACTGGCACAACTCCTTTGATTTTACTAAAATAATGATAAAGTGACAAACTGTCCAATACTTACCCTACCTTGAAGCTGCCTGTGTAGCTCCAAATTGCATTTTCTCAGTCTATCAATATTCCAGCCTCATGGATTTGAAAGAACTAAGCACAACTCTAGTACTAAGCATAAAACTGATTTTTCAAGGTTTTTTTTTTTTTAAATAAATGACTATTTGGATGTAAAGCATTACAACCACATCTCTGCAGCTTCTTGCTGGAACAGGCACAATCAATAGGCTTGCCAGACATTTAAACCTAGAAAAAAAATACCATTCTGTATCCAAAATAAAACACTCTTAACAGTGGCAACCTCATTGGCTATTTTAGCAGACAGACCAGGTGCTGGAGGAGCCAGGGGAGAAAACCACTCTCTCTCAGCATGGGAGAGGACACTTCTTTGTCAGTACAACGTAAGAAGGATGCTCCGGCTATACTTGCTTTGTGTAAAATTGCAGAGCCACAGCTTCCAACGCAGGTTATTCTATAGTAAATTACTTTTAGAGCAGGCCAGAAATAACCGGAACAAAGCAGGCTGTAGCTGCTGTCACCTGCTTTCATGCCTCCAATGGGAACTAAATTCACTAAAATGGCCTGTAAGAAATAGTGGGGGGGTGGGAGGATGGAGGGGGTGGGTGGCTCTGTTCCTTTTCACCTATGTCTGAATAGCTGGCTTCACCCTTCAGCTGGGTTCAGGCAAATTAGCCTGCTGAGGGCAACAGCCATCTTCCCTTCAGACTACTTGGACAAACTTAAAATCCCTTTTGTTTAGAAGTAGTGAAAACTGCAGAGGCCATTCACTGCCAAAGCAGTTATTTGGGGGCCAAAGGACTGGGAAACAGGCTAAGAAATGATAAGAGGGTAGAGCTGTTTTTGTCCCCTGACTGCCTCTGGCCTGAATCCAGAAGAAAACGCAGGCAGCCCTCTGGGTTCACCTGGATGCTAGCACAGGAGACAAAGCACATTGGATGGAGATGCTCGTGTTCATCCCATGTGCGCTAGTGTGGCAAATCCACATGCGCAACAGCCAGACTGCGAGCTGAGACGTGCAAAGGGAAGGGGCAGCAGCACTGGGCTGGAGGTCCATGAGTCCAGCAGGACCCTCTGAAGTGTCCAGTAGCTAACGCTGGATCGGGAGGCTTTAGGTGTCAGGTACTGAGCATCACCTGAAGCCGAGGAGAAGCTACAGCAGGGATCATGGGGGCAAAAGCAGGAACACCATGGCAATGAGCCCTGAGAACTCAGTGTGTCATGACAGCCATCGCACACCTGCCCAGCCCAGACCGGGATGGACTTGGACCTTGCTGCCTGCACAGACTGCCGTGAGGAGTTGTGCTGGTGCTCAAGAGACCAACGGCCACTGGAGAGCTGCAATTCCTGCAGCTGCTCCTCCCTCAACATCCCCCCTTCGCCCACCACAAACACAGTAATCCTGAGTAGCCCCAGGCCTTCAGGCACCTGACGGTGCTACCTGCACCCACACAGAACTTCTTGGCCATTACTGCCATTACTCTTTTTCTGTCCTTGTCCACCTCTGGTCTGACATGTGAGTCAAAATCTAAGCATGCTTCCCGCAGCACATCATTCCATATCGTTTTTCTTTCTTTCTTTCTTTGGTCTTTGCCACTGGAAAGAATGGCAAGTTTCTCTTCAACAGAATTTTGCGTTATCCTTGCACTCTACCTACAATCCTCTATATTTATTGTCTGTATTTTGTCTTTTCTCTGCTGTGTCTCAGAAATACATACCTGAGAGTTCATAATTTACTCAAGACAATGATAAAATATTTTACTGTCTTCTATTTTAAAATTATAATGAAGAAATGGTGCCTCAGTCCAGAGGTGCTGGAAGATCATAAGCCATGGATTATTTAGTGCAGTAGTTGATGCGGGAAATTATTTACCTCTGAAGATTCCAGAATGGATGAGGGATCATTTTCTGGGTTTACAGTAGGATGGCATCAATCGATGGGAAAAAGTCATTTCATTGACAAGCAATTACTTAGCAGGTCTTTGACTAAAAGACAAAAAATTACAGGGTGAGTGAGAAAAGATAACAGGAAATTTCTTCCTCCAAAGAAGCTTATTCATATGAAAACATTTCCAGCAAAGTAAAGCAGATGGGACTGGCATGACTGCTGAGCTAGACCCACCTGTCATGGGCATAGCCACCCTTGTCCAAGACAACTGACCATCAAGTACTGAACCACATACCAACCAGACCCAAAGTCTTTTTTAAGCATTCTATACTTGCTACAGCCACAGATTGTTCAGGAATTGTACAAAAGAAGGACATTCATGCAAAGTGTTTGCTAATGTTACATATTCTTGTACTTGCAGAAATTGATGATCAATCTGCAAACTTGATTGTGAATAAATTATTTAGCAGTAATTAGTCACATTCAATCAAGAATAGATCACTGGTTACATATTTAATTTCACTGTCATAGTTCATCTTGGATTATAGATAATCCAAAGGCTAAGATACAGTCACATTTCCACCTTAGTGGAAGCAAACACTGCTTTACTGCATTTAATATTCATAAGGGAGCAAAATTCTCTCACTTTTGTGGAAATTTCACTCATAATGTAAAAAAAAAGACTGATTGCAGTTCTTACCACATGCCAATACTGTAACTAAGGGGCAATCTCTGAAATTAGGAGATTTTTTTAAAACAAATAAAAGAAGTAGTTTTTACACAGTGGATAGAAAAAGTATAAGAGGAAGGTTGACAAACTGGAGTGAGGAAAGGGAAACAAGAAATTCCAATTAGGAAAAAATTTTCATAATGAACGTGGTTAAATCCAGGAATATGTTGCCCAGAGAGCCTGCAGAATCTCCACCCTTAGAGATTCCCAAAGCTCAGGTGAACAAGGACCTGAGCAACCTGATCTATCATTGAAGTTCTACAATGAGCAGGATGTTGGACTAGGTGACCTCCAGAGATGCCAACCAACCTGCAATAACCTGTGATTCTGCATAGTTCTGTTGCTGAAGGGATACAGACCATATCAGCAGATTCAAAAGGGGATTACACAAATCCATTGACAATATGTCCATAAACAGATAGTAAGGAAACAGGCAGGGATGTGCCTTCTAACATCCTTGATGATTATGGAACCTGGAGGTGGACAAAGGGAATAGTGGGTAACACTATGCTCATGATGTCTCCCTACGTAGCACCTCCCATTGACATAGCCAAGGGGAAAATACTTAGCAAATGAACAGTTGGTCTGATCCACAGGACATATCTTTTTATCATTAATTCTTCTTACTTATTTCTTGGCTGCAACACTACAGCTGCTGTGTCTTTGATATGTTTCATAGAATCATAGAATGGTTTAGGTTGGAAGATCATCTTAAAGATCATCTAGTTCCAACCCCCCTGCCATGGGCAGGAACATCTCCCACTAGACCTGTCACAAGTCCTTTGATCTCTCTGTTTCCTAAGTCTTTTCTGGTTTTCCCAAAAACCTCTAATGAAAACTAGGTCTTAAAAAGCCAGTCAAGTCTGATTACATTGAAAATTCACCACATAAAAAGGAGAGCCTATGGATTCACCTGTGCTGTCTTTGGTCTCATGATAATCAATGTGCTTTTTTTTTTTTTGAGAAACCAGCCTCTCCTTGCATTGAATAACTACCACCTACTTCCCTTTGCTAGTGCCTTGGAAATAGTATTGGTTGCGACTCTGAGGGTAATTTTGAATCATGGACTCTTCTGACATCACACCAAAGTATCCAAGGCACTTCACTATGGGCCTCTGCTGGCTATCAGTCTGCTCAGATATGGAGCTGCCAGAAAGCTATGAATACGCTGTTTGAATGCAGAATTGGGGGGGGGCCCTATGCAATAAAGAGCTACCGTATGAACTCATCACGCATAGAATTAAAAATTATGCTCAGTGCAGAAGGTGTGAGCAGGGAGATACAGGCTCTAGTGGACTGGAATTTACTGGGGGACGTTGGAACTCTGTATTTTTGGATTAAGCCTGTTTCCAGCTTGCTAAGAGAATAGTTTGCAGTCCCGGTTAAGAAGAAATCTGGGCTCTACTTCAGAAAACAAGATCAAATTCAGTGTACATTTAAAACTTAGCAACAGATTTTTCATGCTTTGATGAGTTGAGCTAAAAATAGAATGGAAATCTTAGGTAGCAAAGAAATACCTATAGGCATATCTCAGCATGCATTTATTAACAAAAGCCTGTAAGCAAATGCTTATATTTAAACTTGTGTGTTAGTCAGGCTGACTATACAGCAGGCCTGAAGTGCCCTCCTTAAGAGGCGTTCTCTCTTGAGCTGGGATCTAAATTCTTTGAAAGAGTTCCGCCATACCCAGGTTCCTTCTGCCCTGCTGGAGACATTGCAGTTATTCCAGCTATGAACGCCTCCTGGAACTTCTGCTAGGCTAGCATGCAATCACAGCCTCTCTGGAGTAGTCCCATCTGTCTATAGCATAATGCTTCACACATTATTCCTTGGTAAAGGGTAGGGAAAGTCATCACTCTGGGAATTTACAATACCCTTTGGTCGTCCACTATGCCAGAACCGTAACAACAGCTTTCATTATTGTGCTCTAGTTTTAATGGATTATCCTTTTTATTGTTGGCTGCAGTTGCAGCTCTCAGAAATAAACCAAAAATTATTCATTATATTAAAAAATTCTCCAATCTTCATTAATGTTGCTCTCTTTAGTGTTATTTATTGAATGATTAAATTACCATTAGCAGATGGTAACTGAAGTATATAAAATGCAAATGCCTACAATATCAAGCAAGCATATTTTACTGACAAAATTTAATATAAGTGCACATCATGATTGCTCTTTTTGTGCACAGAATGGAAGATAATGGAGATGCGTACCATGTCTCTCTTAGATTAATTAATCTATTTATTCAACAAATCAAGCTGATGCCAGTAGTTTAGTTAACAATATGGAAAGATAGGTGATATTGGAGCATATGGGCTGCAGTTAAAATGAACTTTGTTGCTCTATAATGGAACTTTTTCCTTGTGTTTCTTAATTTTAATGGTATACCACCAGAAGCTTAAGGCATATTAGAGAACAAGGTTGTAAATTGTTTCTCAGTTTTATTCTGAAGCCTAGATAATCCCGTTTTATAGATGAGACTCAAAGCACTGAGGTAACACACTCTAAATGCTTGAATAATATGGAAAATGTTCTTTTCCCAGTCACCAGGGTTCTCCACATTCCCCATGCAATTTGTTTGAACTAGTACCCCCAAAATCCCATTGACTTCAGTGGGAATTAGACAAGTAACATATATTCAGACCTGCAGCCTTTGCAGGCTATAACGTAAAGGTAATGGGAATCGTACAGAGTATCCCCATCGTCTCATTTCCTGATTCAGCAGAATTAGTTCTTCCTCTATGCATCTAAATCAGTGGGAGCCAGCTGAAGAGTCCTGAAAACATTAGGGTAAACGCACAGTGGGGACCCCCCATGCACACATTCTTTCTTAATGTACCCAGGGCTCGGGAAGGCTCCTTCTCATTACAGACAAATGAAAAGTGCTCGCTTCAGCGGGGGTAGCAGGAGCAAAACCAACCGCACTTTCTGCATTCTTCCTTTCTAGTCTAATCAGCCAGCCTTCGCAAACCACAAAGCCAGCTGACACAGGGCATAGGCTTATTCCTTCTTGCGCAAATAGAAATTTGGGATGCAGCCTGGATGTTACAAGCTTGCGTCTGCTTAGCTGCGCATTGTTTGTGACAAATCAAAGAGGGTAGCAGCAATGGGGAGAGGGGATATAAATACCATGAGAGCGTAACTGAACGGTTCACAAGGTCTCTATGTTGCATATCCATGGGAATAACGCTGTAGGTGATGAAGGAAAGGTTTAGTTAGCTAACAGGAAGGCACTAAGGAGAGTAAACATTCTCTAGAAAAAAAAGTATATATTTATATATAGTGTTGATGTGTATTGGCTGTTTCTACTGTTTTAAGGCCAGGCATGGATCCCTTTACTTGAGGGAATTAATTTACATTTAAAAAAAAATTAAAATCCTACTGCAATTGCACTGTTTGCAAAGTATGAAGTGTGGCTTCATGTGGCTGTGCACAGAGACATGCCTGGCTGCTGAGTGTTCCCTCCAGCTCTCCTTGCGTAGGTTGAAGCATTTGGACTTCTCAGGTCATATCCCAGAGCACTGAGAAAAGCCATGCAACACTGATTTTAGTTCAGAAAAGTGTGGGTGGGCAGGAAAGGACTATCGGCTCTAGAGAGGTATAGCTTCTGCTGTCCCCTCAAAATGGTATATTTGCCACTTGAAATTTAGCCGGGAGCCTGGGGGTCTGTACTGCCACAAGGAAAAGGAGCTTCTGAAGGACCGGGTGAGAGGTTTTTGCGCTGGGTGATTGTACAAAAGGGGTAATATTACAGCTGGAAAGTAGACTGAGGCCTTGACTTGGGTGGTGAGTCATATTAAGCATTAAGTTAATTCTTGGGAGAGCTGGGAAATGTAAGTACTTTAAGTTCTAAAGACTTTGTTGTAGTAAGATAGAACGGTAGCTTTGTTTGCACCAGCTGAACAATAATTAACTAAATTTGACATAACTAAGCCAATTAAATCCCTTCTGTCCACTTAACTGCAGCTTATTTCAGTTTCACACAGTTGCTACTCGTGTTTTTTTAAACTGAGCAAAAGCAACTTTTCTGTCTCAGCAGACTCTACAGCTGTATCGTATTTACAGGTAGGCAGGTACAGCCGGTCCCAGGAAACCCTCCGGTTACACTGCCTGTGTCCTCCCTGCCATTTCAGTTGAATAAATAAGCATAATTTACCATGATTAACTGTTGGATCTCTGGCAACCTGGCCCTTGAGTGACTGAACATTCGCTCTGGCTGCTGAGGAGTTATAAGGGGCAATACCCTACCGCAGGGTTCAGCGTTGAGCAGCCAGGGCAGGGGCAGACGGGCACCTCTCTCGCGGCGTGGCTGTATATGCGGCATCTGCTGTGGGCTGCAGCAAAACTGCGAGGGCCCGCAAAATGCAAAATCTAGTTATTGTGCAATAAAAATAACGTGGAACTGTAGCGTTTAAGGGGTTTGCTGGATGAATGGCAGTGCGACATTACTGGGGCCAATAGTGTGTGGCGTTTTGCTCTCTATCTACAACATTAAAAAGAAAAACAAGTGATAGATACTGTGTCAGGTTAAGCTTTGTGACTTCATCTACTTTCTGGAAGAAGTGAAATTAAAAACAGATTCTGGAGCAGCTAATCACGCGGTGCTGAGCTGCACCACAGAGTGCTGAGAGTGGGACGAAGTCCCTGGAGAACCTGAATAATGATATTTCCTCAGGTATTGTCATAGATCTGGGGACTCCAAGTGCATAATAATGCACAGATCAGACAGAAGCATTATTAGCTCTGATCATAGTGAGTGAACATTCGGCCAGCATCTCCCCCTCTGCTCCCCTGTTCTCTGCCAAGTGTATGCAGAGACCCCACCTATATGCTGTTTCAGAAAAAAAAAAAAAGAAGACAAAGAGGTGAGGAAATTAATTTAATATTAAGGAGTTAATTTAATGTTAACTCCTTATGTATCTTGCTAATTGGCACAATTTGAAGAAGGAATCAAACAGTAAATAATGTGAAAATATGGAGAGATGGATCCCTGTGGAGCTTATAGGAGTGGCACACGCAGTTTTATCTTAGCTCAGAGAAGGGAAGTGGAAACAATCACAGACTGTTAGCTTTTAGTTGAAAGGAATGTTCTTAGAATAAACTTCTTAGCCAGACCTCTCGAATCTTAAATAGTAATAATTTTACCACCGCAGTATGACTGAATGTGAACAGGCAAAGCTGTGATGCCACCAAAACCATTGCAGATGGTATTTTGTTCAAATCCTAAGAAGCGCGGACACCTTTTCCCATGTAAGGTAGTTATACAGGTGTCTGACTGGTCCTATAATGAGTCAAGGTGAGGGGACAGTGGGGGTACCAGAGGCACTGAGAAGGGAACAAAGTAAAGTCCCATTCCTGAAGATGCTGATGATCTTCTCACCCATGCTCATCTGCTAGACACTAGTAGCTGTTTGGTACTGGGTATTCATTCTTCTCTCCCTCAGCCCTCCCTGTTCGGGTCTCATCACGCTATATAATAATGCTGCAGTAATGAATTCAACCAGGGGACTAACATTTGTCATATTTGACTCATTGCTCTCCTCCACCCCAAAATAATTGTGTGCTGTGGTTTTTTTTATATATACCATTGTTTTGATAGGATTTGGGTTTCTTTTTGTACACTGCAACATGTCTATATCAGAGCAGTCAAGGCTGAAGACATGCAAAACTTAAGGCTGTAAGATTCATGAAGGTCTTCATGTCTTGGGAAAAATTCCTTCCACGGTTTTGACTAAACCTAGAGAATATTTCTGGACACCATGGCCTAGACCTCCCTGACGGAGTGTGGGTGACTGGTCCCCCTGTGTCCTCCCTTTTTGTGATTGGATATTTTCTGGCCCATCGTCTATTCTGCAGGTACTGCCTTGGCAGGCAGCGGGCAGTGGGGCTGTTGGAGAGGTGCTCAGCTGAGAGCTCCACGCCGTGACCCATCTAGCAGGTCTCATTTAAGTTTTGCTGAAGTGCAAGGGACAGGGCTGAGCCAAAACATAGGCTTTTTGTACTACAGCAGAGTGTGGGTATCACACATTTCAAGGTACAAGAATTGTAGTTTGAGTAAAATCATACTTAAGTCCCCAAAGTCACTCAGATCAATGTTCTAGTCTTTTCTGGCCTACGTTTCTTTATTTAAGAACAGCCTCACTTCTGCATGAAATTGCTTAGCAAACTATATATCAGCCGTAAGCGAGGGAATACCCTGAAGAAAATCTCTAAGATTTTATAGGTTAGGATATCGGGATTGTTTTAGTCAAAATGAGAAATCTGTCTCTTTTATTGCAAAACTAGTTTCCCATTGTATTCCTTGAGGGGGAGCTCCAGTTAATGAAAACGACTCAGGATGAAATCCACTGAAGAAAAAAACCTACAAAGTAAGGGAATATTTTCTAAAGATGCTAATAAGACGATTGATGGAACGAATCTCTCACTTGTATGTAACAAGCTTAATTTTCTAGCTGATACACTGCTTTTCCAGCTGTCCCCCTTCAATTAGTACCCAGTAAAGTTTTGTAGCTAGAATTTCTGTGTCGTCTTTAGTGGAGCACAGCGGTGTAACGGGCTTCTGTGCTCTCAGCTCGTGCTCCTTGTGTGCACAGAATTTATCAGCCTCTTCCAACTCAGAGTGAATATATTACTTTTTTTTTGGTGCATTCCCAGCTACTCTCCAGGGATTAAAAGTTTCCATTAAGTTAAATTTCAAAGAAATTATTATTTTATAATACACAAAGAGAAATCAGTTAAATCTTTTCTATTTTAAGGAATGTTATTATTCTCAGCCTTTGAGAAAAAGGTACAAAAGTGCTACAAATTCTGTATGGAGTACACCCTTCTTTTTGAATGTAGTACTGCATTTTCAGCTGCAGGTTCAGAGTTTCTTATAGTAAGGTGGAATCTTCCAGCTGTAATTTTTCTTCCTGAAATGTCTTTCTCTTTTAATCAGAGAGATTACCCCTCACCCACCCCCCCCTTTTTTTTTCCTACTTTAAGTTTCATTTTAACATGGAATTATAATTGCACTCTAAGAGTTAACTGCTACAAAATTAATGATGTCCAAGACTATTAAAAAAAACTTACTGCATTTGCCAAATGAAAATAGATTACCCTCACAGGTGTGCCCGGGCATCAATATTACCTTTCATGCTTAGGAGCAGGCACCAGAAATACTAATTTGCTAAAAACTGAGACCTCAAAGATTCCCATCCTTGTTATCCTGTATTTAAAAATAACAAAAAATCCTAGTATTTGGATAACAAAGCCATGAACCATCATACCATTGACTTGCCTCTACATCCTCTGCAATACAACAGAAACAACAAGTATTTTAATAATTTTATGGCCTTTTTTAGTCATATGGTTGCCATAATATTGTTTTGGACAGTCTTTAGACATCAGTGAGCTTCAGTAAAGCTGGAAAGAAAGGAAACTTTATTTCTTTGAGGTATACCTGTTCCTATGTGAATAAAAGCAACACGATTAATTTACCTTATGACACCCTGAAAGTGATGTATTACTCTTTTATCCATTTTCATTTGCTTTCGGTAAACAAACTTAAGGGAGTTGCACAATAATAAGTGAGTCATTAGTCTAAAGATGCACTTTACCACCATTCTTTCATTGTGGAGCATATAGTCAAACACAGGCATTGTTCACCCTGATGAGGAAGGCTTTATCACAAAGGGCAGAGGAAGGTTGCTGGGCTGAAACAGGCCAGGCTTACAGGACTACCTAGCATCATGTGCCTCTCAGGCAAGCGTTCTCAAAATGAGCAAAAGAAAAGCAAAATCATAGAATCATAGAATGGTGTAGGTTGAAAGGGACTTGTCGTTCTGGAAGGACCATCTAGTTCCAACTCCC
>RSEF01000003.1:72293050-72329186 GCA_003993805.1 Himantopus leucocephalus | reverse complement strand
TTTTTTTTTTTTTTTTTTTTGGCCTAGAAATTCCAACCCACTGCAAGCAATTTTGACCCAGCCATGATTTAAGAGCCCTGCCCATTGGGTTGGGGTTTCTGGATATCCAGCATGTCAAGTGGAAGTGTAGCCTTGTCAGCATAACTGCTGTGCACAACAGAGATATCTTGTATGCTGAAGACATTTGCGAAAAGCAGAAATAAAACCCCCAGACAGCTATGAAAGCCACCTTGCATCCTGATAACTCGTCCTGCAGATAACACAAAAGGGAGTTGTATGCTATCGAATAACAAAATTGGAAGGAGGGATGGTGATACTGAAGGAGACATAATGTAAGTGGTCTTGACACTGATGGAACAATTCTGTATAGAAACTGATCTTGATCTTCTTTTTTGTCACGTTTAATAAACCAATGATATATTTTTGGTCAAAATGGCAATGAAATGTAATCCTTGGGTAACAGTAGCTGACTTCCTGATTATTTATTCTTTCACCAATTTTTATGTTACCTGGAAATAGCTGGGGAAATACTTCTCTGCTCATCAATGTTGGTAAAATATGAAATATCAAGGAGCCGTTGAACTTTCTGTGTTTAAAAATGTCATTAATTATTAAATAATGGTGTGTTTAAAGTATCATATTTAAAAGATGCACCACTGAAATTATGTTCAATTTTATGAGCTTTCCAGCAGAAACGGCCTTGGACAAAACCATCAGCTGCAATCCTGCTTCGCCTGCTTATAATTTTTGGACAGTCTTTTAAGGAGTCATCCATCCTTTTCTCTAGGTAGATTTGATGGCTTGAAGCAGATACTGCAGCTACTGTTCTTGGGATTTATGTTGCTAACTGAAATTCTAACTTTCAAAGCATTCAAGTTTGCATGACAAGGAATGATCTGAAGCTCTGTGGCAGGTAATGGGTCAAACTTGTTTCTCTCTGTGCTAGACCATTACAGTGTATTTCTGCAGTGGAGTTTGAAGATAAAATCACAGTTTGAAGTCTTAATGTTTTTTTTTATTTTAGTTTGTGGGTTATGCGGTCTTGCTCCATAGTGTGTCCTGTTGCTTATGCATTTCCATCTTAGTTATGACTCTGGCATTTGAATAGAAAATTAACATCTCTGCTTCTGAGTGATGAGCCAAGTGCTCTCTCTGCCAGCTCTGTTGGATATTCCAGCTCTCACACTCTCATTGTTATTACTATTGTTGTTATTATTAATATTATTACAACTGCATTAGTTCTTCAGAATTAGGACTACCTGCCTTTGTAACAGCTTAAAGTTACCTAATTATGAACCCAATTTGGCAGGCACTTTAAGAACAGAGAAGCACGAGGCAGGTGCTGTTCCAAAGAGAGAGACCCATGTTCAGCACTGCCACACTTACCTTTTCTATGAAACCCTGACGGTGAGAGCTGCAGGTGGAGACCGAGACTTCAGATCCCACAAGCAGAGGATATTCAACCCTAAGTATCCAGCTGGTGGAAGATGCTTTTTGATCCCTCTTCTGGAGTCAGGCTGAGGGCAGGAAGGTTTGGGAGATTGCTGGGAGCAGGGGAGGAAGCCTGTCTCTCACAGCTGAACAGCTGAACACTCAGCTGAGCAAGTGCATCCCTTGAAAGTTTGGCTTATAGCGGGAAAGTAGAAAAAATATCTGGTATTAAACTGAACATGTCCACTTCAGGTAGGTCATTTTTATTTACAGTAAGAAGGAATGCAGCTTTTGAAGATTCCTTCCTGTTGTGCTTAACTGGGAAAGCACAACAGTTGTGCTGGTGCGCCTCTGCCCTTGTTCACACAAACACAGGGTGCAGAATTCAGCCAGTCTCATCAGATAGCACAAACCTGGCACAGATACTCAGGATTACGTAGGGATGCATGACCTACATGGCAAAGGTATATACCTGTAGAAAAAGCTATCAGAAAATGCCAGCTACAATATGTGTCTTCAGTTTATTTTAGTTCTTATTTTTAGTTTTAAATTTGTTTTTCAAATCTTTCTCTTCCATTCATCACGGAATATATGTCCTCTTTATTTATCAAGTTATTTTTGCTATTATTTCCTTTCTCAAATAGACTTGTTAAAGCCTTTTTGATTCATCTTAAATACTTTGACGAGCATCAAATGATTTTGCTTATTTCCGTTTCTTACATTGTGGTGTCACGTATAGTAACTGCTTTGTTTTATACTCATTTCCTATGTTCAATATAATTTTTTTCATACTTACAGCCACAGATTTTCATTCCTATTTCTTGTCAAATTACATCTGTGCTCACTTCTATGTATTCTTTCTTTCCAAAGAAACTGGTGCCTTTTGTCTATCACTTTCATTTTCTCCAAGTTTTTTTGTGTGACTTTTATTCGGAGATACAGGAGCTGTTTATCCTTCCAAGATGCAAGCTGCAGGGTTCTAGTAAGGATTCATTTGGACAATTCAAGTTGGCTAGCTTCAGCATATAAAACTTCTCATCCACAACTTTTACAGACTCCCTTGCATCCTTCAGCCTAACACAGTTCCCTGTCTTGGAGAAATAACATAATCCTTGCCTGAAAGCCATGCATGAACTGTCCCTGAGTAAAATTGATGTGGGTCAGGAGTCATGGCTTAGCCATGCCTGCTTTAGAGAAGTTCAAAATGTATGCAGACTTTTCCCTTAATTTTAAACACTGAGAGGTGAACTGGAATTAGCTCCTTTTTAAGTGGTTAATTTCTCCTTTATTTTGGTTAGGAGAGTAATAACCTTTGTCAGTCACGCTCCTAGTACCTTTGGCTTGACATACAGAGCTGCCCTTTCTGGCCCCCTGGGAATTTGGTGAGTTGCCAAGAAAGAAACCCAGCAAAAGGGCAGGATTTCTCTCATGTGAGAAGTCTGAGCAATTACATATCTAATACTTTACAAAAGGACATAAACCCAGCACACAAAAGTCACAGAGTCCCTTCCCTAGTGCAAAACCACAACAATACAGGTGAACAAACAAAGTCTTTGCAAAACAAAAGACTTTTTAAGCAGCCTGAGAGAAGACCCATGCCAGGTGTCTGTGTCCCAGGTGGAAAGAGCTTGGATATGGTGGAGATGAGCTCTGGAGACTAGAAAAGAACAGGTGTATATGAAAGACTTAGAATAAGGCTTGTGCTGTATGTACATATACAGAAAGGTTATGTGGCAAGGGAGAGACCTGCCTTTTATCCCTCAGGAGAAGATAAGAGCAGCCTCTCCAGGAAGCACACCTCTTCACTGAGTGATAGGCCAGGGTGGCACCTGCATCAGCAAACAAACCCGCTTTGCCCCTGCACTCCCACCACTGCAGATTTGGGTTCCCGCAGCAAAGCCAAGCCTCTCTGCCAGCTGGGAAGTGTAGCCCAACCTTGGGAGCTGCACGGAGGCTGCTCATGAGCTGTACGTGGCTCGGGAGCTTCCCTGCTTTCATCGCTTTGGTATGAGTCAGCACCATCCACAGCCACCTGCATGGGAGACATTGGATTAGCCACTATTCTGCATTTGTGTTTCCTTTTGGGAGAGATTATGGGGAGCCTAATGATGCGGGACTCAGAGTGAGAAGGTGAGGTCAGGCAGAGGAGGAGGATGGGTGAACACATGCTCCAAGGGGTGCTATGTCAGTCCCCCAGAGAGGTTTCTGTCGATTACCTGACCATACTCAGGCATAGCAGTGTAACACCAAGAGTTTTCCCAATCTAGATGCAAGCAGAAAATATGCTGGGATACGCTGGATGGATATGCTAGGACCAAAAATCAATATAGAAAAAACCATATTTACAGAAAAAACCAAAGACAGCCTTGGCCTGTCTTTGAAGATACATTGTTTTGAACAATGGCTCCGTCAGCTGTGATGCTTCCCTCTTTTTCACACCTGAAACTTCCCTCTTTTCTCTACAGGATCATAAAGTTGGGTTTAACAGAGCTGTCTCCCACTGATTTTACTACAGGTGTGGCAGACAGGGTCTCTTAAATTAAAGACAGTGGTACTTCATTCCTGTGAGCTCTGGTTCTACCTGGGATTTGACTTTTATTTTTTGTGGGAGAAAATGAACTCCTAGATTCTCAGAAAGCATGTCCCAAAAGCTGCAGCAGAAGAACTGGAATGAATTGAATATAAAGTGCTACTACACCTTCAGCTTGATTACACAAAAAGCTACTGAAGTTAAAAGGACATCAGATCTGCTGAATTGTAACTAATAAAAAGCTGTAAAGGAAATGAAATGAGATCACCAGTTGCCATGGTTTAACCCCAGCCAGCAGTTAGGACCATGCTTGCTCACTTCCCTTTCCCCTCCAAAAGGGTGGGGAGAAGAGGGAGAAAAGGAAGGGAAAGGGAAAAAAAACCTCGTGGGTTGAGATAAAGACAGTTTAATAGAACAATAACAGAAAAGGAAAATAGCTACACTAATAATAATAATAACAATAATGAAAAAAGAATATATAAGACACAAGTCACTCTCACCACCTGGTGAATTGGTTGCCCACCCAATCCAAGCAGTGATCGTGGATTCCACCTCCCCAGCTAACTCCCATTTATATACTGAGCGTGTTGTGTATGGTATGGAATATTTCATTGGCCATTCTGTTGTTCTGCCTATGCTCCTTCTCAGCCTCTATAGGAAGCTGAAAAATGTCCTTAACCAGTATAAACATCACCTAGCAACAACTAAAACAATATGCATTAATGACATTCCTGTCATACCAAATCTGAAAACACAGCAACCACTAGAAAGAAAGTTAACTCTATCCCAGCTGAAACCAGGACACCAGTGTTACTCAAATGAACTCTAATGCTGTTTTCATAATGCGTTACTAGGTTTGAAGTTTGTTTGGTGGCTCAGAGAGAAGTTCTACCACTTGACCATTTGACCAAACTAGTCAGAGTGTTTAGGTTTCCCCATACCATGTAAACACCTACAATGTCAGGCCTGTAATTCACTATTCAGAAATGAAATATTGCAGAGTACCTGGCCTCATCTCTCTTCTGGAAACAGTGATAGTGTTGGTTTCACTGTGCAGGCTGCTGTGGTGTTTGGAAGCTTAGATGATTTTAAGTTGGCTTCTAACTTGCAGACCTAGAGCCTGATTTCATACATGAGATTTTCTAGTTCAAGTGTGTCACTCCGAGATATTTGGGGTAACTGGGGATCATTTTTGTAATGTCTAAACTTTGTAACCATCTTGCAAAATTTGTAATCCAGAAGTAGGTGCTAGGTTACCCTTGCCATGAGTAAGGACAGTGCCTTCTAATGATTCAGCAACTAATGCAATCCATGCCAGAAATATCAGTATAGCCTCTTACCTCCCCAAGACCTCATGGCATGCATCCATTAGGCTTCTTGAGGAGGTTGTATGAGATCAGCTGGTGCTGAGGAAACCTAGCAAACATTCATAGCATGCAGCCTTGCTTTGCCAGCGGTTCTGTTTTGTACTTGCCCCCCCAAAATGGCTACCTTACATTACAGAGTTTCCTCAGCTTGGGGGAATGTTAATACATTCAAAGAATATCCTAGCCATGATGCAAGTAGAAACTGCCTTTGGATGTAGCTCAGTGCACTTTTTGGGTTGAACAAGCAAGCTGGCAAGAAGAGTCTTGTAGGCTAACACTGAGGAACAACCAGGAAGAGAAGGTCCCTACAGTTGTAACCTATTCTTGTGATCGTTTCTACTCTTTTATGCAGTACAAAAATGCATTGCTACTACTTTTATTTATCAAGTAACTTAGCATTTTGTGTCATTGCTAGTCTAATCCATTAAAATTGAGTAAAAATAGAAATCTGGAGTGTTTAGGTAGCTCCAAGGCTTGATAAGATGTCTGAGTAGCTATATTCTGGATTGCTTTTAATATCTAAGTGTCAAAAGCAGAAGCGAACATGACAGCTGTAAAATACTCAATGTCAATTTGCAACATTTTAAAATAAAGCCTGTGTGGCTTTGCAAAAGGAAATTTTACTGGATCTTAAATATAAAAGAATTTGTATGCGTAGCTATAGTTGTTCTCTTTTTGTTATCAGCGGAAGAATGGCAGGCCACTGTACCAGGGCAGACCGTGTGCGTGCAGGTGGCAATTTTACACTCCAGGATGGAAACATAGTCAGCCTTTTTCCCTAATCAGCATTGAGTGCAAGTTTCTCTTCCAGTTAATCCTGTGGGCCTTCAGAGCAAATTGATTTAAATGAGCCTGAAGGTGTAACAGTAACTGCCCATTCTATAGGATATGCATTGCTAATTACTACTGATGGCAATGATAATTACATGTGGCTACTCTTAGAAGACTGGCCTTACCATTTACTTTAAAAAGGGGGAAAAAAAACCCCTGACCACTATTATTTCCTTTATCTCCTTGATGCAGGCTGGCCCTTTCAATGCATAGCAAATGTGGCACTTTTCCTTTTTTAAGACAAATGATGGTTTCACTTCACCAACCCTATAGGTCCAGGCTGCTTCTTTGCAAGTCACTGTGATACGCTGCGGCCATGCAAAGTGAAAAGGCTTTTTTCTGTTCCTCAGGCTGTATTGCTAGTGGAGCTACACTGAGGAGCTTGTAACAGCCAGAGCAATTTTCTGAAGATGAAGTTAGTAACAGTGCTGCTGCTAGTCCCACCTCTTACGAAATGCCTATCACTTTTTTCATATAGTAGGGAATTGTAAATTAATTCTTCTGTCTCCATGGGTTTGGAATAGAAACGATGCCTTCACAGTTCAACGAAGTGGAAAGTCTTTCATCAGTAGAAAATCAGCCAAGGAATTGGATGGCAAAGGCCTCATACATTACAAAACAGTTGTTTGCAATTAAGGCCAGGAGTAAGATGTGCATGAGTCTGTCATGTTTCTTTTTGTTTATTTAATCAGCCTGAGGCATAACATTAGATGGTTTGAAGTGGCATTGTTTTCTTGTCATGTCCTATGATTTGCTGTGTATTATGTGTACAGTATATGACTGTATCAAAGGACCGCAATCTGTTAAAAATAGAGACATTTCATATTTTGCCTGAATCCTGATCAGGACATTTTCACAGAATAATCTTCTAAAGTAGCGACCACTGCTGCTGGGAGGAGATTATTTTGAAAGATGTTAGGGGGAATCGGCTAAATACAAGGACATCAGCGGAATGAAATTGGGTGTGCCACAATCTTTCTCTGCAGTCACAGGGGCAAACACTGTGACAGCCTCTGCTGATGTTTCTTTTTCTGTCTCACAAGACCAGGGAGAGCTGTGGGTCACTGTGCACCATGAGAGAGAACTTTGTAACTCACATAAAGTCGAACGATGTCAAAGCTCAACTGAAAGTAAGCTAGATATGAACTAAAAAGAGTCAGGTAGCTTGGTCAACATCAGCTCCCAAAGTCATGCTACTGCCAGTTTTAATAGGGATCTTAAAACAGCAGGTAATCTTATTTAGCATAAGCATGGCGCAGCAGATGGACAATGGCGTTCTAGTCTTTTCTGTACTTTCCTTGCACTTGTCAATTCAAGCCCAAGCAAAAAGGCTGGAATCCAGACTGATAACACATGGATGTTCTCTAAGGGCTTGAATCTTTCATCGGTGCACAATTGCAGAAATAACTGAAAATCCTTTCTCTGTAAATGTAAATGCAGTTACTGATAGCTGGTAGTTGTGAAGACGGGTTTATTATGTCTGTCTCAAAGTTGTCAGAAGGTAAATCAGGCTTTAAAGAACAGATTAGCCAGAGATGATCAGCTGGTAGAAATGTGCTATGGAATATCACATGTAGAGATCTCCAAGCAGCTAGTAAACAAAGGAAAAATCAAGTCATACATAGTAATGATGACTAGCTTGGGCCCATCACTATTTCAGTAACATGTATGAGCCTTCAGTAACAAAATTTAAGTCCTTATATATCTGAGAGTCACTAGATCTATGTTGCTAACCTTCTTAAATAATCCTATTTTTCTCCTTTGTGAAGTAAATCTTACACGATAGACTCTAAAGAGAGACACTGAAGTAGAAGACTAACAGGACTGTGACCAAATAGCCAGTCAGTCTCCTTGCAGTTGACAAGTACAATAACAGAAAGTGTTTGAGATTACTATTAAAAATGTCTTTGAAGCATTTACCTGAAGTCCTTTTCTCTGTGAAAAATATCTTTAAAAAGTGAAATTTACCATACTTTAGTCTGTTTCTTTTACAAGTCTAAGGTCCAAGTCTGCTCAGGGATATCCAGTAAGTTTAAAGTGGTGTGGCAAGTTGTTTGGGTTTTTTTTTTGAGACACTAATAAAACAAGCCATAGCACTTTCAAAGTGATTTGGGAAGGAAAATAAAACTTCTATTACCATAACAGCATATTCATTATCAGATTTTAAAGGTACTACCCAAACTCCTCTGATTCATTTTATACATCTTTTGTTGCAAATTTATAACATAGGAGGGTTTAGAGTGCAGCTCTGAAACACCTTGTCAGTGGGTTCTAGAGGTTTCTGGATAAGTACACAGAAGAGGAAGGCACTCGGTGCTGCTACATGTGAAGACTGCCCTGTCCCCCTCCAGTCATCCAATGACTGAAAACCATTGGAGCCTAGAAGTGTCTTCATGCTTTCCTTATCTTTATGTCCTTCCTGAGGGGTTAGCTATTGGCCACTTCCAGTGACAGATCCTGGTTTGAAAAGACCTTTGCTCTGACCCAGTATGGTTTTAGTGATGCCACTCACTTTTTAGGTCAGATTAGTCGTCTGCTTGTGTAGAGAACTGAAGCTCTTCCATGTGGAAGGAGCATGAGAGTCAGCGCAAAAGAGAGGGAAAGAGCACATTACGTGGGCAGGGAGGTTGGGACCTTGACAGGCGTCAGGTGGGTTGACTTAAACTGCCATGGGATTATAGGGTTCTTCTACAAACCTGATTTATTTTTTTACACAGAAAAGAAATAGCATTTTATCCCTTTTTAAATGAAAGCAGAGACACTTTCAGCTCCTGACCTTTTCTTCATCAAAAAGGGTTATTTCCGAACTTCCTGGTTCCTGCAGGCCTCTCGGTCATTGTACCAAAACAAGCAGCAGTGATTTGTTAGATTGTCATTAATAAATGATGCTTCTGCATGATCCTTGCTCCAACTTTAGCTGCCTTAGGAGAAGCTGGGCCTTGAACTTTTTCAAGTGGGTATTAAATATCCCTTCCAGTGATGGCTCTATCTTTGGCCTTATCCAAAGATGCAGATAATTCATTTCAGTGATATGCTATTGCTGGAACAGTTTCTAGCACTGATGAAACTTCAGTGAGATATAACAGTTAAACTGCAAGCAAACACCTTTTGTTAGAGCACTCAACCCTACCTCATGGGAGATAAATCAGTTGCATGTGTGAAATTTCGTCTGCAAAATAGTTGGATGCAATGACTTCAGCGTAGGATTGAGGTACCTCAGTTTAACAATAAGTTTATTCCATCAGACTGAAAATACCTGGAAATAGAGTTGTTGCATTCAGAAAAGCCTAAAACTCATGAAATTTTTGAGCTTACCCCCTTGGACAGGTGCATGAGCATTTAAGTAGTAAAGTCTCATCTGTTACAACAGCATCATTTGAAAGCTTTACACAAACCAGCTCCCAGGAATTTTGTAGGAGCTTTGGTCTCTAACTATTGATAACATTTGTTTGTTTAGAATAAAATAGATCTAGCTGCTAAATCATGATTTCAACAAGTCTCATTAGTATCAAGGAGCATATATAGAGGACAGGGAAAGGAAGTTTCTCCAAAACTTTATTGTCATGAGTTTGTGGGTTGATTGAACTTTTGCTTTTATTTTCTTCAAATTATGATCTACACTTTAGTCTTACATATAACTCAAATCAAAACAGAGAAGCAATGTAAGTAAAATCTTTACCATCTGTATTCAGACATGAATCTTTTGTATTTACTCAGCAGCCCACACATTCTGGATATATCCCTAAGGCATGTGTCCAGTCTAAGTAGCTGCTAATATAATTCAAACTGCGGAGAATGTAAATAATATGCATCTATGAAACAAGTTTTAATGGCTCTATTGTCCCAAGTGTATGGGTATAGCTCAGCGTCTTGCTGTAGTGAATGCCATGCAAGAGACATTGAGCAATGTGAGCTTCTTCAAACGTGCTTCATTAAATCCTCTTTTCTGGAAGTTTACCTGCTATTGACCATTTATTACTATATCCTCTGTCACTCAACAGCACTGCTGAGGTCATCCAGGATGTGAAAAAGAAAGCTTTCTCTAAGTTACTTCCTTATCTTCTCCAATCAGAGGGTTCCAGTAAGTTGCACAGGCTCCCAATGTGAGTTAGATCAGCTTAGCCAGTGAGTAAACATGTGCACAGTAGTGCTTACACTTGGGTTTGAACAGTGAGTGGACTGGCTTGTGACGCTGGACTTGGACCTTCTCTGAGGTCTGTGTAACACTGAACTGATGGGCAATACTTGAGAAGAATATTAATGGTAGAGGGAGATCTTCACAGAATGGTTGAGGTTGGAAGGGGGGTCCAACCTCGTGTTCAAGCTGGGACACCTAGAGCTAGTTGCCCAGGACCATGTCTAGATGACTTTTGAATGTCTCCAATGATGGACACTCAGCAACCTCTCTGGGCAACCAATGCCAGTGCTTAGTCAGCCTCACAGTAAAAAAGTTTTTCCTGATGTTCAGATGGTGCCTCCTGTGTTTCCATTTGTGCCCATCACCTCTTAAAAATCTTGGACTAGTATACTGAAATATGTGGTTAAAAACTTTGTGTCTCTTGTATTCTTAGACATGATGGCAAAAAAAAAAATCCATTAAAATAGGGCGAATACTTTTCATTATGCTTATTCTGCTTTCATTAAGAAAAAGCAGTATAGTGGGTTAATAGTAAATGAATCACTGATCTTCAAATGTCAGTCCTTTACCTATATACTGATTTCTGAAAATAAAATTTCAAATTCATCTCTGATACTCTTTTACACTGCAAATTGTTTTTCTATGTAGTTTAAATAGCAGCTGGGACAATCTGATAAAAATGCACAGAAATATTAGCAGTTTTAATCTAAACATTTATCAGAGCTGTGAAGCCTGCAATTTTACGGTACAGAAAATATGAAAGATGCAATGTCTTTAGAGAACTTGAATGCCATAAGTTAACAGCTGCAACTTCATATAGCTGTGCATCACTCTGCAATCATAAACTCAAGCTATGAGCACTCTTCCCAGTCTGAACACTCATGATCAATTTGAATAGAAATGATTCACTCAGGATTTGGGAAGCAAAGCAAAGAGGCTGAAATGAATTATTCACAAATTGCTCCTGAAGAGGTAAATACCATAAGGTCAGAACTTCTCAAACCGGTTTATGAATACTGCAGCAAAAACCCCCATTAACCTAGGAGTGTGCTTTGGGTGGTGTGTTGTATCCATGTATTCAGAACCAGTTTTGAAGTTTTCTCTTCACTGAGTAATGTCAAAAAGACTCGAGGATGTTGCTCTGGAGGCTCAGTGGAAGTGAATCAGTCTCCTGCGCTTTTAGGCTTCTTAGTACACTGCAATGCCTCTGAACCCTATTTCCTCCTCTGCTATTCCTGACTATTCCTCTGAGCTTTTTTGAACCAGATTTGTCTAAGATATCACCTAAATTTATCCGTGTGTTTCCAAAATTGCAAATGATGAGCTGGAGTTAAGCCAGCTGACTTCGACAGGAATATGCATAGGCGTGCCTGTTAGATCACAGTCTCTGTGATTTTTCTGATCAATGCAGAGAGATTTTAATTTCAAATGCATATTTCATGCTTAGAGGTAACTTTGGCCTAATTTGTCCCTTTCATTGAAAATATCTCTCAGCCTTCAGTCGTAGTTCATAGCCGGGACTATATGAAGCCAATAAGTATCACTCAAAGCTGTCTGGAATCTGCTCACCTGAAGATCGTGCAAATGTTAAATTGGATAAAATCTCCTCTTTGAAGACTATTAGGTGAGTTAAATGTCTCAGCCTTTACGTCTGGATGTGGGCAGGATAAATGGCTCTCATACAGGAAAACAGTGAGTAGTACTGTAGCTACTGCGGAAAATTCCACATATGCTCTACCGTGTTGTGTTGGCAGGGCTCTGAAGCAGCACGAAGAAAGGGCACATTGCTCACAGTGCTAGCACATATGATTAAAGATACAGCAAGACAAGTAGCAATCTCTCACAAGAGATTTAAAAATCACTTATTTAGAAAACTGATGCTTCCAAATCACTGAGCAAGATAAACAGCCCACAGGGAAAACTTGATCTTATTATAATCTGAACTACCAGCTACTCCGCTACCGTAGCTCAGAATATTCAGATGTTCTGGATACCTTCCAAAATCTGTGTCCCCATCAATCTTTAGATGTTGGGTTTAAAGTGGTTGGGGTTTTTTTCTTTCTTTCTTGTTTCTTACTCTAAAAGACATTTTTCAATTGCTTTTATTCTTTTTCATATGAATCTTTAAGAGCCATACAATGTATAAAGCATGAAAATACTCATTTCCTGAACTAATTTCTTGTCACTTACTGAATGGAAGCATGAGCTATATGTTTATACCAGGAATAATAACACTGTGGTTGGTTGTTTGGAGCAGGTGCATTTGTTATCAGATAAAAGCAGAAGTATCACAACTATTTTCCTTGACTTCCAAAACATCACCAGCTTTTGGTCATGAAATCTCTATAACTATTCTTCTAATCATGTTTGTCTGTCTGTCATTTTGTTTTTAATAGCATCTCTGCTTTTTTGATATACCTAGTTACAATAATCATTTACAGTCATTCTTTAGCCTCATGGGCTACTGCAACTGAATTAATTATAGCAAAGTGCTGCAATAGAACAGCAATGATGTTCTTTGAGGTGTGCATTGCACCAGATTCCCAGATGGATGAGTTTTTTAATAAACTCAGCTTCAACACATGTATCAGATTTCTCAACTGTCTAGAAACCGGGTTTACACGTGCAGTTCTCTTTCACATGTTTGCACATGATTTAGCTGGGCTAAGGGACCACACCACGTACATCAAGCAAAGGTGAAAAGTCGTTGCACATATAGGTAATTTTAATCCATTCCATTTTTAAATACCACAATAAATTTAATTTTCACAATAAATTAAATAGCCATATTCAGTTTACAAAATAGAATTACTTGGTGTGAAACCAGTATTTACAAACATTGTACACTATGTACATGATGTTTAGCTTTGTTGACACACAAGCATAGGAGAAAAAATTATTTGACCTTTTTTTGACACATGATTGACATGCTACAAGTGACACTATGGTCCATACAATAAAACAATAGTGCAAACTCACCACAGGAACTCTGAAACAATGTCGTTTGTATGAGATAAGATATTCATTTCAAATAATAAGAAAATAGTACTATCCACTCTCATTGTAAAAATTCAGCGCTGTGTTTAAAGTGTCAGTATTCCTTTAGCAATATACATACCAAATATAGCCTGAAGATTATGCTTTCTCACAGCTTCACAGACTTTTGATATGAATTTTTATGGCATAAACTGACGTTCTGCTGATATCAATAAGTATGTCACATAAACACTTCACTAAGCGAGAGGAACACTGACCCTTTTAACGGTGTCTGACTTTATGTCCCTAAATACCTCCTTTCCCTTTATTATTATATCTTAAAAGATGCAACTATGCTGACAGTAAATTTATGTTAGTTACTACTCTGTAGAAAAAATTGATCCCACCATATATTTGGTCACACACTGCATATGTACACGTATGCATGAAAAAAGTTACTTTGATAGCCATGTCTATGAAAAGTGCATATTTTAGCAGAGACATTTATTGCATGTCTCAGGTGCAACAGAAAGTGTTGTATGAAGTTCAATTTAGGGCCAGTTAAATGTCCTCCCAGTGATCTGGTAAAATTTTTGATTAAAAGGATGAAAGAACTTGCGCAATTTGGTAATGACAGAGGTATCCACCTCTGGATGGATGCGTCCCTTGCTACCCGCCAGGCACTTGTTAAAGACAATGTTAAATCGCAAGCAGTAAAACCCTCTGGTGGCATTGAAGTATAAATTGTACTGACTTATCCTCGGAGGAAGATTTAGGAACTTCTCGACCAGCTGGAGTTCTGGCAGTGGTTCTGTGATGAGCCGGTCTCCGTCCACAATATGAAACTGCTCGACTGGGAAGTATTTTAACCATCTCTCCAGATGTTTTGTGTAGATGCTGGTTCTCACAGCCTTATATTTAGTGTTTACTTCGCAGGTATTAGGATCAATAGCCAGCTTCTCAAATTTGTAGTAAGTTTTGTTCTTTCTTTCCTTACCTTCCAGCACCTGAGTGTAATCAGAAATAGCTCTTGTGGTAGGTTCCCTGACAATGATCAATAATTTGATAGATGAGTTCATTTTGTAAATCCTTTCAGGTACTTCCTCAGTGATAAAATACGCAGGGCTTTTCTCAATTGTTATTTGATGAGGGTAAGAAAAAGGCATTTTTTTCCGGTACCACTCAATCCCCTTGGCATAGTTCTCGTCATTGTCAAAGAAGTGAATCTCTTGAGAAGCTTTGACCACTGCAGGGTGAAGGTTCAGCATCTCCAGCAGTGCTCGGGTGCCTCCTTTCCGCACCCCAATGATAATGGCCTTGGGAAGCTGCTGAACCAGATTGTGCAGTCGTATTTGTTCCTTGGTGGCATTGCCCTTTCGGAACTCGTGGAGCAACCCTCTCTTGAACTGCAGAGCTCGCAGCTGGATTTCGTCCTGGCCACGGGGTCCAAATCGACCATCGATGGGGCAGAGAGGCTGCAGTCTGCAAGCAAAACAAGAGGTATTTGTAAAAAGAGGGTATCTCGTAAGGCAAGTTTTCTGTATAAGGCAGTCACACTCATGAAAACCTTTCACAATATGGTGTGATGTGTGCATCTTTCAACTTTTATTTCATTCTGCCAGTGATTAGATTGTTTGTAAGTAGTTTTATTATTTATTCTAGTGCTTTGCTTAGTGATTTGTCTGAGTAACTCCTAGCTCCACCCTTCTGCTCTTTTCAAGCATAGGCACTATGATTACAGTTCTCGGGGCTTCTTGAACCTTGCCTCACCTCCTACGTTGCTGATTACTTTGTGATTGCTTTGGCAGTTTTTAAAACATTCTAAGATGAATTTTATTTAGGTGTTTTGATCTGAAAATCCGGTTCATTTAAGTCATCTCTTTCCAACACTTCTCCTATTCGAGCCTGAATTATTTCCTGTGCTTCCCATTGCGTTGACTATATTATCTGCCGATCCAGAGTTGGCCTTTTTAGTGAAGAGGACCAGAAGGGGTGAAAAACAGCTTTCTGGGCACCACCTTTCAGTATTTTACCTCCTCTTTAGAAGGTGCCTGGTGTTTTCCCTGGGATAGAATCAGAAAGACCAAGGTTCTGAATCAGGAGTGATTAGCAAGGCACAGAAAGAGCGGCAAGACAGATTTTTAAAAACGCATTTATTGCATCATTACATCAATTATTTTCTTGTCATCACTTATGTATCCTCCCACCGAACCTCATTTTGTGTCTTACTGTTTCTTCTTTTGCCCCTGCATTTTTGTGCTATTCTTTTATATTCACCTGCAATTATTTCTCCTATTTTCCACTTCTTGTATTTGCTGTCACTGAATGCAAGAAATGATTCAGTAAGAAAAATGTTAAAATTTTGCTACTACAGAACCTTCAATAAACTCTCACCTCCACTTCCAAATCAGTGCTTTGGTCATTATGCAGGCCAATATTGCACTGAAGATAAATTGGTGTGGAGAGAGAGCTTCCAAAGTCCTACAGAAAAAAATTATTAAAAATTTTGCGGAGCCATGCTCTCCAAAATTAAGGATATGTAAGAACAAAGGTTGCCTAGGCAATTTTAATATGAGCTTGCTGTGCATATATATTATGATACGTTTTTTAAATTACATGGCCACATGCTATTATTTTTCACAGGACCCCTGCCTCAGCCAGTATACCAGATGGGCAATGCTCATTAATAGCTGTTTAGGTATTCAGTATTTATGCTGGTTTCTCAGCATGTGGCCCCTCACTCATTTACCGTATATTATTCAAAACCTGCTTTCAGGACAGAATTATTTATTTCTTTATGGCTTTTCCATCCATCACTGCTTGTTGGGGTCTCTAATTTGACACCAATGCTAGGACAATGGATGGTTGGGACAAAGTAAGTTTGATCCTCCTGGCTGACCCGCTAGCTGTTTCCTTGATTATCCAGATGCTGAGAGGTATAGCCTGTCCAGGCAGAGCCGAAGAAGCAACCCAGATGACATTGCTGGGTCCACATGAGCTCTAGCTAAGTTCTGCAGACTAGTTAGAAAGTGTGATGAGAAGTGAGTTCCTGTTGTTGTTTCTTTTCTCAAGTTTCCAGACTTCTTTTCCTTTGCTCTCTGCCATCTACTGAATAAGAGCCTGGCTCAGTTGCAAAGACTGAAGCATTGCAACACTGATGCAAACCTGCCAATAAAAAACCCCAAGAAAACAAGCAGAAAGCAGTGTCTTGACTTGACAGTGGTACAATTTGGTCAGACTGTGGTGTGGCTGGTAAGACAGTCTTTCTGCAGCAGCGAGGTGGCAGTTAAAAGCCTAAGAAACAGAAGCTGCAATTGCTATCTCTGTTCTTCTCTTCCCTCTCCTTCTGTGTATTTGTTATTTGTTTTCAAGCAAAAAGGATTCCACAGCAGCAGTTCCAGACCCATCTCAACTAATTTTATCTCTTTTGCTCAAAAAGACGGTTAGCACTGCCTTCAGTGTAACACAACAGCTTGTCAAACAGGGTGGTTTCCTTTAAAAGTAAATAAATACTCAAAATGTCCTCTAGCCTGAAGGAAAAGACTGGATGTTGTTAAAAGTCCTTCCTCAACACTTTACATTTCAGGTTTTTTACTCTTTCCCCTTTCTTCTCCTCTGCCCAAACAATAAAAAATATCCTTTAAAAGATCTTGGCAGTGGTGGTATTAAGCAGGATGTGAGATCTTGGTAGTTGAATCCCCAGATGTAACTATTTACTGTTATATCACAACATGTTAATATTTTTGATTCTGTGAGTCATTTTTTCCATTAAAAGAACAGTCCTTTGCAAAGAAAGTGTATATGACATTTATCATATCACTGAAGTTACTCTCCCAAAACAGGCGATTTCTCAAACTGCTACAGTGAAATTCCCCAAATATTCTTCTTGAAAAAACCCACCATAGAACAATTCATCTCAGGGAACGATATTTTTGACTAATTTCAAATCAGCTAAAGTACATCTGGGCAAACTTAATGGCAAGTAGCAGTGCTGAACCGGAATACTTGCTAATTTGCTTCTAATGTAGGTGTCACGGTGGCAAAAGATTATGAATGAGCCTTGTTCCAGGTCCAGCATTTCAGAGCATTGAAATCAGGTGCAGAGGCTGCCCATACTGTCAACAAGAGAGTCAGGCAACTCGAAGACTGGACCAAATCTTCTCAAATTCGCCAGGCACAGGATCTGTTTGAATTGGCACATGCGAAGCAGCTCCATGCTCTCAGGATCTGGAGGACGTGTGCCTCCCCTGGAGGGAAGTGCTCAGTTCATCAGACTTTATGACTCAATGAATCAGATAAACTAGTGGTAATTTCCCTTCGGGCCTAAGAAAACTCAAAACATTCATGTTGAAGAGCCTAATCTGAGGCTATTAAATGTGGGCCATCCTCAGCTCTCTTGTCCAAATTGGATCAGCATAAATTAAGCATAAATGAATCTGGATTTCTTCCTGAACAATTAGTTATTCCTAAGTCTATTGAAGCCACTCAGTGTCCTTTTACTGACAAATTCAACAAGTTTGGATTGTGCCCTAGTGCTAAGACAGACGAACATTTCCATTTAATTCATCTGTCTCATGCTTTCTAGTGCTTCTTTCTCTCTCTCTCTCTTTCATAACAAGTCCAAATAAAGGGCTGCTTTTTAGCAGTGTGGCATTTTTCACACTGGCTAATGCAAAAGAATGAAACTGGATTTTACTGCCATTGGCAACATTATATATGAAACCAGTGGAATTCACTGCCGCAGGAGGTCACTGAGTCAAATACTGTGGCGAGATAATTTTATAGCCATCAGTAAATTCTCTAGATGTGCAAGCATAGATAATAGCATAAGGTTAATTAGATTTCATGCCTCTGAGCATAAAATATACTATTGCAGGGACCAGTAAGGAATTCTGCCTCCATTTACAGAATCACATTAGTCTCAGTGAAGTTTTCACCTCTGAAGCATCAGAGATGCTTTGACCACCAGGGGAAAGAAGATATAAATTCTGGGGCTTAATTTGCAATGCATTTGGTCCTAGCTGAGTACACAGTCTCCCTCTTCTTCTGGAGTGGATTTAAGCAGCTGAAGAAGGCGTCCAGTAGCCTCAGATGGAGCTCGACATTCCCTAGCAATGGACACTAGGTAGCTCTGTTTTCAATCCACTTTCCATGCACTGTGTATTCACACAGCATTATGTCATGATTTTGAACTCAAGTAATATTTTCCATCATTTAAAAGAGCACTATTAGAGCATTAGCACTGGCAAACTGTCTACCAGCCTCTGGAAATCTCAAAGTCTTATTTCATTCGTTCTTTCGAAACAGCTTTTTTTTATCCTGTCTGTGTAGCACCTACTAGGGCTATCCCAGAGCGTTTTGAAGGTGACAGAAACAGCAGTGTCAGTGCAGGTAGCACTACTGTTGCACTGTCAATAACCAGCCAAAACTCAGCCTGGTCAAAAGTGCCAAATACTCTTTGATTTCCTCTGTTGGATTTTCTACTGTTCTCCAGGAAATCACTTGGAGAGAAAACCCATTTATTTAACACATTCAACTCCAGAAAATACTGGCTAATTAACATAGTTAAAATTCTCAAACCCTGAAGCAGTCTTTCAAGTGAAATAGTATTCAAAAATTGACGAGCTACTCTGCAGGCTCATACTTAATTTTAACTATCACTGTAGCGCATTAATTGCTTGCTCATAAATTTAGAAAGACTATATATAAATACATCATAACTGTTTTGCTGAAACTAGAGGTCAACACACAGATGCACACAGACAAAAATGAGCTACCGTAATGACATTTTTACTGGGTGCTGTTTTATTTCTTCTCTGAAAACAAGTGCCAGTGTGCTTAGAATACAAATGGACAGACAGAAATACTTTGACAGGGATGACCCGCGACTCTATTTCCCTACTCTCTCCTCCAAAGGGGAGGAAAGAACAATGAAAACCAGTACTAGACTAATCAGTCTTTCTGTCTTTCATGAGTAAACACTAAAACAAAGAAAAAGGACAAGAATGCAATCAGATCCTTTAAGCAAAACCCAAGACAATCTGAACCCATTTTTAATTAAGAGAGCAGCTACTTAATGCCTTACCTATCCAAGCTCCCAACTCTGGCAACTAGATATAGGAGACTTCCAATAGCAAGGCTGCCTAGTACAAAGAGCTTCTGTCTCAGCAACGCCTGCTGTTTGAATAGCATGGCCCTCCATCAATCTTCAGGACTTCTTCAGTCTGCAGAGACAAGAACACATAAAACACTCATCAGAAAGCAATATGCAGGGTAATGTTTAATCAGTTGTTGCAAGAGATCAAGCCACACTTGCAAAATCTTTTCAAACTGCAAAATAAGTAGTTAAAACTTCTTTGTTTGCTACTGTTTTTCTGTCTCACATGGCAACACCAGGCAATGTATCTGGGTTAGGGTGATAATTCTGGAAGTTCAGTTACATCCACCATTACTAGGGCTGCCTGATAACCATATGGTGGGTCTTGACTCTGTAGAGGCTTGTATTGTAATAGGATCTCTTGTTAGGTAAACATGTTTAGACTTTAAGCCCTTCAAAATCAGCCTGGGCTAGATTTCAACAGAGATTTAAATGCTTTGCTGCCAAGTGAGGCATCAATAACCAGGAGTTAGGCTTGCAAGTCCTGTGCACACAGTGTATGGGGCATGTTTACTGTGTCTTTAGTATTATTAGAGTGTAAGCTGGAGAGAAATCTAAACCAGTGTACTTCCTGATCTGTGCCAGCAAGCCCCTGAAGACAGACCTGAGAAGCATGTAGCTGGGTTGGTCATACTGACCATTTTTCAACACCAGCTCATCTTATCAGCTCTCCTTGTGCTGGGCATTAGCTTGGGCTGTTCTGTGGAGAAACCATTAAGCACCTCATCTGCCTGACACCGGCCTTGTCTGTCATCTCAAGACCTGATGGGACACAAACTGGAATCCTTGCCCATATCCCCAGATTTCAAGCAAACTTGAAGCATAGACTTAAATTTCCTTTTCTGATGTGCACAAGAGACTATCTAAAACCCACAAATGAGCTTTGCTTCAAATACTTTAGATATGAGGCAGGCATGAGTCAAACAATGTGACCTTATGCCAAGAAGATAGAACCAGAATAACCAGGAGGTCACTAGGTAAGTTAGAAGGAAGACCTGAGTAAAACTATTTGTCTTCAGCCTGACTCTTCTCTAGATATTAGGTTTGTGTTCAGGACTGCAGACCTGTTTAGGAGACTCAGAGCTCCATACGTAATACCTTCTTACAAGAACTGAGGAGAAAGATCAGTCTCTCCTTTCAGAGGACAGCCAAAGATGACATGGTTCTTCACTCCGTACCAATCCTAGGCTTTTTTATAAATATACATGAGACTAAAGTTCAAATCCTCTCACTGGCTCAGGGGATGAAAAGCCATCTTGTCTACCAACCAAATGAATGCTTTATTCACCAAATTGATCCTCTTGATATAAAAAACCACAAATATAAACTGGACTCACCTGAACTACTTATCCATAGTCTCACTCTGTCAACCAGGGAGTGTTTAATATATTATGGAGTAGTTTCAACAGAAACTGCTTTTTTTCGAAATTTTGACTGGACTTACTTTGAACAATTTTTGATGTCAAGTTTCTTATGTTTTACCATAAAAAGTCCCTTTTGCAGCTCACTTTTTTCTTTTCCAGCCTTCAGACTTGCATCAAGCAAGACTGGGATAGATTATTATAAGCATATAACTATATACAGAAGCAGAATGGGTAATGACAGTGCAAGGTTTGACTGGCCACTGTTAAGTAGAGCCTGCAAATATTTCTTTGTCCTGTCCGTACTGTTAAATTTTTGGCCCTGAAAGCTCTCATGAGACTCCAGGATACAGTTTAGGATCTACTACAAGCCAGGGACCATTCCCATTAGACAGTATGAATGCAGTCTGTCTGCCTTAGTGCTGGCTGAGTTTCATGGTATGAATGCAGGTCACTCGTACTGGTTGTCTTCAAGGCTGGTAGAATAGTCATTCCCAAGCACATTTATCTTACTGCTATATAGAAAGCTTTTGTAAGACCAGCCCATCATCTCTTGATAAAAGAGCCATGCAACATTGAAGCTCTGAGTCTGACTAAATCTCTAACACAGTTCTGGTGTGCTAATAGTAATAGTAACTCCTTACACAGCCAGGTCATAGCTCAGGATATAACCTCTCATACAGGATAACCTATCATACAGAATTGCTTTTTACACAGATAAAAGTAATTCTGTAATAAGAATTCTTAGATAAGATCCTTATTGCATTAAGAATCTTATAAAACACAGAGTAAAAAGAGTTTGCAATGTAAATATAGAGACAGAAGAAGTATTATCATCCTTTAAAAAATAAATGAGGAGCAGGGGTACAGAGAGATTAAGTGATTTGCTCAAGGGCACAGAGAAAACCTGGAGCACCAGTGGAATTCAGGGTGAAATGTCTGAATTCCTATCTAGTGCCTTAACTATATGATAAACTTTTGCCTTTTTTGTAGTATACTTTTTCTTAACATTGAAAAATAAACATAAAAATGACATAGAAATGAGGAATTCTAGATATTGAGCAAGGCAGAAAACCCATTGCTGAAGTTTAATTATTAAGAAAAATGCACAGATACTCTATGTTTATATGCTACTACTAATTACTCTTTTAAATAAGTTATTTAATTAAAAAACAGGAAAGAGGACATGATGATGATTACAACAAATTTTCATATGTTTCCAGTTTTAAATCCTTGAGTGCTGCTCTCTCTAAATAAAAGGATCACTTCAGTGTTACAACAATCAGTTCTGAACCTCGTCTCTCAGGAAACATGTACATATGCAGCCCTCTGTACATGGAACTAAAGTGCTGCCCACATGTTCTCCCTTACACAGGCTCTTGGACCCCGATTAAGTCCTACCTGCAGGCCTCACTAAGGTGGTGGAGGTCATCAGGCCATAATGAAATCAAATTAATGACGAGCTGTTTACTGAAATGGATTCCACAAGGTCTCAGGACTGCAATATTCATGTTTGCAATAAGATTCAATGCAAAAAAAGCCAAACAAACCCAACCAACCAGCCAACTGAAAAAACCCCAAACCCAAACCAGTTCAATTTGGTCTGTGTCTTCTCTGTGTCCTCATGTACTTGAGCACAGAAAACTTATCCACAGAATGACAAATACTAAACACCCACTAGAAATGCAAGTATAACATTATTTATTTGCTTGTTTCATTTTTGTTATCACTTTCAGCATCAATTTAAAGTCCATGGAAGGACTTTTATTCCAGAGAGATTATGACCTCTATCATACTTTCCTCAGATGTTAGTTTTTTCCTGAAAAAAAAAGTAGAGAAATAATATCTCAGCTTCAGAAATGGCTACGTCTTGCAGTGCACGTACTGAGATAGCTCTACGTGACAGAGGAGAGGGATGAAGAAACACTTCTATTTAAGACATGGAGTTAATACAACCAGAATGTGATTAAGGTGAAGGTCCCTAAGGCAGAAATGTTGCTGAAGACTACATGGCAACACCTAAATGAAATCAAAAGAAGAAATGAAAAGGAAGAAATGAAAATTCTGGGACACATTATATGCTGCACTAAGTTTTCTATAAGAAACACATACTTTTAAACTTGACTAGAAGCTGGAAGGCAAGATATAATGTAACCTAAAGTGACAAGATTTTAGCAGTTATTTGAGGCAAATAAGGGTATTTTAAAAAAAAATTTCGCTCTCTGTTAGGGATGACAGCTGAACTGGTGCCCAAGCTACTGACTGGTAGAGGGAAGCTTGGGAAAGCCGCAGGCTGAACTATACCTGTAGCTGGATGGTGAATGCGGAACCTCCTACCTACTGCTGCACATCTCCAGTGGGCTTACGTCAGAAATAGCTATCTTTAACAATCTAGTTAAATATACATACGAGTAAAGTCCCTTTCTGAATATCCAAGAGAGTCATGATGCATAAAGAACAACACAAATAATTCGCAAGGTGGAATGAATAATTTCTAGAAATGAAAGTGTGTGCAACATCATATAGAGAAAAGAATATAATGCATTTTGTGATTTCAGATACACAACTGATCTAACTTGTTAGACTGACATGGTAAATTTTAAAGAAGCTTCATTTAGCACTAGAAAGTAGCTTTATCAGTGTGTTGATGTGAATATTTCAACCAACCCTGTTCCCTGTGTTCCCATCCCTGTTGGTGAAAGGACTGGTGTTATTGAGTGAATTGTCAGGAGAAAACAGCACAACTATGTAGAACTGTGATAATAATACCAATTAAAAAAAAGATGGACTGTTCCTGATAAGATGAAGTGATCATGGATAAAGGAAGATATTACCTGCGCTGGCCAAATAATGTGAATTTTTGGTGAACTCTTGTAAAAGTTAGTTTTAGGTTCAAGTCAGGTCAAAGTCAAATAAGTAGAAGAAAACAGAAAAAAGCTTACCAATAATGATGGTATTACTGATAAAATTCTGAATTTGATAACACCGCAAATTGTGCAGAAGCACTGAAAACAGAAGCTGTTGCTATAATCACCTATTCCAAATAAACAGACAATGAGACAAGGTTGCCAAGAACTTGTTTGAAAATGATCAGAGGGAAATTTTTGGACACATGGAGCAGAGATGAGAAGATGCTACTGATAAATGAATAGCATGTGGCTGATTATGGAGAGAAGTGTAGAAAGGAAGGCGTAATCCTTTGGTAAACAGACTGAAGAGATACAGTTTTGATGGAGTGCTGAGATTAATCAAAGTGAAGTACAAACCACAGGCAAATATGCACAAAGGAGGCTGGAAAAATAATAAACAGAAGATTTTTTTAGTTGAATTTGTCAATCAGTTGGCATAGATTTTTCTGATTTTGCACACCAGCAGGGGTCATCTGTTGACCAACAAATATTTGTCTTCATACACTGTGAGAAGATCTTTGAGTTTATGTGGGATTTAAATACAGTGACTGAGGAAACAAGTCAGGGAACTGATCACTTGGCACGTTTCCGTTTCTCTTGATTTTGCATTTTGTTTCTTGAACGTTAACTACATCTTCTTCATTTGTCACTGTGAGTAAAATTCATACAAATCAAGCACTTAGACTTTTTCTGGGGTAGGAAATCACATGGCGGTTGGGAAAGGAGGGTATTTATCTCTTAAATTGCGTGCATCAGCTCATCAGCTCGTGATCTTCACGGTCTGGCTGGAATAGCTGGTCATGCTCCTACCCCTTCTTTAGCCTTCTCGAGGTCCTCCCCTTCCCCTTGTGCTATCTCACCACTGATGAAGGTCTAGGCTAGTGGCAAGGAAAAGATATGCTCCCACTGTACTTTTTCCCCAGTACCTTTCGCTTTGGTGGTTTAATTGCAACAGTACTGCTGCACCATGTGGGCTATATTAAAGGGCTAGAATAACCATGATAAAGCAGAACATGATTTTTCATTAGAGAGAGGATTTTTCATTCCTAGTAGCATTGAATAGCCTAAGAACAGACAAAATTCTTCCCCTTTTAGACACAGTAAAATGAAATGGATAATGGGAACGGAAAGCTTTGAAAATACCATTTTTTCTGAAGGAATAGCAAAGTGCTGAGCCTGCAGAAATGGAATTTTGATTTAATTTTTTTTTAATTTTCTGTAATGGTTCATATTTTCAATATCAAAAAAGAAATTTAATTCTGATGTGTAATTACAGTGTTTCAATTTTTTCTCTCTAGCATGAGAATAAGATGAGATGAAATAAGATTAATGCACGCTTGCTCAGTTCAGGATGTGAAGGAAGAAAAGAAGGAAATACTTTCACAACATGGAACAAGTTCACAGATTCAGGTAAATACCCCTGTGTACTAAACACGTCCTTTTCTCCTCATGACTCATATTGACTGAAAGAGTGGAGAACAAAATGTCAGCAAAGCTGACAGAAAACAGTAAATGATGCAGATAAACTCCAACATAAAGATTTCCTATAATCTTATGCCATAGCGGTGACAATAACTTAAAAATACCTTTTGTTGTCTGCTATTGTAGAGTTTTGACATTTAGGACTGCCTTTAATCTGCCCCTGAAGCCAGTTCTTTGTGTAAAGAAGTGGTAAGAGGCTTTCTCCAGAAAGGCTGCTTTACTCTGGGACACCATCCACAAAATCAGCATCTGTATGCGGATACTAGATAAGAAAGCATATGTTCCTTTCACAAAAGTTAGCACACTATCAGCGATGAAAGAGCATTTGTGATTCATAATCCCAAACTCATCAGGGCTGGATTGGGTGGTACACCCAGGTATCTGGCTTCTCTCAAGCCTATAAAAGAGTGGTAATGGTTACTTATTTAGCCCACTTTAACTCCAGACGCCCTGAAAACTCATCTATCCATAGTTTTACTGTCTCTAGGTAGCTACTGTGTCAAGTGACAACAGTACAGAAGGCCATAACCAGCTCTTTATCACATTCCTTTCTCAGCCTGACCCCGGGGTTTTTTTGGCATCTGACTGAAAGACATTGAGCAAGATGGTGTTGGGAAGAGAGAAACAACTCCAAAGCTCACTGTTGCCTTTGCAGTGCCCTGTGCCAAACAGATCTGCTGCCAGATTGTCAGAGTAGTTAGGAATCTCAGACGCTTTGATGCCCTTGAGGTCTCAGACACATCTGCTTAGGAAAACTGCCTTATTGCATCCGAGTCGGCGAGGCAGGCGGCCGCGTTCTGCTGAATGATGACTAGGTTGCCATGATCCACGCTTAGCTACAGTGCTCCAGGAACACGTCCAAGCACATAGATCTTAATAGGACTTCATTAGTCCAAAATACAGATGCCTGTCTCCTTGCCAGCATCCCAAGTATATTACCGTGCACTGCTCTTCACAGAGCACGAGATTAATCTGATGGGGTTGGCTCTTTTCTTTGAATTAGTGGTATTTCCCCAGCTACGTTCCTCCTTTTCTTCCTAAATGATCACCTTCCTTGTCTGCTCCATTTCTCAGGAACGGTGGAGCTGATGACACTAAGATAGAAAACCTGTGGACCTGCAATTCTGACTGTAGAAAGTTTATGATAGCTACTAATTTCACAGTCTTCAGAAGAGAATACCAGTCTCATTTCTTCCAGCTGGCATTACAACAGCTGCAACCAAAAATAGCAATCAAAAAAGGAGGTTGAGGAGCAAAATGCAGTGAAATTGAAACGAGTGGAGGGATGACTGCAAAAGTCAAAAAAGAAATCATAATGGGAGGCCAATAGCACTGTCCCATTAGAAGTAAGCAGTTTGTTTTTCAGCTCTGGGAGAGACTTAAACAAGGTTATGAATGCTCAGAGAGAAAGGTAAGCAAAGGTAGATATCTAGAGCTTTCTTCTTCTGTCCTTCATTCAGAGTGCTTCATTTAGAGTCATGAACAGTTTCACTGCATTGAGTGGGATATGAAGAAGGCAGGGAGGTATTGCTTAATATGTTTCAGCATTAAATAAAACCACATCTTTTCACATACTTATAATTTTAAAAAGTTATTTTCTACTACTTCAAGTCATGCTTGCAGACTATTACTCCTTTTTTTTTTTTCCCCTGGAAAAAGTTGCCCTTTCCCAAGTAATTTCATACCTGAAATAAGACAAGTGGAAGACTGTTTGAAGGTTCTTTAATTAATTAAAACCTGACAGACAATTTAAGTTTATTCTCCTTTCAGCTATCATGGTGGCAAAATCTAGATGGCCTCCTGCAGACCTTACAGCTCTATTTTCTGTGACTTTCCTTTAAAAAAGCAGCAAAACTGACTTAAATGCAAAGCATTACTAGGAATGAAAAGCATTCATGGGAAAACTAACAGCAAAAACTTAACCAAGCTGCAAATATATTTTGCTGGTACACTGCATCCACAGTAAAAAAACCCACTTGAGTAGATTTTCCTCATGGCTTTTACTCCCCAGTGAGAAAAAATTCCAATGTATGAAGTAACACACCCATCCTCTCCTCTGTGTGTATGGGCATGTTATAAAAAAATAATTTGTGGGAGTCTGAACATTTTTTTTTTGCAGCCTAATCTTAGTTCTTGCTCCTCAGGCCAGATACGCTGGCCTAGCTACAGTGCTGCCAGCCCCCATGCTACGTGTGCTGCAGTAATACGTACTGCCTGCACAGCTGTGTCTTGCTCTGGCTGCTAAACTGGACTAAGCAGCAGTGGTAAAAGTCCTTTTTCCTACTATTGGTGCAAATGACCAGGTGCAGTGAGATGATATTGCAACATACTGCAAGACAACTAAATATGATGACGTCTTCTTGTGGTCCTGTTCTCCTTCAGCTTCTGTGACTCTGTGATCTGTTTCTTATGCAGCCTCAGCTTCCTCTGAGTGTTTTGTAGAGTGGGAAGTTCTCTCTTTCCCACCTACATATCTTCAGGTAGGTCATTTGCTCATCTCTTTTCTCCTGTCCAAACTCTTATTCTGGACTATCCCATTACTGGTGAATCGACATCACACTGTGTAATATGGAGCACGTACATTTCGTTCTGGATTAGTAACATCTCTGTCTTTTACTCAGGCCCTTAATCTGAGACATACTCAGCTCAGACTCCTCTCCAAAACCTCATACGCAGGCTAAATTTCATAGCTCCTTTCTCCATAAATGTCCCACAGATATAGTCTGTTACATAGCTATATATCTAAAATTTTCTCATGGGTTCCCTTCACCATTTTATCTTAACTGCTGCAGTGGTCTTTCCTTGGGCCTTGACCAATATAACTGTGCTCCATTCACATCCATTCTGAATAGAGCTGCAAAGAGCTCATCTTCTAGCCCATCTCTCTGACCACACCACATCTGTCTAGACAGACTTTTATTGTCTTCCCACTTTCTCTATCATACCTTTCTGTATATTTCTGTGTCTGGGTGCTCCTGGGTGAACAGCAAGAAAGGGAGTTTAAAAACTTAACCCTAAAGACCATTCAGTTATTTTTCGGAATGAAAGGTCTAGGTGCTTCCCCTGTAAGTCCTGACCACAACACTTCCCTAAGTAGTGCTGCCTATTTTAAGGTAGAAATCTAAGTGAAAATATCAACGCCAGTTTAACTAGGGGCTTGTTACTATGCCTTTATGAGAGAGACCTATTAACAATTTTCTCTGAAAATGAGAGTGCTGTGATTTTCTGCTGCGCATATGTTTTAAAGGCTGATAATGCACTGCTATACTGGCCTGAGTGACAGCTCACAGCCCCCATCTGGGGGGAAAAAAAGGGGAAACAAGGAGAGACAGCTTATGTCTGCAGCAGCCAGGTGTTACAGAGCTGCACGGTGCCGGAGAGTTTCCCATAAATGAGCTCTCTGCTCTCTAAGCAGTCCTGCTTCTCTTGCACAGCCCATTCATCTTCCTCCCATTGGGCAGTGTGAGCTGTAGAAGTAACGGCTGTCTTGGGGCTGTGTTTACTCTCTTGCATGTAGATAGCTTGGCAAATATGCCTGCTCCATGGTTTTATATTAAAAAAAATAAAAACATAAAAAGTCAACCAAAACCTCTTTGCACATGCTTTACTGGTGGGTCTCTGAGGCAAGAAAGATGCCAGCAGAGAGAGGTATGTGCTTCTGATGCTCACTGGCAACCACAGCTGAAAAATTCCAGAAGGGCTGCCCCTCTGCTGGCATGAGGTGCCTTCTCTCTCTGTCTCTTTTAGAGCAACTTTTTAGAGAACACTTTTCAGTGTGCTATTCACGGTCCTTATACTGATTTCACGCTAATGCTGGTTGATTGACTTGGTGGACTTAATCTAACTTGAGCTCCATGGAATAGAGAGGATCTAATCCTTTCTCTATGGGTGCTTATGACTAAGTATCACTTTCTTAGAGATGTATTTATTTATCAATTTTAATTTTTTTTTTCCTGACCCATCATACTGACAGTCACGACATGGACTGTCCATACTTTTGGATACACACATTTTGTCTGCATGGTAAATACGCTAGAAGTGATGCCACTAGAAGAGGCTATCACTTGTCTGCTACATGGTTAGTGGTGAATCAGTGAAAGAAGAGAGAGAAGCAATGGATCTAGCTAGATGTAAAGCTCATGTAATTTATCCAGGAACTTGAAATAACCTCTGGCCTATGCAGTTCACGTTTGTAGTGGCCATTAGTCAAGGTATCTGTCTGGTTTGGCTTTGCTCCTGATACTCATTTACAGAACCTACATCCTGATGCCTTTTGGGATCACGGGCTGGCTGCCTCCTCAACACTGACTATTTCCTACAATATAGAAAACTGTAAAATAATCCACACAATCCAAATTAGATTGGTTGGGTGAGAATTAACCCCAGATTAACAGCGTTCTGTTTAATTGACTTTGGAATATACAAAACCACCTCCTCGTGTTCTAAAGGACCTCATAGTTAAAGCAACTGCCATATAAGTGTATAATAAAGTTAAACTAGTTCTGTTTGTCTATGAAAATATAGTTCCTAAAGAGTCCTGCTTACAAATTGTGTAGCAGAGTGAGTGACATCTTATAAATGTCTCAATAGATGGAAGAGTTGATCTAATAATGAAAAAAAGAATACTCACAAATAATTTATTTGTCATTTGGTAGGGGAAAAGAAGAGTGAATAATTTATTTGGTCAATATTATTCAATCATCAATAGAACGGGTAGAATAATTTATAAATTTACTTATGAATAATTTATTCATCAACTGAAGGTAGGAGGAAATTAACGAAGTAAACAATATTCGAGTAACACTCAACAGGCTCTCAGAAGCAGGCAGGACAGCTAGGGAGGAACTGAGGGAATGGATCCCTTTCGTCAGCCTCATGCCAGTCTGTGCACGAGCACAGCAGATCACCTAAAGGGCAGCTGCCCCGTAGCTGCTTCTGTAGCTTGCTGGCAGTAGTCACCTTCTTTCCCATCTACCTGCCCAGGACAACAGCTCTGCAAAGGCACCCTGAGAGCGCTGTGTGGTTTCTTTGTGTCTCTGATGACCATGGGAAGCTGTTCGGAGATTCCTCCTCTGGTGTTCCACTGGCCTCTGCTGTGATGGCTCAAGCCTGACGCTGCTCGCTCTGACACCTGGCACAGAGGCGGCGGGTGCCATCGCAGCCCTTCAGCAGCTTGAAACTTGTCATGCAGCTGAGAAGCGTGCTGTGCTTTGCCGGTGTGCTCAAGGTAGGAAGCAGAGGGTTTCCCTCAGAAAGCCACTGTCCCCTGTTTCTAGATAGACTGCAAAAACAAAAATTAAAACTCCGAGGCATCTTAGAGAAAAAAAAATAAATAAATTCACAGCTCAAAATATTTCATGTTACATCCTTAAAGGGCAAATCATCAAGCTACTCATATCCTCACTAGATTACAAAATCTTGTTGTGCAACTGAATTGAGCCGTGCCTGAAATCAAGCAGCAAATTGCTGATGTGCAAAGAGTTAAAAACAACCCTATTGTGCACCATGTGTTTTCAAAATGTGACTTCACAGGCTTGTTACTGTGAGCATCAAAATCATTTCCAGGCATGTCTTATCTGAAAGTAATTTTTAGATTTGTTTAATTTAGTAGTATCTTTCCAATGTGGCTGTGTGAGGGAGAAGTTTCTTGCTATGTAATGCATTCAGAAATACCCCACTGCCTTCAGATATCATCCACTGGTTTGCTCCGAGTTTGCTCTACTGCCGTTGAATGAATCCATAACAAATCCAGTCTGAACGTTAACCAAGAGCCACAACATAATACTGTTAATAAAAATCATCCCGAAATGGCTTTTGTTGTGTTATAATCTCACATTGTAATAGCTGTCATAAAAATACAAATATAAAGTCAGCATGAGGATGTGAGCAGAAGGGTTTTTTTCTGTTTTCAATGTGCTAAGTTTAATGGCGGATATATGTGCAGTTTGGGATGAAAACAGATGCCCTTTATGAATAGGCTAAGTGGAGGAATCAGCTGGCTTATGTTCTCCTCTCAACTGCTACCAGGATTTTTCCACTCTTTGTTCCTTTGTTAACTATAAATTGTAAGCACTGAAAATCAAAAAATGAGGGAAAGTTTATGAATTATACACAGTCACAGAGTTTATTAGCGGTCTGTGCTCATCCTCTTGGGAGTCACTGGAGGAAGAGCTTTGAGCAATTTCCAAATTTTCAAATGGGTTCTCCATTTCTTTATCTCATTCAGCTTTTGATATGGTGCATAAATTATTTATCAGGGCTACCATTATTTCGTTAGCTTGTGTTGTCCTCTGGCACCATGTCTGCAGAATGATATTCATTTTGCATTTTCAATTACTAAACTTAAAAGAAATCAGTTAATTCTTCCTCTATTCAGTTTTCTCATTTTGGAGAATGATGTGTGAAGGACTGAGATGTGAACAGAATTTCATTTTGACCTTGAACCCTAATTACTCTTTTCATCTTGCCATTTCACCAGAAGATGTAACTAAAGTTTATGTAAGAAATATTTCTATTTTCCTTTCTCTCTCTCTTTTTTCTTTTTTTTTTTTTTATCTGCTAATGGGCTTATTCATTGNGGAAATAAATTTTTCCACATCATAAATTCACCATTAAAGCTTAGTGAATTACGTGCTGTGCTGGTTAAGTTCAGAGAAAGATCCTCTTTTATATGCTTCAAGTCTGTCTCCTTGAAGTTAATTTTTGGGGCAGTTCATCTCATAGCTTCCCAGTTGCAATAGCATCTGAATGGAACAGCTTCTCAATTACTTCACCTTGCAGACTGTCAAGGAGACACTAGCCCTTTTCCACTCCAGAATGTACAATATGTTCTTAATCAAATGTTTATTATGATTGATTTCCTCCTGGTTTACTCCCATAACATGCTTACATCCCTTCCTGCCATCCCTCACCCTGCTCTGCTGATGCAATTACCAGACAGCAGGCTACCAGGCAGATTTCCATTTAAAAATATATCTAGGTAGCTTTACACCTAAAACAATGTGCTAATGGACTGGAGCCAGATTATAGCTTAGCCTGGAGGAAAACTTCATCCTCACTCTTTGGTACAAGACCAGACTCAATCACACGAGTGCAAAATAATTTCCCCTCATGCAGATGTGGCACATCTGTTTCCTGTCCCTTCCCAGGGCTCCTCGGCTGAAGCACTCTTGCAAAAGAGGAGGAAGAAGGAGACGCTGCAGTGGGAGAGGGCTTGTGACCATTCCTGCCCAGCTGTGGTTCCCCTTATGCAAAGAAGCCACGGTGATACCTGCTTAAATATCCACATCTGTGAGGTGGTACCGTACCGAACAACCANGTCTGTGAGGTGGTACCGTACCGAACAGCCAGCAGTGAGAGGCTCTGATGGAGCTGCCTGTGCTGCAGAGCAGTGGCGTGTCCCCACCTGAGGCCCCTGTCAGAACGGAGGATGGATGGCAGCGCCATACTCCTTCCCCTGTGCTGACAGCCGCTCAGGCAAACGGTTCACCTCCTGGCATCTCTTCAACAGGCTGCATTTTCTGCAAATTAAGATCACAGCCTAGAATAAGGAAGTGATATTACAGTATTACCTAAGATTATTTTTCTAGTACCAGCTATGGATTAATTCACTGATTTCTTTCAAGTTGCACTCTGTCCTATCTGCAGGGTCACTTCAGTCCTTTGGTCTTTGAAGATGCTTCTCTTATGACTCTGTGAACATTCTTGCTGTTAACTAACCACCTTATTTTTCTCTAGAAATATTTGGAGTTTTGTGGGCATTAATATGCTAATGTTCTGCATTGCTTCCTTGAGCAATTCTCAGTCTTGAAAATGGCAGGCATTTTTACTCTTCTAAGAGCATTAAGTGTATTGTGCTTGATTAAATGTAACGTATTTAGTAGTTCTGTGGGACTGATGACAAATAAGAATCCAAACAGGTGGGATGATATCAGTGACCACGTTGTTATTATCAACAGAATCAGATTTTTGGAAAGTGAGGTATGAGATAGGGCACCTCTTACCTCCAAGTTAATGGCCCTCGTGCTGTCTGTTTAATAGTTGCCGAACAGGCTATGCTATTGTAGAGATGTCTTTATGTTGTATTAGGTGAGCTAAGGAAGTTGTTAACTTCTGGTTTGTAAAACACAGGTATATAGTAGGTACAAAGGTACTATGGAGTTGAAGTTTTATATATGCAGAGAACTTTGATTTCCCTTGCAACATATGCTTCTGTTCTTCCCCTTTGTATTAGTAGGTATATTTTTCTGTCTCCGAAAGGTGCTGGTTCAGTGCCCTTGCCAGCTAAAGCTACCCACAGAAAGGACGCCACATTACCCTCAGTAATAGTAGGTTTCTCAAACTACCCCATGTCAGAGGAACCATTCCTGTGGTCCTGCTTGGACTCCAGGAGCAAAGTTTTACACAAGTACATGTATCCTAGGCAAACAATGTTTCCCCGCTGTGAGGCGACTGCTCCCCACCGCTCTCTGCTTCTGCCCAGTTGCCTGTTGGTGGGAAGCCTCTCCCAGGGAGAAGCTGTCAGGCTCCTGCCCAATCTGCCCACGGTCTCAGGCCACTAGAGACAAGCCATGTAGCCGGTCTCCCCTGCTGCCAAGTCCAGCCTAGTAAGACCCAGCAAGAGAGCATTTCTCTGCACCTGGCCACCTTGAGATCCTTAGTGGTATTTATATATACAGGTCGTGGGTCTCTATGTGGATCCTCAGGCTACTACTACATAGTAACTGGCACTAAGCATCATTCTGCCTAGCTTCGCCCCAGAGGTGCCAACCCACATCACAATCCACTGTGCCCAGCTTCAGGCTTTATTCACACTGCTGTGTGAAGAACAGGGAGCATTAAAAAGAAATCAGCACTCGCTGTACACTCCTTGTCCTAAAACCAGCTGTAGAACTATAAACATGTTTGTACCCTTTGATGCACCAGGCAAAAAAAAAAGGAAGAAAAAAAAAGAAATAAATCTCTCTTATTTTCTAGAATACTAACAGCTTCTTTTCATCTATGAAAATAACAAATACTTCCTTTGAAATTAAGTCTGTCAGCTGAATATTAATGGAAAGCACTTCTGCAGACTAGAATTTAGTCTGCAGTGTAAAGGTAAAAAAAAGAAAATTAAGCCATCCACTCAATCGTCTCCTGTCAATGAAAGACTGCTCTGCACAGTGCTGTGCATCCCGCTCCTTCCGAGCTTACCGAAGGGGCCAGCCCCCACACATGGAGCTTCCCCTGTTATTGCAGCCTCTCTAAGGATATAAGCGTTACACAACAAGAACAGCTGCTAGGCTTATCCCTTGAACAAACAGAAGATAATGCAATTGAGTTTGCTTTTGGCCAAGGAAGGTCTGGCCTAATGCTTTAGATAAAAATGTGGATCAGATTGTTTGACACCAGTGTAATACGTGGAATTCTAGAGCAGGCTCTAGCCACTGCCTTACTGCATTCCTATGCATTTCCCTGCAGTGCCCCAGCACTCAAGCCTTGATGGCTGAAATGCTGTGAGGATGCTGCAGCCCCTCCTGCCTGTAGCTGTCTCTCAGGCTGCAGCTTGGAAAAGATAAAGTCGTTCTGCTAACAACTTCTTCCTCTGTTCAGGGTTACCATTTTTTCCACCAAAGCCTTCCCTTGTCAGCTAAGAGAAGTAATGGAGCTGAGACCTCTGCTGCGACTGAGAGTGCTTTGAGCTGTACCAACCATCTGCCTTATAGGAAGGCAGATCTGTTTGAAATTCCCATAGAAGAACAATACTATTATTATTGCTAATTAATAGTAGACAAGGACACAAAGCCATTCCAAATCAAATTAAGTTCCAGTCAAAAAAGTCAAGTGTGATTTCTAATTGACTGCATTTTAAAATCAATCAGTCAGAGTGTGTATGTTTTTTTCACAAGATCCAACAGCTTACTGATACTTGTCTTTCTAGTGAGACTGAGATTGAAGCAGAACTGTGGAGGTTTTTTCTTTTTTTAATTGAATTGATTTTTTTAAAGGAAGATCTATTTTAATTAGAATTGTACAGCCAGATTTGTCAAGCTCATGCTCCTCTGGAAGTTTATTATGAAGCTGTGTGGAAAGAAAGATGCTCTATGTGTTTACTCTCTCCCAAAGGGCCAGATGAAGTTAAAATGAACCTCTGTGCCTGCTGGCACATACAGACCCCATGAGCCTCCTAAATTCCTGCTCAGCAAAGGCTGCTTCACACTGAGAAAAGGAAATATCATCGCCTTTCTTCAGAATGTCAGATTAAGTTTTCCCTGGTTCCCCCTTTCTGAGGATCAGACTCCGACATAACATATATGGATGCTAAAGAGCCCAGATGGCTGGTTCAGCTTTAAATTAATAACATCAGTACTCCAGTCAGATGGGGCATGATACAGTTGTTAAGTTTGTTCACCCCGACCCCTTCTGTGTGTTACACTTAATAGTTTAATTTAGTGCTTTTGGCTCTCCACTTGACCAAGTTTCAGGAAACTGTTGTTGAATAGCAGGTGCCTGCATTTGGCCATGAATATTCAGAATTAGAAGGAGGGACAGTCCACGCTGCACCTCATTTCAGACTGTGACACTTAAACTCTTGGGAAGTTGTAATAGCATAACTAATAATATTGGAGTTAAGTCTTTTGATACTACAGGGGAGAGCTATTGCAAAACTCTGTCAAACTCCTGGGCTCTGGGTAGCGCATGACTGTATTTCAAAAAGAGGTTAGTAAAGAAAAAACACAATATTGAGCAAGCACTCCATGCTATGCAGGATGAATGAAGGAATCCAAAATAATATTGATCGTGGATCAGTAGAAATCAATAAGATAGGACATGCAACAGTAATGCAGGAAAATCTGTAGCTCTGGGAGTGAATCCTTGGAAAAACAATGCATCATAAAATGACTTATTAATCAGTAAGGAATGACCATCAAAATCACAGAATCACAGAATGGCAGGGGTTGGAAGGGACCTCTGG
>RSEF01000003.1:72214458-72292950 GCA_003993805.1 Himantopus leucocephalus | reverse complement strand
ACCCCAGGATACCATTCTTGGCCACAAGGGCACATTGCTGGCTCATGGTCATCGTGTTGCCCACCAGGATTCCCAGGTCCTTCTCCGTAGAGCTGCTTTCCAGTAGGTCAACCCCTAACCTGTACTGGGGTTATTCCTCCCTAGGTGCAGCACCCTACACTTGCCCTTCTTGAACGTCATTAGGTTCATCTCCACCCAACTCTCTAGCCTCTCCAGGTCTCGCTGAATAGCAGCACAACCTTCTGGTGTGTCAGCCACTCCTCCCACTTTTGTGTCATCACTTACGTATGAAGATGTTATGGGAGACAGTGTCAAAAGCCTCGCTAAAATTAAAGTAGACAATACCCACTGCTTTCACCTCATCTACTCAGCCAGTCATGCCATCATAGAAGGCTATCAGATTGTTCAAGCATGACTTCCCCTTGGTGAATCCATGTTGACCACTTCCGATAACCTTCTTTTCCTCCACATGCTTAGAGATGACATCCAGCATGAGCTGTTCCATCACCTTTCCACGGATGGAGGTGAGGCTGACTGGCCCATAGTTTCCCAGGTCCTCCTTGCCCTTTTTGAAGACTGGAGTGACACTGGCATTCCTCCAGTCCACAGGCACCTCCCCCATTCTCCATAACCTTTCAAAGATGATTGAGAGCGGCTTTGCAACAACATCTGCCAGCTCTCTCAGCACTCATGGGTGCATCCCATCGAGGTCCATGGATTTGCGGGTGTTGAGTTTGCCTAAATGATCTCTAACCTGATCCTCCTCGACCATGGGAAAGTCTTCCTTTTCCAGACTTTTTCTCTTACGTCCAGGATCTGGGATTCCTGAGGGCTGGCCTTAGCAGTAAAGACTGAAGCAAAGGTGGCATTCAGTAACTCCGCTTTGTCTGTATCCTCTGTCACCAGGGCACCTACCTCATTCAGCAGCAGGCTCACATTTTCCCCACGTGATGGGGTTTCGGTGTCAGAGTATAAAAACTTTGGATAAAGACATACAATATTCTTCACAGTAAAAAGCAAATCTATATTTCATTGAGACTGAACAATCTATTTTACATCTTGGGCAGAACCAACATTAAACCCTTTGGTACTTACCTAATAGAACGAGTGACTTATGCTCGTACCTACAATAATGAGAGGTCTTCCCCTTACCTGGGGCCCTGGACAGTTTTCCCTGTTTACAATAATACATTATTTTTTCTCCCATTATTTCATCATGTTCCCAAGGGACAGTTAAAGTTGCTGGGGAATTAATATATATCTACACCTTGCTATTTCCTTCTAAATATAAGGAAAGATGGAAACTGCCTTTGGTGTGTGCTGTGTTTCAGAGCTCCTGATCAGGTGACATCTCTCTGCTGTGAGTTGAAAGCTGTGTTCTTGCAGGACAGTACTGTGCAGGGGGTTGTGTAACTTCAGCACAGATCCAAGACCCACCCTCCAGAGCATGCTTTTCCTCTCTGAAAAACATACCTATCAGTCAATAACTGCTTGTCTCAATCCTTGCTTTTAGGAGAGGTGGAAAACTCATTATATTCTTCTTGCACTGTCCATGTTTTCTTTAACTAAATTATATTTGCCACTGAAAAAGACCTATTGATTAATTTAATAGATCTTTTGTTCTTTCTGCAGATTAATGTCTTACTTTTTATCTTACTTCCTTGTGCAATCTTCACTTCAGTCTATTTAAGCATTCTGAAAGCTTTATAGCATTTTTTAAACTCTTCATTCTTTTGTCCCTTATGTATCAGCCTGGGCAGGGGTGAAATCACACAAGCACTCAGCAACTACCAGCACAAACAGGTCCCTTCCCCCCGAGGGTGGTGTCTGGTGCAAAGATGACAAGTGCCAAAAGGATTTGTCACTCAGAAAGTTGACATCAGGATCACCAGGCTAAAAGTTGACTCCAATCCCCAACAGGGCTGGGCAGGAATATATATAATTTTCCTCTGTCTTTAGCAGAAAAAATTTTGACACCACTTCTTGATTCTCATCTCTCCTCCAGCTAGAGCTTTGGGAAGTCAGTCTGGGTGTGAAGTTGCAATAAATCCTGAGGACTCCAACAGAGACAACAAGAAGACAACTAATATACCAGTGTAATAATGTGGTGGGTAAGGTGACGGGGTAGGAGAAGCAGGACATAATGCTTAATGATGCAAGTTCTCCTCAGTCAGTGCCCTAAATGTCAAAAGTCTCACCAGACAATTTAATAGAGACAGCAATCTGGCTTCAGAGCCACATTGTGGAAAGTCACATTGTCCCAGATATTAGTTTTAAATCACGACCTCACAATGTGCACTGTTCACACTGTACTGAATATCTAGGCTTTTTTACAAATTTCCCATCTGCATATGGCAATTTTCTTGTTGATGTTTAGACATGATTGACATAACTCGACAATCTGGCTTATTAGTTTGCTTTGTAACTATGTAAAACACTGACAATGATTATCCCAGTTGACTGAGGACATGCTTCCTGTGACACAGTAAACAAATGTAGCAAAGGAGGCTTTTTCCAAATGATTGCTCCAACCCCCTAATGAGAATGTTAACTTATTTCATCAGGGCTGCACTACACCAAGCGTCTTAATGAATCCTCAAGTCACACAGCTCTGCTTCTTGAGCTTGGGGTACAGTAGCTAGAACCGTATGCCTACGGACTTTTCTCCCATCTTTAGCTGCATGCTGCATTATAATGAACCCATTTATTATACTGCCTGCAAAAAGACATTTCTTTGAAAAAGAAAGTATTTCTGAGATTTGGTTTCAAAACCTACCAAACTCCTTAGAGGAGCGCTTCTTCCTATAAATCAGTGCCTCTTAATGGAAAGAACCTGATGAAAGAATGAGTAATGATAGGTAAAAAAATAAGAATAAATCAACCTGCTCATTAACCTGCTTGCACAGTAAATTCTCTGTGCTCTGAAGGCCGGGATTTAAGACAGTTCCTCTAAATCAAAGGATTCTTATGAATCCTGTTCTCCAGTTCCGTTCTATAAGTTATGTTTGGATAGTCAATGGCCATTTGTAGGGGAGGTTTTTCAGGTGTTCGCAAACATCAGCACTGATTTATTTGGAGAAAATAACACATGGTGTTCCCAGGGGAAAAAATCATTACCTTAGTTTTGGTGCATCTAATTACAATAAGTCTCTATCATACTCACCATCTACCCTAATTATCCGGGGAATCGGCAGTGTTTAACAATGAAGGAAAGAGTGCTCCAGTGTCCAATTAAGCTTTTCTTTGAGGATTAATAAATCATGTCTCATCAGCCCCACTGACCCAGAGGTGTTAATCTTCACCTTATCACTCTAATCTTAAAGCAAAATTCTGCAGTTCAAGAGCAGCAGAATGGTTGAGTTAATTGTTCCATTAGGCTGATGAAGTCTTTATACCCATGTCCAATAATACACTATTCCCTGTGTGTCTTCACATACAGAGCAGAAAACAAACAGTAAAAAGACTGCCACAGCTATTCGACACAAGTGACCAGTAGCTTGGACTCTGCTCCATGCTCAGCTGTTTTGATATAACTGTGCTGCGTTCACATACTGGAGCAAGGCACTGAGAAGATTACAAACAGTCAAGAGCTGTTTTAGCACATCTAAATGCAGTTGCAAAAGGAAATAAATCATGCAGTCAATAATGAAAAGAAGACTTAACAGTTATCTGCCCTGTAAACAATATCCTTGATTAGAACAATATTAGAACAATATTGTTTTATTTAAGGGCAAGAATCCAGATATTTCACTGGGAAGAGTTTTTCTCATTGACAAGCCTACAGTAATCATGGACAGCATGGCAAATTGAGGTAAAATACGCTCCTAACCACTACAATAAATTAGAAACCACATTTTAACTGTGTTCCCAGTCTATTTGTATTTGCTTTTGTTTCTAAGTAATCAGGCAGGTTAAATTCTTTTGGCATGAATGCTCACTAAAAGTACTGGTCTCACGTTGAAAATCCATTTCATAACCATTGCTTTCCAAACAGTTCCTCCTCCTCATCTGAGTTAAGCAGGAAAGGAAATGGGAATTGATACCTTTCAGGGCATGGGTCACATACTTGTGTGTCACTGAACAAAGGGAGAGAGAGAGAGATGGGATCAAAGCCAGAATAATTTCATGGGGTGGGTAGAGGGAAGAGGGAGGAGGGCTGGATTTCTGAAAGGCTTTTCAATGCATAATCTTTATTTGTATTCACACATTATTTCCTTCCCCATGTCTGTCTTCTCTTCTTCTAAACAAAACACAAACCTCTGCTTTCCTTCTCCCCACTCCGTCACACCCCCAAAGCAATGGGGCTCAGACATACTCTTCCCTCTTCCAGGGATGAGAGACTAAGGACTCTGGGTGGGATTCAAGAGGACAGAAGCATGTGCTTGAAGTAAGGCAAGAAGGTTAAAGAGTAGGGCTAGAGGAAAGAAAAATGAGTGATTTTTTTCCCCTTCTCTTTTCTCCAAAATGTGAGTCACATATTATGTTATTTTCTGAAACTTGGGCACAGCCACTTCTTTTACACTCTGAATTCATTCTTGAATGTAACACCTGAACAAGCAAAGAAAACATTAAACACCACAATTGTTTATGTTATTTTTCATAAAGATTTCTGAGAGAAAGTGGAGTTCTTGGACAGCTGCTATTTCATCCATATTATTATTTCTTTTTTTTGCATCTTGAAGATATTTCAAATAGATTCCTTTTAAAATAAAAACAGATAAGCTATTATCATGCCTACCCTCTGTGTCCCGTGCTGAGAAATGGGACATATTATTATACTGACTTCAAAGCATTTCATCTGTAAAAAAGACAAGTGACTTACACATAAAAGTGTGCATCTTATAAAGCACCCAGATCAGATCATTGAAATGATTAATTTAACCAATACAGTTTTGAGATAAATTGATTTGCCTCTTTTCCCCTACTTATCATCCTCTCTCTCCTTCAACAATTTAGCATTCGACCAAACACTTCCAGGCATGCAACGTTCCCAAGGTCACTCTACTATCCTCCTTCAAGTCTCCCATTAGAACCCTCTTCTAGTGTTAATACTATGAACAAAACAAAATTAATCCTCCCTTGCCCTCCAGCCTAAGAGGATTCAAACGCACGTATCTCACCTCCCAAGAGAATTGCAACGTCTCCATCTATGGACCAGCGTCTTTACGTATGCACATGCATATGCAAATACCCAGAGACAGAGAGATGGACAGAGCACTCTGTGCTGCTCCTAAGAAAGCTGTTTTATTTTACATTAAATAATTAAGGATTCCTTGGGCTAGTGAGCAGGATGGAGCATGACCATAGGGCAGCAACTGGGCACTCAGCTGGGAAAGAGACCTATTTTCTGCTGTTTGCTTCAAAGACTACTTGGTATTTAAACCAGTGACTGCTCTGAAGGAAAGACACAGCTCTGCCCTGGCTGGTGAAGTGTATGAGCCCTCACCTTCCAGGTGACTCATTAGGTGCCGCAGGAGGACTCCCAGGAAAAGAAGTTGTCCCCTGTTTGCTGCAGCTTGTGTCTGCATTGGCGCAGCTTCTGGTACTGAGTGTCTGCTAGGTCATCATCTGGTCAGATCACTGCCTCGCCAGGTACCCCGAAAAGTCAAACAGCATCTCAGAAAGCTCAGAACTCAGCTACAACTGTGTTGTTTTTATGCTGTACTGGTGTTAGACTGGCTTCTCTTCCTGTGGGGTGGACAAGATGCTAGAACTTGGCTAGTACCTCTTTTTGGGCAGGCTTAAAAAGTGATAGCACACCAGGTAAGAGTCCTAGCACAAACCAAAGATCCTGAGTCCCTAAAGCTGAATTCTCAAACATGGCAGTTCTCCACTCATTTTTCTAGCTGTGCCAAATCGCAGAGGTGCCTTTAGAACACGTCTAAGGCAGGTGTTAAGAGTTACAGGATTAAGTACTGCTAACAGCTAGGTGACTCAGCTGGGTTATCAAGATTCAGGTCCTTGCTCCAGAACAAATAATGAATCACAAGTCTCTATTCACTCTAGGTGAATGAGCGAATGAATGGATGAAAGAAAGATCAAGGAAAAATGTGAAATATCATTGTGTCTGCTTCATCAAACACAGAAAGAAGGCTTTGGCACCTAGCTGTAGGTCAGAGTTTGCAGCCAAGAACATCAAGAGAAAGATGTCCATCTGGCCAGAGATGGATGCTTCTTTCCCCTTCATTTCATTCCTGGTTAGTTCAGTGGGTTCTCTGTACAGTTCCAAGGTGGAGAACCGCACCAGGGATTGAGGAGTCCAGGAGATGCTAGTTAAATCCTCTACATGTCTTCTACATGCCTGAGCATCTAAGTTAGTCTAACCTACAGCTCTGCTCCTGTTTAGTTCTTGAGATGTACAGAAGAAATCCAAAGCTGGCTGAAATCACTCATATTATATTTAGTTGTTGTGCCCAGAAAAGTGTGAGACAGCACTGGAAATTGTGGTGTTGACAAAATAAAATCATTTACACAAAGAACATTATTATGAGACAAGTAAAATGTTTGGAAAGTAGTTAATGTCAGATTGTTCCCATTCATACATTTTTAAAACAGATTTATAAAATTCATCCAATTTGTGTTTTGCCTTTCATATTTCTTGTTAATTTCTTTTATTGTAGAATTCCACTAAGTTAATATCTCTGCACATTATGTACAAAACATAGCAGTGGAATAATTTTATATCTTCTTCTGTCTTCCTCTGCCTGAATTTTAATAATAATAAGTCTGAAAGGTTATAACGCAAAATTGAAAACAACTTGCCTGACAAACCAGACAGAATGCATGAACAACCTCAGTATTGCCTTATTTTCCATATTTGTGACAAATTAAATCTAGTTTATACAGAAGATGTTATTATCCTCATGTTTCTTCGCTTTAAAAAAAAAATAGTTTGTCAACAAAAAGTAAAAAAAAAAGAAAAAGAAAATAAAAGGATCAAAAACCTGTCTGAACTGATGAAAAATAACAAGGGAGCCATGTGTACATCTCTCATTCAACTACTTTCATTTCATCAGCCCAGATAACCAGGTATCTATTTATAACTCAGTCGCAGCCTTTAATAGAAGGTCAAATTTAGTTTGTTGGAGTCTTAAAAATGAACTTTTATTTTAATTAGCTGGAACCTAAACCTCATCAACATGAAATCGATAGGAGTATTTCCACACACTTAATATGTTTGGGGTTGCACTTTTGATTTGCTGCAGCATTTTCCTAGTTTGAGGCACCTTTTGCTGCCAGTAGCTGGAAGACTGCCAGTTTGTTGCTGTGGTACTTGGTCTGGTTCCCTATACAATTTAGAATTTCATTTCTCCGTTTATTTATTTTCAGTTTGAAATAGTTCTTTTGTCACCCCAGTAAAACTACAGCTGAGGTGAGGATTTCTCGGGGGTAGATATAGTGCCAGGGGAAATATTTTTCTTTCATGGAGAGAGGCCAGCAGAGATGGATGAATGAAGAGAAGGAAGCCACCACCATAGGTGGAGCAGCGTTTCTTCTGTCCAGGAGCCAAAGCTAGGAGCTGTGGAAGTATCCAAAGCCTTAAGAAGTGACAATAAAATAAAAAGCATCTCTCACAAGGCTGCCTCCACATTAAATACAACCTTCCCTTGTGGGTCTTTGTTCATTCTTAGAAGATCAGAGCTGCAATGGACTGTCTGGCTCATCCTGTTGTTACCTCTAAGTGAGGTGTAGACAATTAGTTGCCAGATTTTATGGCACAGATTGATAAGAGCTTATTTTGGCTACAGAGAAGTAGTCTTTGTCAAGGATGTGGAAGAATATTACTTGCTAAGAGGTAGCGAGGTAGAAATTTTGGTTACAAGAGTCTGGTTGCTGTTTGTAATCTAATAGAAACAGCTATAACATTGATTTTGAGAACAGTGGTTATTGCAGCTTGCATCTGATTCTTCAGGGGGAAAAAACAGGCAACTGCTAGCTGTATTTTCCTAAACTGCTTTGTATATCCCTAGCTGAGGATGGTGCGAACTCAACAAATAATATATTTGGATTACCGTTCAGGGATCACCCATTTCTCTTCTGCTAGCCTTCACTCCAAAGAAAGACTGTCGTAGGTCTTCTTGCTGGGGCCTCCATCTTTCTGAAGGGAAACTCTTGCCAGGTCTACTCCAGCTGCGTGCACACCTCTCTAGGGACAACAGGGCTCCCTTTCTACCTTTTCCTTGTCCTTGGCTCTTGCTGAGTATAATTTATATTGTTACGCAAATTTATTGCAAGCAAAGATTTTTTAAAAAATTTGGTTTACTCTGCAAGTATGAGACTGCAAGCTCAGCCCAGCAAATTTATCTTCTCTAACATTTGATTTCTTCTCTTTGCCATTTCTTTTTCTTCACCTAACAATTTTGTTAAAAAAAAGAAATTTTGTCAACATAGCCGCTCTCAGCATGCTGTCCATATTACCTCAGTAGAAGAAGGAAATTTGATGTCTGGACATATGTAGTCATGTGGAAAAGGGTCTTACTTCACTCATTGACAAGCCTAGCAGTATAGCTAACAGTATTTCCCAAGGGGATGGCCTTGCTTTAAAAAAAGAGAAGAAGAAAAAGAAAAAAAATCAATATTGACTCTTGACACATTTTCATTTACATCACTGCATGGCTTTCAGTCTGGGCACAAATCAATAGGCAGCTTTTAACACTGCTCAACTAGTTTGTTCTATGTAAAAGAAGAGAGATTTGCCTCAAGTGGCTTGTTTTTCCCTTTGGGCTCCAAGCAGACTCTCCACCATTAACAGCGTGTGATTGCTCGAAATGAAGTTGAGTTTATTTGACTGCTCTTTCTGTGACTGATCAGAAGAGCTTGAACTGTAATATTAATCACACAACGTTTTCTTCATCACCACTTACAGTCAATTGACTTTGTACTTAGTGAAAGCGTCTCAAGCAGCCAACTCAATGTACCAGAGGGCAAGAAGTCAATAGGAGGAAGAAAGATTTAGTTTCAAAACACACAGTATACAGCCTGTGGAGCTGCTGCCACACACACCCCGGGCACTTCATCACTCTGCAGGTGTGCTGCTATTACATGTTTTTGTTTGCGTGATGAAGACATTTGCATCACCTCAGTTGTGTTTGTTGAGTAAGTCTCCTCAGTCAACTACAGCTTTTCCTTCAATCCTAGGTTTACACAGGAGATGTAGGGATCAGGTAGTCTCTCCACATTGCACTGGGTTCAGCAACTATTTAGTTTCAATTCAACTCTCTACAGATTTCAGCAGAGAACTGACTGACTGAAGCAGGCACCTTCTGTTTCAGATATACTGATGACTGTTACTCAAATGCCAGGCATATGTCATGCTAATAATGCTACCCATATGCTTAACAAATGCCAGTTTGCTTAAGATACCATTAATACCATTTTAATAGCCACTTGCATACAGTGGGCCTTCTAAAACCAGATCTTTGTCATACATTGATTTTTGAATATAGACGAGTGGGAGTACAGATGCCCACAGGTACAACATTGTCAGTTTTGTTTCCTAGAGTCTCAGCACCTCACCTCAGAGAATCTTTAGCTCATGAAGTCTCCACAGAAGTTTTCACACTAAAGAAGTGCATGCAACATTGAAAACAAGAGCCTAGAGGATTCATTTATTGCATGCAATACCTTAGAAATGTTCTTTGCTGGAAGCAGACTCCGTGTGAAGTCCAATACGCCATAAAATGGGCAATCATGTCTTTTTCTATTGCACATTTTAGACATGCATGACCAGAGTCTTCCCACTTGTATAAAGCAGCTTGTTGACTGCCTTCATTGCTTTCAGGGGATTCTCCATAAACAAAGCGGATTCCTCAGTGGTGCAGAACTGATGTAACACTCAGCACAATGTTGACTCTCCCTCTCTGGGCTTTCCTGGATTAGGCCTCTAATTCTCAACATATGTAGATAGATGTAATAATACAATAATTTGTGGTAAATGAGTCTGTGCTCATACTAAACAAGTTTACTATCACTTTATTAAGCAAAAGCATTGGTTTATTTTCTGTGAATGAACCCAGGTTTATTCAAAACTTTTCAGTGGATAAAATTAGTATTGTTTGGATGGAACACACTGAGGATATTTTACTTGAGACAGATTTTTCTTGTTATTAATTTTTCAAAATTTCCATAGACTGGCCCAAACTGTATGAAACAGCTGTCAGTCTCAGACCGTGCAAATCAAATTTTATTTAACCATCCAAGTTTTCTTGACATTTCTCTCTTATGAGTTTAGAGTTACAGGACAACATGTGTTTCCCAGTGGAAAATAACAGAGTCATAATAAGAATAAAGAAGGACTTTCAAGGACACTCACAGAGATCAGTCAGCCAAGACTTTCTTTAAATCTGTATTCTTATTCTGTGGGAGGGATTCAAACCAGGTTATATCAAATCAGTGAAGAAAAAGGTAAAATTAACCATCTATTCAAATGCATCCAAAGAGTAATCTGGAAATCAACTCTGCATACTACCAGTTTTGCACAATTCTTTAGCCCTCAGGTCCTGATGCCAATACAGCATGCACTTGTTCTCAGCTTTGTCCCCTGACATTTGCAAAATAGTAGGCAAAACCCAAAATTAATTGCTTAATTAGGAAGCATAAAATCATATTTCCTGTGGAACGGATCCATTTCAATACAGCTTGTACACCGTGTGCCAGTACCGAATACATAAGGCTTATACCACTACTCACCAAAAAGCCCATTAAATGCCAAATCCATAAGCACGCTCCAGCTGTTTTATGCTACTCCAGCTGTTTTATGCTGCTCCAGCAACAGGAGTTGAGGTAGATTGCCCCTGTGTAGTGTGATGGGGTTACAAATGCAGACAGAGCGCAACCACAGTGGCCAGTGGCAGTGTGAGGGCTGAGGGCAGGACAGGGTGGCAGTCAGCTCTGTCCCTATCAGGTGACAAACAGCGGGCACGCCAGAAAGGTTGCAGTCAGGCTGCCCAGCTGCCCCCGCTTTGGAAATTCACCCGCTGCTTAGCTGCAAAACGTGAGCAATACTTTCATCCCGAATTGATAGCAGATGTAAAATTTCACACCCACTGTAAGAACACTCACAGCTCCTGTGATTTCTTTTATAGGTCTCTGATACTGTGTACTTTGAAAATTCATTCTGAATATCTATTATAGCATGTAACAAATGGGCATTATATAGCTGTTGATACAAACAGAAGAAAAGCTGAGGTCTGACATGTAAGATCACCTGCTTTCCTGTCAGTTGAATAGGGTCACCCTAATTACTAAGAAATAGACTACCATTGAAGATCTTTCACCAGGAGAGGAACTAATTACAGGGACCTCGCCACTATCATTTCCCCATTTTATAGATGCATAAGTGGGAGGGAGAGGGAATAGAAGCATCTTGTCTCACGTCATCCATCAGACCAGGGACCAAGAGACTGCAGAGCCAGCCACTTATCATTTTCCACTGGATCAAGGAGCAGGTCCTACTAACTCTGCAGCTGAAAGAGAGCTGAGGGAAGAGATGGGCACATGGAGCTGGGTGTAGAGGACAGGGAGAGACTGGAATTGTCTTTTTGAAGCTTGCAGCTCTATTGGATTTAGCACAGCATGATGGACTGTGTTTCAGCTCTGACTGTTCTAGTTTAGCTGTGTAGCCTAGCAGAGATAATACTAGGCAGGGTTTCAGTGGCCTTGGGGTGAAAATAAATTGTTCTAAACCTCCTGAAACAGAGCCTAACACTCTCTCTCGGAAACCACACCACTGAAGTGCACCATACGTTTAAGTGGACAATCAGAGTTCAAGCATATGCAGTCACGCTGGTATTTCACAACGGACTCCATTCGGAATGAAAAAGAACATGAGGATAAGGCCATGGGAATTTTTCACCATCTGTGATAATAATTCAGAAAAAGCCTGGCATGCAATCTGCAAAAGAAAATTCTCTCTTGGGGTTGCAATTCCAGGATTTGCTTCCAGGATTCAAGTATTATATTTTTTTAATGTCTTATGATTCCTCATGGAGGCAGATGATTTCTGTGTGTGGCACAACTCTTGGAATGAGTTGCCATTTGGTGTAAAACATTTGACACAATGTATTTGGCACAATGCTTACAAATGACCAGACTCAATACTGTACTTAGGCTGATTTCCAATACAATACTCCACTATAGATTGTCCAGTTCTTTCACATCACATTTCCTGAAATGAAAGATTAATGACTGATGTAACAACAAAAAAAAAATTACATCAATTGGTTTTCTTAGTAATCTGTTTTTTTACACCTGTTTATATGCAGAAAGGTTTAATAATTCTTAAGCAACAAATCTGTACGTGTACACGAGTTAGGATTATAAAAATTGATTCCATTGATAAAAATCCCAGCAATTGTCATTAGGAAAAGGGATATTACCAAACTAAGTCAGACTGACAGCTTGCTGAGGTAGTGCTTCCTTTCTGCGGTCAGGGTAGGGCTGTGCTGTGGGCAGGTTGGAAAGTTCAGCCCAAACAGCTGCCAGCATCCCAGCCAGTGTCCAAACTGCCCAATAAAATCTGCCTCTGGTATCTCCTGTTCCCTAAGGCCACTGCCCCTTCACAGAGTGTGTCTGATGCTGGCACTGGCTCTGCTGCCTCTGGGCATGTAGGGTCGGACCCCTATTTTCAGGACTATTGTTTCCCCCTATACTGAAGGAATCCAAGCAAGTTATTCCTAGCAGTTTCCAATGGAGTCCGAAGTCTGTTGGCTTTTTCCTTTATACTCCTTCTCCCTCTCCCTGGAACTGAAGAGTACAAAATGAATAAGAAACAACACAGTGAAATATAATCAAAGTGTACACTTGTAGAAGAACCTGCTTAATGGGGAAGTTAGTTCCTATTCTGCTTACATGCTTTAAAATTCTGATGTCAAATGTATTTAATCCTATTCCGTTCATGTCCTCAATCATTTCTTTTGACAGCAAGCTCCATTGGCTAATCATTTATTCCTGAGTCAGTTGAGGCTTGCAACACACTGGTTATTAATCAGATCAGGTTTTGCATTTATTAATGGTGAAATGCAAGTGAAAAAAATCACCCCGTCTTGGGCAGTCTGATCCCAGTACAAATGTGAATGTGGATTGAACTGAAACCTCCACAGAGCTGAACACTTCTGGACTCAGTGGGAACGTCAGAGAGCCCAGGACAAAACCCTGCTCGTGACTTCTGCTCTGCTTTGGCTTTATCTGAAGTTCAGAATTGCAACAACTCCAATCCTGAGACCATAGAGTCTGAAGGCAATCAAGACACACCTAGAAGAAAAGTGTTTGGGGACCATCCTTTTTCTCCTTTCTTTACTGTTATTAATCAAATCTCAGCTTTCAAAATTTTGCAGTTGACTAAATTATGGTATATTGGAAACAGGAGTATTTTGTATAAAGCCATGGGCTCTGGCTAGGCTAGACTGCTCGGCATTCGAAAGATTTAGTGGGGGGCCTTTGACTTAAATGTGGGTTTGAGGCTTAGGCAATTTTGGACACTTGACAGCTGTATTGGCCTGAGTGTCTGGTTGCCATCACTGATGTCTGCTGCTTGTTCTTTTCTAGCCAGGCTGGCACAACACACTTTTGCAGCACTTTTTTGTGGCCCCGTGTGTCAGGGTTGACCCTAGCTACTGACAAGCTGCGTTTGACACATAGCGTCCTGGAGCAGGAGAATCATAGAATGGTTTAGGTTGGATGGGACCTTGGAGATCATCGAGTTCCAACCCCCCTGCCATAGGCTGCCGTCCTTTGCTGCTCAGAGGTGCACGCTCGCAGGAGCCTTGCAGCAGGCCAGCTAGTCAGCAGCATCACCCTCTTCCACCTGTGAACAGCGTGACCCTCCACTGAGACGTTGCTGCCTTCTGCATGGAAAAGGCAGACAGGAGAGATCAGTGTTTGAAAAGCCAAGCAAGTGCCTGCCTATTTATTTTTACAGTCCTGGCCCAGACATATGATGATAAGCAGAGCTATATGGGTCTTACGGTAAGGACAAAAATAGACAGGTAGATGGAAATGTACAAATGAATGTTGCATGTCCTGTGACTGCTGAGATATCGATGTCCTTTTATCTCATGTAAAACTTACAAAGCAAAATAAGGATAACAGACATGGCTACCCAGCAATGTAAACATATATAAGGGGAACATATTAAAGGAATATTTTAACTTACTTTTATGCAGAAAGGGAGTTTGTAAAAGACGCAGAATTAACTGAATTGTGATGCTGCTGAACAGATCTCTGTACAGTAGTGACAAAATTGCAATGGCACCTCTTCAGAGCCCAGACACTAATAACAATGACTTTATTTCCCTTATGCTTCTCAGGAGTAAGAGATTAGGAGAACACTTTTCCTGCCACAAGAAGTCCTAAGAATTAGTGAGCACAATATTGCATCTTTATACTGTGAAAAAAACCCCCATTTTAAATAGCTCTCTAGAGGTACAAGGTTAGAGATGGATTTTCCACTGTAAGGTGCACATGCTTACTTGTCCTAACATGAGCATTTCTCCCAGCACATCCACGGCAGTCACACACACAACCTTGTGCATGGCTGGATGCACTATTCCTTCATGTTAAAGGCAGATATTCCACCATGTGGTAGCACTGCAAAGATAAATATGCATGGTACCAAGAGATGTCAAAGCCATGAAGTGTCATCACTATTGTGGTGTCCATCACTACATTTGGACTGGTAAATAAAGCAGGCCATGGCCTGCTCTCTGGCCTTAGAAGCAGTTTTCATCCAGACAGCTAAATACTCTTTAAATAAGGGTGACTTCATCTATTTTGCTTACAGCCTCCTGCATGGTGCTGGAGCATTGGCTTGGGGAGTGCTACTTGGCATGAACCCAATTAGTAGCAATTAGCGAACAACCGCAGGATAGCATCTGAGCCCGTATCCTTGCATTGTCTTACTAGTGTAGGTGCAGCCCGTGGTACTTGTGTGCCTGAGGCTGTTCTGCTCCATACAGCCCAGTGCTCCCACTGGTCCTGCCTGCTCTCACGGTGGCTCTGGCTTCATCCCTTGCAAGGGTTCCTTGCAAAGTTGGGATGCTGCAAATCAGTTGTCCCCAGCCAGAAGCTTTCCTTTCTCTCCCCAGCAAAATCTTGGAGTGGGATTATTGGGGGTGTGCAGGTCCTGGGAGAGGGGTAGGAAGGATAAGGACTATGCTGAGACAGGAAGGCTCATATGCTGGAGATAAGCATTCCCACAGTCATTGTACTAAAGATCTCACAGTGAGCTAAAACATCTACCCACCAGTGCAAATTCTTCACAGAGATCTTGGACTTTTACTGAGATCAGGTTACCTAGGGGCTGGGGCAGGTGGGAAGGAGAAAAAGAAATGGACTCTCCATCCACCTCTCTGCTCATTTATTGCTTGAAGAAGTTACACCACAATTGCCAAGTACTACAATACTTGTTCTATCATTTTTTGGCATAGATTTAGTGGAAGATTCATATTGTGTTGCCTGACACTAACTTTTACACAGATGGCTGCTTGGTGTATGGGCATCAGGTATTTATATTCATCAGATAAGCATAAATATACATAAACCAGATCCTTTTGCAAAAAAACAAGGCTATCATTTTGCAGTTTTACTGCTCCACAAAATAAAAATTCTCCTGTGTTTACCAGGCCTAGAAAAAACCTTGTTGAGGATCATCAAATATGTTCCTATAGGAAATACATTTGCGAAAGTCAGGGATAATTTTAGTTCAATTACTGTGCCATTATCTAGGAGGGAAAGATTGAAGTGACGTGTTAGTTTTTGTTTTTCCCATAGAGGCTTTCTCCTAACAATCACTTTTTGATGAAGTGTCCAATCTAGTTTTGAATAGCTCCAGACAGAAAATTTACCCAGCTGTTTCTGAGAAAAGTGCAGTTGTGTGGGAATTACCTGTTGTTCTTCATTTCTTGCCACTGTCTTGACCCAGAGACGGATATTTTTTAAAAGTAAGGTGCATGTAAACCAGCTGTTTTATTTTGTATACCCTAGTGTTGGTACAACTACTGTTGCACCTGCAATGGTTACTCTTCATGCAGCCACTGACCATTTCAGACAAAGATTTTTTTGTTGTTGATATTATGACTAGCCATTTACAGCGGTCTGTGAATGTAGCCTAGTTGTAGAAAACATACAAGATATGGTCCTTGTCTGTAGAAGGATATAAATGAGGCATCATTCCTTTCCAGCAACTGGAATAGATAGGCTTATGTGTGCCAGAACAGAATGTAGTCCACAGATTTAATTTTCAGAAGACAGATATTTTCCAGGAAAAATGTTTTGATAAACTAGTGTGTGGTGGGAGGGCAAGAATAGGATTTGTAATGGGTCAAATTCCAGATTTTTTCCTCTGTGAAAAGTATGGAGGTCACAAAGGACTTCATATGTGTACATGTTTACACACACATATGTAAATAAAGATTTAGAATTGTTTAAATTGGAAAAGAACATTAAGATCATCGAGTCCAATTGTAAACCTAACACTGCCAAGTCCACCACTAGACCACGTCCCTCAGCACTACGTCTATACATCTTTTAAATACCTCCAGGGATGGTGACTCAACCGCTTCCCTGAGCAGCCTGTTCCCGTGCCTGATAACCCTTTTGGTGAAGAAATTTTTCCTAATATCAAATCTAAACCTCCTGTGGCGCAACTTGAGGCCATGTCCATTTGTATATATTTTAAAAATATTTTCTTGGAAAATTCTATCTGCTTCTGCTGAATTGTGGAGACACCTCATTTCATAACAAGATCTGTTGCAACGGTGTCATTTAATCTGTATATTTAATAACATTTTTTAGCAGGTAGCAGTACTTCGGAACATAAGAAAGGGACTCCTACAGTTAGTTGTAAGTGAATAGCCCTGCTGAATTCCTGCTCAAAGATTTCAACCTGTGCTATTTTCCTCTTAATCTCTCATGTCATTTAAAATGCTACATCTTTAAAAAAATCTATCTTACTAGAAAATAATGTAGCACAGTTCTGGCTTCTGCTAACACAATGACAAGACAGGTATTCTGTTTTCTCCTTTCAGTCTTCAGGTTCCCACTTACTGACCGCCTTTTTTCNCCCCCCCCCCCCCCCCCCTTAATTATTTTCCCCTTTACTTCCTGACACGACATGTGCTTACACTAATCGGACATCTAAATCACAGTGAAAAATTTGCATGCTGTAGGCTCTAGCTTTAAAAAATGTCAAGTGTTACTAGTTGAAATGACAAAAGATGTGCAGACAAGGGAGAAAAAAGGTGTTTTAATAACAGGACATGGAAACCTTGTTCTGATCTGTTAGTATTGTGACCATTTGGACGGAACAGATTAATGGTACTTGGGTAAAATATAGCTGGAAAATAAGGTCTATCAGAAATTCTTCAGAAAAAATATATTCTTGAAGGTAACAGCTCCATTTGAATCATACCTGCTGCATTTACAAGCATAAAATTTCTGTTGCTCTCAGTAAGGGCTGTTTTTTCTCTCCATTCCCCACCTTCATTTTTTTATGGTGCATCTGATAATAATCAATGATTTATTTATTTTTTTTATAAAGCCTCATTTCCTAGATCCATGTGATTAAAGAGGAGACACAGAATAAAAGAAACCCGCTCAATGTATCAGCAGCCAATTGACCAGCTTTAATGCCCATGGAGAATAGCTTGCAAGCATTATTGTTGTCCGAAAGCTAAGCTCAAGGCTGACAGAAAGCCATTTTTTTTCAGTAATTTTTAGCAATATCATGATTTTTGGGGCCTAACTAGAAATTCTGGCTGACCATGCTGAGTCCACGTAAATCCTACGTCAGAAGGCAGCTATTCAGCAGGGCATGACTGTGAAAGGCTTCTGGTGGTGCTATTCTGGGCTAAGGAGAACACTGTAAAGCTTCTTCGTGGGTCCTGCTGCCCGAGGGTACCTCTCCAGCGTGCATCCCAGAGACCAACAGGGGAGACAGAGCAGACCATTGGGAGGGATCCCACAAAAGACAAACCTGCAGAGCACTGGGGCCATGAAGATGCTGAGCAACAGCTCTTTAGCCTTTGTGTGACATCAGTCCATCAGTTCAGCGTGATGCCCTTGGCCTGGTTTTTCAACCTTTTGGGGATGACTCAGGGAAGTATGAGTTCCCTTTTAGTTTTCTGTTGACAGATCTGCAGTTTTAAATAAATAACTTGGTAACAGCATCTGACATCATCAGCTTGTTAATGGAAATTTTATCCTCTGGCACCAATATTATCTTTGACCATTATATACTCTGGCTGAAAAAGGAAGTACAGCACTGTGTAAAATAAGATAAAAAGGGGAATAACAGAATATGATGGACATTAGCAGGGAAGGATGGTCATTGAATTTAAGATACTTCGTTAGGACTCAGGACATCTAAGTCCAGTTTCCCCTTCGCCTAATGATTACCAACTGATTGGGGAAGTGATTAAGTGTGTCTGTGCCTCAGCACCATATCCCAAAATATTTCTTTTTTCCATCTCATCAAATTAGATTCAAACTGTTCAAGTTAGGGAGTTTCTTTAGCTATGTATAGTGATTAACATAAAAAGATCTGTTGTACTGAGTGCACTAGTGTGCTGCTTCTAGCTGGGACAGAGTAGTAGTAAATTAAATAGTGACATCTATACCTTTAATAATATTGATCTCTAATAGGGGTCACCCATACCTTTAAGTAATGCTTAACATAAAACAATATTGTCAGAGTGTACATAAATTATTTATAATATGAAATATTGTCATGTGTGCATACTGTACTCATACATTTTTGTGCATTGAATATAATTACATATTATACAGATGTATAAAATTGTCTATAAAATTAGGAATATGAAACAGTAGATGTTACATATAGTCTCTTTTTCCTGGCTCAAGATACAGAGCTAGCTGTTTAGCCATAATGCTTCTAATTTTATAAGACAGTGCCAGTTTATCTCACTCCAGAATATAAGCCAGGGTAGTTAACTGGATGCTATAAATACTACATGTTATTTTCATTTATATTGTTTGATTAGTACCATATTTGACCTTTTAATATTTATTAACCTAGTGAAAAACACTTCCTGTTAATAAGATAGTGCTGGACATAAAAGAATATGTTTCTCCTTTTTGTTAAATAAGGCTTTGACTTACATAAAATTACGTGAATTCTTTCTCTGATGTAAATAAACCCACAGTAGTTTCAATGAAGGTATTGTAGAAGCTCCACATCGAATATTGTGGAGGCATTTGGGGGAAGAATTGAAGTGATTTTCTGCTATGTAAAAGCAACTTCTATTACTTCTAGCTACTTCTGGAAAAGACTGGGTAGTGGTATGGATTTGATTAGCTCATCTCTTTTCTTTTGACTCAGGGACAAGGGAAATAATGAATGACTAATCACTTCAGGTTACTGTTTTTACACGGAGGCTATTACAGAACCAATTAAAAAAGTCAGTCAGAAAGCTATATAGATGTGATTAGGTTATAATGCTAATACAAGGAATTGTGTATAGGTAATTATTCTGCAGTACAGATAATTCCAGAAAAGACTAATCAGAAGACATATCACACACCTAAGAATCACAATTCTGTCTGAATTCCTGTTATCTGTCATTTAAAAAACTGCAGATATATTGTGACTTTTTAAACAATAGAGGGGAAAAATTACCCTGGCCTCTTTCCTTCCTTGCCTTGCACAGCGTTGCCCTGCACTATGCGCCTGCGTTAACCATAGCCGGGGTATATTTCAAAGCAGCTTTGGACCCTCTCTAAATTTCAGTGGCTCGTAATAGTTTCCTAGGGACTACCCCACAACTGCGGACTATGACAACACAGCACACGCCATAGCTCAGCTGACAGAGGGGATTACACCTCTGCATCAGGAGCTGCTGGATTAGACTCAGAGGCCAGCGGTAATAACACACTTGCAGCAGCCCAGGTGCAGAAGGGAATACGATGGATAGTAAATTGAGGTAGTACTGTGCTGCACGAACAGGGCAGGAACAAACTTGTTCATATTGTTATTTTCAAATATGTTCGCTGTGCTAACATCACATTTTGAAACGCACAAGAAAAGCCCTTGTCATGTGTCTGTAACTCCTCCTGACCTTCTGCACCGTACCTCCTTCTCCCCTCCCTCGTCACCTCTCTCCTCTGAGAATCCTCTCCTCTGCAGTTGTGCTCAGAATAAGTCCTGCATCTCCCTGCCAGCAACTCGTATCTTATCTCAAAACATATGACTCAGTACTATGTCTCCTTCTCCTTTTCATTATTTATACCATGTGCCCTACACAAAGTCGTGTTACTCGGTTCTGAAAACCCCGGTGCAATTCAATTCACATCAAAGCAGCCAATTTGTCAGCTTCTCCATCACCTAAAAGCTCTATATTCACTGCTCGACCTCCCCAAGCATATCTGCTACTTTACTGCCTTCTGCCACATAAAAAAAACCCAACACTTCTACCATGCTACTTGCAGGGAATTGACTGATTTGATACATAAATTGTCTCTCGTCTTCTCTTTTTCAGTGCCTGCTGACTACTTAGCTGTCTCCTCTTAGCGCGTTTGTTCCTCAGGGCAGAAGCACTGCTCAGAAAGCTTTTAGTATGCATGGAGCAGTGCTTAACTAATAATTACTAACTTCATTGTGCACCTAACTGAACAAGCCGCCACCTACAGTTCCTGCTTTATTCCAAAATGCATTTTTATATCGGTCCTTGAAATGTTTCAAATAACAACATTTTCCCAGCAAATGATGCCCTGTATGTGAAATAAAACCTCTGAAATAAAACATTTGAAATAAAACCTTTGAAGGACTGCTCGTTGAGATCCATTAACCAAACTATGTAAGGAAAATTTGAAAAGCTTCTCATCACCAGCCAAGCCTCTGTGAGCTCGGCTGTGTTACCAGGTCCTGCTTCTTGAAGTGTTCAACTGGAAATCCATCTCTGGATGAGCAGAAGCTGTAGTCTGAATGGGTTCTGAGGGTGATATGAGTTGTAGCATGAAGTACAGTAGCTACCTAATAAACTCTTAGAAAATTGCAGGCTTATATCTTTCTAAGGTCACCTAAAAAGATAAATTCTAAATATAATTGAGCCTTGATTTGACCTGTTTCATGGACTTTATCTTTCACTAATTTTTTTTAATCTTAATTAGTATTTCGCATTTATGCAAGTCTGTGTGATTTAAGATGCTGAATGATATATGAGTTCAACAGAGTCCTCAGCTGAAGGACAAGTATTTTAGTGAATGTGAGACCTGACCCAAAGGCTATTTCCAGCAGTTTGTCATTTAGTACAGGGAAGGTTAGGTAGGTTACAATGATATATGATCTTTCATGCTCTGAACCTAACAGCACAGTTGAACTGCTCCTATGACTTTCATTAACTGCATGCAGCTCTTTTCTTATATAGAGCAAAGTGAAAATGTGACAACCTTTCCACCCGTGACTGGAAGAAAAGTGAAAACTTGTGATAAGTTTGGTCAGTCCATCAAAACTCCGTGCTCAGTCCATGTAAGACTGAATGCAAATTTCTGCTGAGTTTATTTTGCCTCATTCCTATACCAAGGGGAAGAGGAGGTGGGAGGAAATCTTGGCGAGGGCTCCATGTGGAGCCCTGCCAGCACGCCGCTGCATTAAGCAGTCACCCTGGTGTGGGACCAGCCTGGGGAACGCCAGTGAAAAACAGCACCTGCAAGTGTTCTGCAAATGGCATGGGGCTACGGAGGGGGCGGAGAAAGGATGTAAATGCGCAAAATATGATGAAAAACGGCAAAAAGCCATGAGCAAGCAAGACATATGGGCAAGCTTTTCTGCTTAAGGGGACATGTTAGTGGAACAATTCTTCTCTTCCTTTCATGTATACATAAGAATTAGAGCTGTTGAAATTTCAAGGACTGAGAAATGGGCATTTTTTCTAGAGAACAGTATTTTGAGAAATGCTGCTTTGTTTCTCATTGTTGCCATTTTCCCCCTCAACATTTTCTATCAGAAAACTGACAAAAAAATAGAAAGGAAATCTGGAAGATACTTATTTTTCTCTAGCCAACTGGACAAATACCAGCAAAACCAAATAAACAATCATTCCAAAAGGCAGTTCATAACCTAGTTTATAATCACAAACATTTTCATCAATATTGCTCCTGGTTTTTATTGAAAATCTTTTCAGGTGAAAAATTTCCAACAAGTTCTAAATATAATATTAAGAGCTCAATTCTGCCTGTAGGCTGGTGAAGCAATTCTGTTGAACTCACATTGCCTTGCGTAAAACTAAGCTGAATGGAGGGCTGGGAGTCTGTTACGTGCTCCTATGTCAGCTCGGGAGTTAGCATATGAACGTTCCCTAATAGTGACAGTCCTTTTAAAAATTCTTCTAATGTATAGCTACGAGTCAAATAAAAGCTCAGGTTCGTATGGATATGAGTGAAAAAGGAAGAAAACTTTTACTAATCCTTCTTTGAAGGATTTTATATCCGCCCTGAACAGCTGAAGAAAGAGTCCGTAAGGAGGACATAAGGCTTCTCCTATCTATGCCTACCATAATGTCCTCACCAAGGCTGAGAGCAGTATGCCAGGAACAAGTGGTCGGAGATCCCTTTCTCTCCCACATGAATGCACAGGCAGTTTACCAGTGAGCATACTGTCTCTGGTATGCTCATCATCATCTGGTATCACCATCAACATGGAGGTATGTGGTGGAAGTCTGGAGGGCACCCACAGGCCAGCACTGCTTGTGTCATTCAGGCAAAGCCATGGCAGCGAGAGCAGGATTCAGGCACAATGTTGAGGAATACATCTCAGCTTACAATCTCTTCCATGACATTAATTTGCTAATGGAAGGGTGTTTAGAACCCCTTTAGTCCTGGGTAACCTTTTCCCATAATGATTTTACTAAAGTGACTAAAATAAGCTGGGCTTGCTTCTTAGTAAGGCTGAGTGTCACTAGTTGCGTATGACCTTGCTGCATGCAATCCCTCCTTTGCTCTAAGACGCTGACTCAGTGCTAAGTACAGGATGAGTCAAGTGCGTTATTGCAGGCGCCTTAACTTCTGTAGCTTTGGAGAGCAACTATTCCGCAGTGCCTTCCACCCCCTCACAACAGACATCTGCATTTCTTCTATATATAGACCAAAAAGAAGCCTCTGAAGGAAGGAAGAGCCCTGGCATAGCAAGCAGGTGCGGGAACTCACGCTGGGAAGCTCCCTTTTGCATCACTGCCTTACTGACTTACTCCTGATGTCTGCAGGGAGCGCTTAACTGGCTACGCTTTTCTGGTGGCAGCAGGGACCACAGCGGCGCTGACCGCACCTCTTGTTTTCCAAGAAGTTGATACTTGTGGCCTGCGGGGTATTGCCTTTCACTTGCCTTGTATCAAGGTAAAGCTTGTGTTTGTTTGGTTTTGGGTTTTTGTGTGGGGTGATTTGTGGTTTTTTTTTAACCTTAAGGTTAAAGTACAGTAGACAGCAAGTTCTAGCTTCCTTTCCTTGCTCTGCTCATTATGTCATGGTTACTTGGGGTATATGATGCCCTGCTTATAAAGGGAGGATAGTATACTTTTTTTTTCATACAAGGCAAACCTAGATCCTATAAAGACTGTAGTGTGTGGCTTTCCATGAAAAAGCCCCACGTGCAGTTCCATCAATACAGGACCAGGATCTTAGATGAGAAATGACACCGGGCAGAACAACCTGTAACTGTGGTTATCTGCATTGTTGCATGCAACGTGCCATTCAGCATGGTCGGGGCCTGCCTGCAGCGCTCAGCGCAGCAGAGAAGCGTAAGAGCCCTCCTGCCCTGCACAGCGTGCGGAGGGCTGTGGTGCTGCACGGTGAAGGGGAACCCCCTCCACTTCTGCAGCATCCTTCTGGGGGGTTCAAGATGCTTTGTTAAGGGAAAAGCAATTACGCTCACGGAAATATGGAATATAACTGGGATGTTGCTTATTAGATTTCACGCAAAAAGATGTTGTGTGAAGATTTAAGGGGCCATGGTCTTACTGGTCTGTCTAAGGAAGTTTTAAAAATTAACACTTGACGGACAAGGTACTCCTTTAAGAATGACACCAGTAACCCAAACCAGGGAAAAACACTTTTGAAGTCTCCGGAAATTAAAATCTCTCTGCTTTACTGCATCAGTCTTCCATATTGCTTCTAACATTTAAGAATCCTCGAATTTCCTTTACCAATTTCTGGCATTTTTACTATTTGTACGATATATTTGTTATTTTCAACCTAAATCTTCAAGACAGCTATGCTGAGAAAATTCTAGCAAACAGAACAGCATCATGAAATTAGAATGGCCTTCAGGAAATAACAAATCTACAAGGCTTTAAATAATGTATGAAACTTTCTGTTTCAAATTGCCTTTTACAGCTGAGTGATAAGACAGACCATTTGGGGATTTAAGCTACTAAACTTTTTTCAAAATTTCAGCTACCGAAGAACATGCAAACCTAAAATACTTACTTTCTTTTTTTTTCTTTACCAAAGGAAAGTTATTCAGTGGTTGCCAGAACAAAAAATAGCTTATGTTTCCTGCTAGATATAAGGAAAAAAAATAGTCTGAATTTATCAGAGTAATTAATCCAGAGAATTATATTGCAGAGAGAGCACGTGTTATCTAAGGCCTTCTTGCGTGCATACACAAAATGACACATCTGCATCCATCAGACCTGTTGACCTGCACTCATTCATGACACCTGAGAGTGAAGCCTGGTGTTTCCGTCCTGTCCCATGACACACATTCCTGCAGAGCATTATGGTCACCTCAGGTGCCACAAAGGTGGTCTGTTGCAGGTGGTTGCGCTGAGCGCTGCAGAAAGGGGTGGGGTTGTGGTGCTCTAGCATGGACCAGGGATGTCTTGGGAGGAAACACGCTGCTCAGCCTCAGGCAAGGGACCTGGTCTTTTTTCAGCCAGAAGCTTGCCTCTCCTCCCACCTGGTGATGTGGGTTTTCACAGTAAGTGGCCCACGAGGGTGGTTGAAAGAAGAGGCTGGACTGGTTTTGCCCTTTTTCAGTTTTGGGCAGCGGGAGCCAGAGAGGTGTGCAGCAGGATCCAGAGGACCTGAAGGCAGCCCTCAGCAGCTACAGGCAACTGCAGGCGAGGGTAAAACTACTCCAAGCCCCATGGCTGGCCTGATGCCAACACCTGTGCTTACAAAGGAGTTTTTGGCTTTCCAAGACAGCTGTTTTCCAGAGTGCCAACCCCGAGACAAACCTCTCTTCTCCAGAGAGTTGGACACCCTGTCTAGAGGGATTTCTCCTGTAGGACCTATCTCTGCCTGGCCAACTTATTTGTTAATGCTCACTTATGGAAGGGGCTGAGAATCATTAGCTCCCTTTGAACTCAGTATGAATAAAAATAATTCAGCATCACAAGCCTGAAATGATTTTGAGGAAATCCTGGCATTAGTAAGGCAATGAAATGAATGGGGTGTTATTTTGTCTTTTGTCCAACAGATGCACATTTTAACCACCTGAATATGACCCTTCCCTTCTCTCGCCTCTTTAGGCACGTCCTCTACTCCACTAGAAAGGAAGGACTTAAAAGTGAGGTGGATATTGCTGGCCTTCGTAAAAATTTCCTGATATTTCTTAGTGCTAGAGCATGCTTTTTGTGGCTTCAAACTTTGTCAAGTTTTGAAGGCTTGAGTTTTCTATGTCTGGTGTCTTTTTAAAGCTGAATTTTTGGGTATGGAAAATTCATAGTCAAAATAATTCAGCTGTTTCACAGAACAAGAAGAGAATCAGAACTATGCCTCTTAAAAAAATAAATTGAAAAAAAGCACAGGGAAGTTGTGATGGAGAGAGCAGAGAAAGGGGCAGAAGTATAGAAGCCAGCAAGTAAGTGAAAGAGTGAGTATGAAAGAAGTAAGTATGCACAGAGGCAGAGGATAGGATCTGAATTGAGTGCGAGGATGCTCATAAAATGAAAATTAATCGTGTTGCCATTTTCAGACTGTGGTATATGTCTAGGAGTTATTTCATGCAGTCTTTTATGAAACTTGTGCAAGGTGACTTGCAGCCACAAAGAAGTAGGCAATAAGGCAGCGTTGTCTCATTGTCATCTCTTCCTGATTACATTTGAGAGAACATTAAAGAATTGTTTCTTTTACTAGTAAAACAATTCTCTGCTCTAAATCTGTTTGATTTATCAAGTCTGTTGAAGTGGGAATGATTATGTGCTTTTTGAAAGTAAAAATCGTTACAGGAATGCAAATCATTCATTTGGTTTCAGCATGACTTCAGACATCCTGGGGAGAGCTCCGAATATGCAGACCACCCCCAACCTCCAAACCATGAACTGACTTTCTGGTATTAAGTTTGGACAAATAGGGAGCAATCATATGAAAGATTGAAATGTTCTGTTTAAAAAGTGTTGAAGAGAAATCTTTCTTCTTTTTTTTTTCTGATTGGAAAAAATGTGTGTTCATTTCTGAATTATTTGCAGTTACCCCAAATATTAGGCTCAAATTTTTCACCTCAAACCTCTTACCCACTTTTACACAACGTAATCTTGCCAATGTTCAATAGCAGTTTTTAGATGAACATTTTCTCTTAAAATCTATTTTTTTTCCCTCTTACTACTATATTTTATATGTGACGGGCAAATTAAAAAGGTGTTTGCACTTGTATGGGTAGGGGAAGCTGAGTCCCTTCTCTCACCACAGAGTGAATTCCCTTTGTTTATCTCCATTATATTTTACTTGCATTGGAGTATTTTCCTGACTTCATCCCTTAACACAAAGTCCTATCTCTTTGCATGAAGCAAACTCCCTTTTTTAAATCCCTCACGGCATTGAGCAAAGTCATTTCGCTCAGCGTGGGCTTTCCGAGAAAGAAAATTATCCGAATATTTGCTTTCAAGGAAAAGCATTTTAAAAGAATGAAGGTTATCTGAAAGGATATCTGGAAGGTTTATTGTGAAAGCATCTGTAAAAACACCTGTGAAAGCAGAGTAATTAAGTGGTTATTGCTAACTCTGCTGTTAACGTGCTCCATTGTTGTGGGCAGCACACATACATACCTATCATTAGAAGGAACTCGTTTTCCTTCACTCTTCATTGTTGCTATGTTAGTCAGTCATCTTACAATTATAAATTTGCTTTTCTTGTGTAAAGCATGTAGTGACAACACTTTCAGGATTTCTTCGGTATGAAGCTACATTTAAGAGATTAGAAGAAACACAGGGGCATAGGAATTGCCAAAGTAGATTAAATCAGAGGTCTATGTAATTCATTGCCTGCAAGAAAACTACTAGTATTAGATAATCTACAATCTTTAGGTAACATTTCCTCCATGGAAAGTTGAAGTCTGAGATCTAGCTTGTGAAACAAATTGAAGCGTGAGAATTGTGACCTCTTTTCTTCAATTGACAACCAACATGTGAACAACCAGTATTCTTTGGGGGGATGTTTTGATGTACACATTTTAAAATATGCCAATATCTAGTCTCTTGAAATAAAGTTTTCATTTTTTAAACACAAACTCACATACATCATGCAACGTACTATCAAGAAAATGACAGCTCTTTTCACTGTATGCTATGCCAGTGGTATGTCATAGTTTACAGGAAAGGAAATTCAAAATATGTACTGATTTACCAGGAAACACAGTATTCAGTTGATATTATTTCAGAATTACTAACACAGAAAATATGTGGAAGCCTTTAATAAAGGCTGTTCTTAAATGGAGTCTCCATTACAGTGTTACCAATTTGAAACTCTCTTCTTCTCATTTTCTTTGTGGCTGTTGCTGCTTGCACCTACAAGGTGCAGTACACTGTACAATCTTGTAATTTGTTGGAGAGAAGGATAAACTAACCCAGAGGAAATGCTACAACACACCTAGGACATCTAGCATTTTAAGATGTAAAAATGTCATGGAGACACTACAGAACACGCAGCCTGCACTGTGCTTTCCATGTACACCTCCACGTACAGAGAGATTTGTTTTGAAAAAGAGTTTGAATTTTTTTTTGTTCGTTTGTTCTTGTTTTGTTTTGTTTTTTTTTTAATACAGCACTCTAAGTATCATTCTAAAGCAGATAATGAAGCAGATAACAAAATCCAATTAAACCCTTATATTTTCATTATAACTATGGCTTCTAACACTTTCTGTTTTAATCCAGGCACACAATCCTTCCACATAGTAGAAGCAAATGTTCTAATAATGAAAATAGACACTTCATGTACCCAAATAATAACCGTAACAAAAACTTAATTCAAGTATTAATTTTCTCTTTATAGTTATCAATGAGACTTCCACCTTCTGTCAAGTTTGGTTAATGGGTTCAAAAATTAATAGGAAGGCATAAGAGCCCGCCAGACAAATATGGACAGCGTATTCAAGTAAATCACATTTTTTTCAGAAAAAAAGGATAAAAAAGCAGATGATTTCATTCATCTCATCAAGTAATTCACATAGCCTAACATGTTTGGTATCAGTTCTCACTCAAGAGACACTCTCACATACATGATGTTTTTTTTACTCAAGAATTGTACAACTCCCAAATTTCACATACATATATAAACTAAAAAAAGCCTCACAACTTTTTGACTTGGGTCCATCCCTGGGAAAGAGATGTTTCTCATCTGCTGGCAAGGCATATTTGTCACATTTCAGGCAAGAGCATCTGAGCATGTTTTAGTTATCTATTTATTTGCTTGCCAGAAAAAACAGATGATGTTAATCACAGCAATGATGGAAGAGAGCATCCAAAAGGTCCACATGGCTTTTGATTAAAGCATGTTAGATAGTATTTTAACTTCAAGGGTTTTGTTGTTGTCACAGCTCCCTGCAGGGATGCACCTAATATTTCTGTGCTTTTTCACCAAGTAATATATAAGGTATGCTAGCTTTCATGCTGTTACTTTTCATATACCTTTTTCTATTTAAATCCTTTGGTGATTTGGTATTCACATCTAAAGCTTTATACAAAGCTTTAAAATATTTCGGAAGCCCCAGAACTGAGCTTTCTTACTGCTTATTCCACAACTCCTTAACTCAAGAGATTCAGCTCCACAGTTCCCCCTGGATCATGGAGAAATCCTTCAGGCGTAGCAAGATTTGACCTCGCCTTAGCCCCTGATTACTACTCCCTGTACTGACATATGCCATTTTCCTTTACACACCTATATTGCTGCATGGGCTTCCATGTGGCCTGTATTAGGAACTGTTTGGACAGTTCTGTAGATAGATGGAGAAAAATTGTTGTGNCCCTGTACTGACATATGCCATTTTCCTTTACACACCTATATTGCAGCATGGGCTTCCATGTGGCCTGTATTAGGAACTGCTTGGACAGTTCTGTAGATAGATGGAGAAAAATTGTTGTGCCTTGGCTATGCGTGTACCTTCTAGGCTGTACCTATGCAAGGAAAATATTCTTGTATAATCCCAGTTTTGATCTGAAACTAATACCCTTGTGCCCTAACTTAGATGAGCACTTATAGATGTGGCACAGGAGAGGCTTTTGTTAAAAAAGTTTTGCACAAACCCCCAAAATGTGCCATCCAGACTAGAACGTGTCAAATGCCCTGCTCAGACATGCTCCGTTTCCAGTAAAAATAGGGCTCTCAGAGGCACTAAAATCCGTATGGTCAGTGCAGAGAACAGAGTCCAGCTTCGCTGGAGGGTGGGACTGTGGCCACCTGGAAGGCTTGGTGTAAGGGTGGTTGGGCTGGCTGGAGGGCATCACCCCTGAATGCTCACAGTTGTCACTGAAAGAAGTAAACACTGGTTTAATCCCAAATTAAAAATGTGAAGGCATATTCACCTGCCTGCGGTGAGGGAATGGGAAAGGATATCTTAGAGAAATGAAACTTTGAGGAGTTGGGATTCACATAGAGACCCATCTTGGAGGATGCATTTCCACAGGCAGGTGGGAGGCTGGGGCACTGCAAAACTTCAGCTCAAGGACCACATCAAAATTATGGTTCTTTCTAATGAACAGAATTAATCACTAACGAGCAATAACCGTCTCTCTAAAGAGTCTCTGTCAGGATTTGTCATTACACATAGACAAACTGGACTTGGAAACTGGGTTGAATAGTGAGCTGAATAGTGTGGTTGAATAGTGAAACAANGGGGCACTGCAAAACTTCAGCTCAAGGACCACATCAAAATTATGATTCTTTCTAATGAACAGAATTAATCACTAATGAGCAATAACTGTCTCTCTAAAGAGTCCCTGTCAGGATTTGTCATTACACATAGACAAAATGGACTTGGAAACTGGGTTGAATAGTGAGCTGAATAGTGAAACAGTTGGTCTGACAAAAATTTCATGTTAGTCCAAAAAAACCCCAAACCTGATTCATAAGAATTACAGAAGGAATTTCATGATACCGAATGACAAGAAGATGAGATGGAAGACAAAATTCAATGTTGAAAAAGGCATACTAACGTATGTCGGTAGGAACAACCCAAAGTATACGTGCACATTAAAGCACGGTCATGAAAATCAGCTCTTGCCCATCAGAAGAAACGGATGCAAATAGCTCTGTGTAAAATGTCAGCTTAGTGCTCAGAGGAGTTGAAACAACAAAGAAATGTTAGAAAAGGAAGGGAGGAAACGTCATCATATCTCTGTGTGCATTCCTGGTGTGTCTACTCTTGAATTCTCAAATAGTTCTGGTCGTGTCACTTCAAAAGGGACAAAGTAGTATTACAAGTTCTTCAAACGAGAATAAGGTTGGGCAATGACGTCCCTGTGAGGGGTAATTACATAAACTGGAACTCTTCAGGTTGAAAAAGGAATATTGGTAGAATGAAAATATGATTTAAGTCTATAAAATTATGAATTGCATGGAGATACTGAACAAGAGCCTGATTATCCATTATTTTTCAGGATGTAAGAACTAGGAAGAACCAAATGAGATTACCATTAGGAGGTTTAAAATAAACAAAAGGAAGTACTTTCTCAGATAAGGCATAATTTAGTTGTGGAACTCTTTGTGAATGTCAAAAGTATAAGTGGATTCAAAGGCAGATTGAAGACTTTCAATGAAAGATCCATCAAAAGCTATTAAACACAGTGAAGTGATTACAACATACAGCTCACAAAGTCTCTGAAATGCAAATTATTGGGAGTAGCAAGGGTACAAGTTAAAGTATCATTCTCTATTTGCCCTGTTTCTTAGACTTCTTCCATAAGCACACTTTATTTATTCTTGTCAGAAATGGGATACTGGAGTAAATGCCCTTTTGAGCTGATCCCGCACAGCTGTTCTGTGTGTAGTACGTAACTCAGCTTTCACTTAAGCCAAGTTAATTTCATTGACTTTAATGGGAGCTGAATTAGGACATCTGAGAGAATGAGACTCCCAATATGATGTTTTTCTAAGGGTATGAAAACTAAACTTGTTAGATTGGTAAATGTAAATTCAAAGGAAACTGTGACAAAGTTGCCCAAACCACAGAGTGCCTGCAATGTAGCTGCAAAGCAAAACCACTGTAGGGATTTATTTTAAAACTATATGCAAAACCTATAGGTTTATGATTTATCTGCTCTTGAATTTAAGTGACTTGTCAGCTGACTGCTTTTGCTCTTTCAAGTGGTAGCTGATCTGGTTGCGTAACTGTTCATCTGAGCTTATAAAATGGGTGGTCAATTCAAGGTCAGTCCCTAGTTCTATGAAATTAAGATGATAATAGATATGGCCAAACTACAAACATGTCACCTCCTTTTCCCGAATTATTTGCTTTCCTGAGACACTAGTTAGTAAGTGCACAATTAGATCAATATTATTTGATTTTCTTTTCTTTTAGAGAAAGAAGAATGCTTTTAGAAAACAAGTCATGTGTTTGCAGAAAGAACACGTTCTTACAAAAGAAAGAAAATAAAACCAGACCAGAATAATTATTTTTAGAGTGTAAACCACAGAGTTATCGCTTTAGTCCTAGTACCATGACTAAGTTTGTTACATAAGGCAAGCTAAATACCAGTAGTGTATTAGAGTGGAAAAACATAAAATTGACCGACAAAAAATATTCATTTACCTGAAAGAACAATATTTTCAATTTTGAGGAAATATTGCTTTTGCATATGAGAGCATGTTCTCAAGACATCTCTCGTCCAAGTGCTGTAACGTTGCACCTATGCGTAAGACTCACTGTATGCTATGTGGGGAGAAAGAAGAATTCCTTCAACTGCAGCGTCCTGAAAATGTGAAGAGTAATTCAGGTACCTAGACATTAAACTGGCATTTAATGCCAATTGAGATGCTCTGTGGTAATTCAAGACACATGCATCATGCTAAGATATGACATAGGAACGATGGAGGACTCCCACCTTTCAAAGTTATGATACTCTGGGGCACCTCAAAATGTATTAGGGACATATATTTAGATACTTGATTAATTCCCTAGGTTTCAAATTTAAGCAAGATATGGGGGCTCTCTCAATGGAGAGTAACAGGTATGTCCCAAAGGCAGGTCATCTCAGCATATGATGCTATTTTGAGATAGATAATACCTGTGACTTGTGGAAGGTTGCCTTTCTGTGGAGAAAGCAGGTGTTAACAGGTTAACAACTGACTATGGCTTGACTCCTAGATCTTCAGCCAGTGTCAAGGGAGATGGATCCTACACAGTTATTCTACTGGGGGACTGTTACGCTATTGCAACACAAATATTGGTAATGCACAGGGGTTTTGTTCCCCAGAGATCAGAACAAGCTCTAAGGGCTTAATGTTAAATGATTCCCTTTCTTGATGAGGGAATGGAGTAATGGGAGTGAAGTGACTTAACCCAGTTTTCTTGGCCGGCTATCAGCAGAGCTAGCAATGCAGCCTTGCTTGTGGATGGCTAAATATGGCATACAATAGCTACTTTATCCTGATAATGAATTGTTAATAACCTGGCTGGAAACAAAGATGGAACTTAGATTTGTTTCATGTTTCATGGCGAGTCAAATATAAAATAGAACTGGTATAGGTGAAAGAATTAATATGGTAAAAACATTAAGCTCCACAAGGATGTTTATTGATAGACAAAAGTAGGAAATTAAATTGGAAATAAGAGCAGTAGGTTTTACCTTTAGTGTCTGGACTTACTGGGGAGGTGTGAATATGTATCACCTTAACCAAATATCACAATGAAGAGAGAGGAAATTCATTACTGTCAGAGGGGAATATATTAACTTTACTGCAGTCTTCCACTTCTCAATAGAATATCTCTCTAGGGAGGTATTGCAGGGCTTCTGCACACTGGGAACACCTTGATGGCCTAGGTACAAAAGAAACAGCTTTTTTTAAAAAAAAATTACGTCCTGTTAAAAGGAAGACTCGGAGCATGAGAACTTACAAGTAGTGAGAAGAGTATTTCCACCTTTCTCTGTGTAATAAAAATATATTCTTCAGTTTTATATTGATTAATGGTTGCTTTGTCTTTAACTTTTATATTTTAGTACACAGTAAAAACATGGTTTTAAAAAAAAAATTGTTTTAGAATTAAAAAAAGAGAAGGATGTGTTGGAAAATGTCATTTTTTTAAACAGTGGATACACATACAAAACCATACAGTGTCTGTTAGAGAAAAAAAATTACTTGCTATGCATAGAAGTCTCAATATGAATATGCATGGAGGTGATATGTACATGACAAAAGTGTTAATACTTCCATCTGAAGTTCCAAGAGGTGCCAATATGACATCTAAAAGCAGTATGTGCCATATTTTTACCAATTTGGGGTTCACTAAATGTATGCTTTGAATATATTCATACATTGCCCAAAACGGTCCAGTATAATCTAGTTTCTCATATCTCTGTGTATGTGTTTATTTACCTACACAGACACACATGCAAATTTATACCTTACATATCCTCGAAAAAATTATATAGCAAAATTAAAACACAAAGAAAGGAAAATAAGTGTCTTTTCTTTCCCTATTCTCTCTTCTCTTGAGGAAAAAAAGAATTTGAAAGAAAACCTGTCTATAAACATGATCATTTTGAATAAAAAGGCCAATTAACACCAAATATTTTAGACACAAAATTTTGAAAAACTGTTTCAGAAACCAAACTATGTCTTATTTTCTGTAAACTTAATTAAAAACAAAAATGACAACATTTTCTCCAGTTCTAATAGCCGAGTTAAAATATGACCTGACACAGTCCCTTTGAATTCAAAACCTGAAGGCTAGAATTATTTTAGAGATCTCAACAGGCTGGGGAAACCTGAACAGCAAAACTGATGGCTTTTCTGTAATTGTTGAGTTTTCCAGCTGTTGAGCTCTTCTGGATCCATCTGTCCTTCTTGGCAAATGTTTGGCATCTCGATGCCTCCCAGGGCAATAGATCAGACATGGTCTCTTATCTATTTGCCCTGGAGTTTCACCGGGATGATGATGCTATATCTCTACATTTTTTAAATAACTTTGTGTTTGAACACGTGCATCTGTATAAACAAAAACTTATTCTGCTCAGTTTTTCTGCGAGCCCAGAAACCCATACTGCTTCACAGCAATAATGGACTTTGCCAGCTCTGAAGACAGAGTGGAGCTTCTCTGCTGTTCTGATGCATCAATACGTAAGTACTCAATTGGCAGCTGGATTAGTGCACAGCATGCATTTTCTTCTTTGTGAGTATTTTTTTTTTAAATTCAAGGGTAAATGTCAAAACAATGCTGTAAAACCAATTAAGGAGAAAGAAAACAAGATTAGAGGTGCTACTTGAATTATTTATTGTTGTTCACTGTTGCCAAGTCTTTAAATAAGTACTTAATAGACCTTACTGTAGCTCTCTGAGCAATACAGTAATTTATTTAATGCACAGTTCAGCAGTTTCTTAACATTAAACTGAAATAGTCCATATAGTATGTTGTGAGCCTTTCTGAAGCCTCCTAAATTTGGACTGTTCACCGTTTATGAAAATCTTCATGCAGATCTAAATGTATTAATTTCATTCAATAACCTGATAGACGAAACAGGTATTGATTTCTCTGGAAGGGAATACCAAGATTTATTGACCAGAAAGATTAATTCTGACCAATTTAAAGCCAAGGTCAATATTTATCTTGAGGGGAAATAAATATTGATATTCAGAAAAACAAGAGGCTGCTATGTATATATTGTTATTTATAGTCTCAATGTTTTAATCAGAAATGTCTGGAAGTCACTAGTCCATGGATTTGAATTTCAGGTATGTAACCTTTTTCATTGATATTAATATGATAAAGTGGGGAAAAATTATTTATAGGACTGCGGAAAACCATCTTTCCTAACCCATCTCCGCCAGCATTCCTAGGGAATACACTGAATACAGTCAGGAAGCATTTACTTTTAAGAATGAACAGATTGGTCGACATAGCCACAGATCTACCAATTTGTGGTCTGGTAAAACCAGGAACCTTGTGATGTACACACAGTTCAGTGCTGTTCAGCAACATCATGTGAATATTCACCAAGGCCATATCTGAACCATGTGGGGGGCGAAGGGGGTGGCATGGAGTCTGGATAAGGCTGGGGCATGCACCTCATTGTGGGGCCCAGAGGCAGACCAGCTCCATGGTCTCACACACAACACTGCCAGCTTGTCCCAGTTAAGCCAGGAACCATGCCCTGTTCTCCTGCAATATTATCTGTTTCTTATCCATGAAACCATACTGCCTTTTGTGAACAGTTCCATTATGCAGAACCTATGGCTAAGGCACAAAACAGGAACTTAAACATTACATATTATAAACTTAAATTATTTCCCTGCATCACATGGAAGATAAATCTGTCATGGTCTTACCCTCCACGTCGCTATGCAAATCAGCCTCATGAAACGGAGGATGAAAATCAGTAATATCCGTGAGGAGCTCAGATTGTATGGCAGCTTGTCCTTCGTGCAGCCGACAGAAGAGGGATTTATGATGGTGAAGGGGAAGAAGTTCTGGTTTTGAGGGAAGATTATTTTTGATACCATTATCTGACTATTTGAGCTGTAGGTGTCCTACTCTCTAAACATTTGGGCTGAGTTCCAAATCTTTATCTATACATGCGCTTGCTTGAAAAATAGTGTCAGACACTCATTAGCAGTAACCTACAACTTTTGAAATTGACACCATTTACCTACAGGAAATTGTCTTTTTGAAATAGTACTTCATACTAAACCATTCTGAGATAATTGTTCCAATTAAAAAATACATGGGGCATTGCTGTGCACCTCAGGATGGAAACTTTATTGTGCTGTGAAAGAAGTCAATGGGAGTTCAAAGTATTCAGCCACCTGCAGAACTGATGATAGAGCGCCAAAAATTTGTAATTCATGCTGGAAAAAGAAACTATTCTATATGCAGATACAGTGTCGAAAAGGATGGGAGTTTTAGCTTTGCTCCTTCTCCTCCCCCGCCCACGCTCCCCCTCTCCTGGCTTCCAAAAAAAAAAAGAAAATGAAAGGATGGATTTCTTATGTCTTTGAGTATTGCTGAGCTCTACATAAATAGGAATATGCTCGCTGTAGGGAAACAGTAAGATTCAACAATTTCCATTAAAATGCTAATTACCGCCCTTTTATAGATCAGTTGGAGAGGATTTGGGGAACAAAAATAGCACCCAGAGATTATCACAGGAAAAAAAAAATCAAATAAGAAAACATGACATTAGAAAAACTTGCTTCTAAATTTAGAAGCCCACTAAAGTGAGGCTAACCATTTATTCTCCCTGGACCTGCTCCATATATTAAACTGATATTGAGAAGTCATGAATTGCTATGCTTCCAAGCATAGCTCACAATTTGGATTATTGCACTTTCATATATTTTGTGTCCTGTCCAAGCTATCACTGACATCTTAAAAGAAAGTCCTCCAGTCCTTACTACATAGAAATAAATAATGTGGGACAACAGCATTAAGCAATATAATCATAAAATTACCTGTTATTAAAAACAGAGCACAATTTTTTAGGGGAAATATATTACTCAGCTGTAAAATAACATGTTTGCCATTCACTCTTAATGTTTCAACATTATGATTCAATCTTCTAAAAAGCTGACATGGAAAATAACGGTGTAATAAACCAATTCATCATAACGTGTAAAAGAAACTACTGGAATAAATTGTAATAACCTTTCAAAAACTAGCAGCTTTTAAAAGTATTAATTTCTACTCCAGATAATTGGAAAAGACACCTGGGCGGCCAGGCAATATTTTTTATGGGATTGCCCTGTCAGGGACTCAGATTGTCTTCAGAGTCAGAAGCGATCGTTTAGCACTAAGTGACAGTGAATCTTGCAAATGGGTCTTCCTGGATGCTGTTTGCCATAAATTACCAAACTGAACTCTCCTTCAAGGTCAACCATAAAAGAAGGCAGATATCAAATGGCCTTCACAGAGACTCAAAGTAGTCTTCTGGCCTCACGTAAGCAGGGGCTGGTTGTGTGGGATCCTGTAAAATTGACTTAATAGACGGACAACATAAATTATTATCGAACTTTGAAGATATTCTTGGGAACTAAACAGCTGAAGAATGTAATTGAGAGTTGTAGTTCACAGGAAGAAGGACTACCACAAGTTGCTCCCCATTATGTGGCAATATGTGCAACAGTACAAAATTAATAGCATTAGAATTGAAGATAGCAATATGTTTCAAGCTACACATGCAGAAGAACTTCCTAAAGAAAAGTAGACATCCTAAGTCTGTCAACTTATTTTACCCTTTACCTTTCACAAAGTCTCTTGGCATTTTTTCTCCAAATGAATATCAAGGCCACCTGTGTTTATGTAAGCATTGTTAGTTCCAGTGTTTCTGCTTTGAAATCATAGCTCTGGATTAATGAAAGTTTGGTCAGTGGTGTTTATAAAAGCAGCCAGCAGTGGCATAAAGCTGTTCTACAAAAGTGATTTCAGTACTTTTTTCTATTAGAGGCAAGAAAGGGTTATGAACAGTCTGAACTCTGACGTCTTGAAATGGCAGGAAGTTCTTTATTGCCATCTCTTTTTCTCCAGTATGGAAGCTGTGTTCCAAGGGTAACAAATGTTAGTTCATATTAAAACAAAACAAAACACCCCAAACAAATAAAAAAGTGTAGGCAATTTTTGTGACCTGGCCTGTTTTGTGACATCTGCATTCAAGCAGCGCTCCCTGTCACTTTCCATTGGAAATTCTGCATATGGACCGGCGGTGTGTTACAAGAGCGTCATCCTAAAGGCTGCTCACTTGAGCTTCCATTGCCATAAAGACAGAGGAAAAATCATGCTCGTACACTGTGTGTTTGCAAAGGAAGGGAAAGCAAGAGGGCGCGAGGAGGCTGAATGAGTGGCACGGTGGGGACAGCACCCGCCGCAGGGACACGAGAGAGCCCACGGGACCGTGGTGCCGGAGGGAGCGCTGAGGATGCTTCAACCTTTGATGGGTGTTGGTTCAGGTCACGTGTGGGGATGTCACAATCCCATCATAACCCCTCCTGGCCCCTTCCCACTCCGCTGAAATGTATCCTCATGCTAATGTGCTTTTAAACAATTCTGTAGTGAAGTATTGGCAGGCAGCAGCCTATTGGAAATCTTTAAGGAGCTGCTGCCGTGCACAGAGCAAAGCTTCGGCTAGTGCAAAGCGCTGACATGTTTTTCAGAAGCCTCTCAAAATGACAAATTTCTCTTTGCATACGTTATACTGTTTAGCCTTAAAGCAGCAACAGATTTTATGTTAAAAATAAATCAAAGCAGAGGTTTGGGGATTTATAGAGCGCACTCCAGCTTAACTACACCACCTCAGCCACACATGCCCAACAGCATCCCTGTCGTAGCTGTGCAGTATATTGTGTAGGATGAAAACAGGGTTTTTTTTAAACTAAACTTTTGATAGTTTTACAATAGTTCTGTAAGAGCTCATGAAAGGTGAGAAACTTTACTGGACAAAGCAAAGGCTTTTGAATTCCTGTGGTTCCCCATATGAATAAAATGACTTGCAAAGTTTCATACCGCATATGTACCTTTCTTTGCTCTGCAGTGCCGCTTTCCTCCTTCCTTCCCTCTATGGCGAGCCAGTCCTTCTTGTGCTATGATAATACTTTTGTGTGTGCGATGACCTCTAGAACTGAATAGCTATTTCATATAATTGCAAAGGTGCCCCACTCTTTCCCACTAGCTTCACCTCGATCCTGAGAAATGAAACAAAGAGAGATTCTCCTCACAGCCGCTCTTCAGTGAGCTCAGATGTCTGAGCCACAGCCAAAACTAGGTCAAACAGCCTGTTTCCACATCACATACTGACCTCTTAACAATTTTGCTCTGTGATATTCCTAGTGGGTCTTAGCACAGACATTTACAAGAAATGAGAGGAATAAAATCCTCTCCAACACTTTCTCGAATTTCAAAATAAATTGGTGACATAGTTTGAAGTTCAGACTAAAGATGTGCTAATTATACAGGGAAAAATCTAATTAAGCGAATCAGGAAACCCATGGCAACTATTGTCACATTCTTGTATGACAGAAGCATCAATCTGGCAGTCACTGGAGCATACGCTCAATAACTGCCTGAACTCAGATCCTTTTTCATCAAGACCTGCAAAGTTAAAATGAGATACCAGCTATGACAACAGTTCAGCTTCACAGACCATATTGCATGAAACAGCACTTCCTTCTCTCCTCTTTTCTTTCATCTACAAAATAAATAAATATATAAGAAACCTCCCAAACAAAATACACTTAGCATACTTGTACATTGAAAGTGTTGAAATGTTATGAAAATGACATTCCCTGCTAGTGAAAGGGGCTGCGATTGTAATATAATGTAATATATATCTTTTTCTTTCTGCAGCACTGAATATATTCCACTGAGAAACCATGGAATTCCTGGTTAGAAGAAAATGGCAGATTAAGAGAGTGAGAAAGTGCCAGAAAGACAAAATCCCACGTCTGTAGGAGACATGAAATTGCACCACTGATAAAAATTACCACTTCTGCTGGAATTCAACTCTTCCAGCACTCATTACTCTGACTACAGGAAGAAGTTAAAATATTATGGTCATTTTGAAGACCCTTCTGTCTCCAAAAATATCCCTAAAAATAGGAAGAAAAAAGCTAGTCTCAGAGGCAGGGAAAGATATACAATTTGTAATACTGTAAAGATGTAGGACCTATTTAAATAGGTTTGGTACATATGTCTTCCCAAAGCTTTTACATTTAAAAGGTTCATCCGAAGAATCTCTGGCATAATTAGCATTGCTGGTTAAAGACCAGAGGAGGTTTTTAGGGAGAGTAAGATCTTTTTTTAAAACCAGCTGATATAGCTAGAAGGAATAGACCAGCTTTCAGGCACAAAAGAAAGTCAATACACTTAATAGTATGAAAAGACTGATATAGGGGAACACAGCATTTGGGAGAAGCCAAAACTCCCTGCAAGGTTGATGAATGTGTTGCTGATATCCGTGAATTAACTAGCTTGGGCGTAATATATATGTAAAGAAGAGACTATCAATGAAGCAGTAAATTCTTAGCGTTGTTTGACCAAAGAACTAACAAAAATCTCAGCCTAGAACACTGCAACATCCAGAGGGGAAAAACAGAGATCTGAAAGAAGGGTCGGTCCACAGCAAGAAGCACACAAGGTGTTGAGTAGGATATGAGAAATGCAAATGAGGATTGGGCAGAATTTTGCAAATAAAAGCAATGAAAGGAGACACTGGCTAGCCAGGATTTTTCAGAACTGATATAATGGTACTGGGAACCGTCTGCTACACAAAGAGGTGAACTGTATTAAGCTTTGACTGAGCATGTGACTACATGACCAGTGCATGACACGCATCTTCTGGTTAGCAAAATTGCGCTTATTGTTATTTTCCAAAAGACTCACTCACCCTTTCTATGAAGAAGCTGAAGTGAGGTACCCTGGGTACCCATGTATGAGGCTTTACTTGAGGACAACAGGATAAAAAATATTGCAGGACTATAAATCAATTTCTGAGCATGTCTAGGTCGTAAATTCATTAACAGGTAATGTCCGAGATGGATTTCTGTGTTTCATTCCCACTAAGACATAGTAAGCAAAATAGCACAGTAAAAGGACACAAACATATATTTAATAGATTAGGGCAGTTTCTGGATAATGTATTATAGAAGATAATATCACAGACTCTGTAGATTCAGTAGTACTTGCTGCACTTCAAATCCCTCATGTATTACCCACTCAGCTAAAAAATTTCACAACCAAAAAAGCATTAGGTGCACTTATTTACAGACGGTCTTACAGAATAATGAAGCAGAGGATACAGAACTAAGACTGTCTTGCTGTTCTATAGTTAGACAGATTTTATTTCATCTCCATGTGATACAGAAGTTTACCTGCAAAGCATAGCTTACAAAATTTGGCCCATAATTAACTGCTGCCCAGTTTTTTGGTATCTTGGATAAGGCAACTGAGTGATACACCAGATAACGAAAAATACAAGGTAATTTTTTTTTATAGTTACATTTAATACTTGACAAAAGAGGATATAGTCACCCATGTTATTAATTAATTCAACCCAAGAAGCATTTCCAAAGAAAGTGAGCAAAGCCAATGCTTGCAATCGAGTGACTGGAGATTTGTGTAAGAACATGTTGCTAATCCATGCNGTTATTAATTAATTCAACCCAAGAAGCATTTCCAAAGAAAGTGAACAAAGCCAATGCTTGCAATCAAGTGACTGGAGATTTGTGTAAGAACATGTTGCTAATCCATGCACCGTGCTCCAAAGGAAGAAGTCAAACAAATGTAAATGCACCAGCATACTGTGATAAAAATCACGAGTAGCAATTCCACATTAATTCATTTAAGTATAGGCATGAGACTCAGTGCATGAAAGGGAGAGGGTCATTTACATATTACTGCTTCTCAGGGACATCAAGTCTTGAAAAACTGTTGCACAGAATACTTATGTCAGTATATGAAATCGAGGAAAGACACTGAGAAGCCTTTGGAGTCAATCAGAAAGAAAAATATTTGTGGCTGTATCAGCAAAGTCACCAAGAATAGTTTTGCACTAGTAGAAATCCAAGATTGTCAAAGACAAACGAGAAATAATGTGGGAGTTGCCAATGCTGGACACAGGTTTTCTCTAGCAGAGATGACAGTATGATGCTATAATCTTCTAAAGTATGAGTTAATTTAGAAGTAGACATTCTATATGTGTCAAACAAGCAGATAAAAGCACTAAGGTGTTTTTTAACTCAGGAGATATTAACTTACATGTGCTACTAGAAACAAGGATTGCTAGTCTGCCAAGAGAAATGCTTTGTTTGCTACAGTGACGGAGTCTTACTTATTTGTAAGGAACAAACACATGTATATGACCTAATTTTAGAGGTGAAACATATGATACCATGATCACTAGATCATTATCATATGATCACTAGAATTAGAAATAATTCTTTCCTTCCTTTCCTTCCCTATTTTGGCTTAGTCTGGATGAAAAAGAATCAAAATAAGTATGTCAGTTGTTTTTATTGATCCCAGCATTCCCTGTCTTGATCACTTTGTCAAGCCTGCACTTCTACATGACAAAAGGTAGCATCAGTTTGTTTGTTTTTTATCTTACAGATGAAGAAAACCCTTTGGATTGTATTAGATCATCACAGTTATTCTCTGGAACCCAGGTTCTAAGAAGTGTAAAACCCTCTTATAGTAATTTTTAAGGCAAACAATGAATTTGCTGCTGAGTCCCTGGTGCACAGAGTAGTTACCAGTCAGTCCCTGAGACACCGCTCTCAGGAAGCACTTCCTTCTCTGACCTACAGGACAACAGCTCCTGTTATTTACAATCAAATGAGCAAATATATTAATATTTGTTTGCTATAAACCAATGACATCTGTAGCAAACTAGAAAGAAAACAAACCCATGAAATCCTTCCTTAATTAAATGAAAGAAACCTGATCCTTATGTATGGGCTTGTACCCAACATACCAATGGATGACAGGATCACATAGTTTATTAATTGTACTCCACTACTTGATTTCAGGGTAGGTTCTTCCTGATCATCAGGAAACCCACGAGTTATTATTCCAGTCATCAGCTGAGGCAAAGTTTATGTCTAAGCAGGTGAGCCATTCCCCCCCTACAGTGGTTAAACTGACACACTGTTTTCTTCAAGGTAACAAACACGTTCTTCAATATAGGCAGGACCCCTCTACAGGTAAGACTCCTTAATGAAGTCTTAACTCCTAATCTCTGGTAAAAGAGTTGTTATGTTTCTCCTCCAATGTTTGCTGTTGTATCACATCTCTCAGGACAATTTTTTTCAAAGGGGACTCTCCCAGCAGACTTTTTTGTAGTGCTGTATGCAGCATGTTAAATTCATTCTGCTTTTAAGATATTTATTTGTGGGTTTTTTCAATGTCGACCTCTATAGGAAGAGGTGATTATTAATCTCAAACGCTCATGTCCATGATACTGGAATATATGCAGCAGCTGTTCTTTCAAAGGAACTAAAAGGTCATTAGAAGACTGGAAGCTGCAGTAATGCTTGTTTTCTTCTAACCCAGACAGGGAGAGAGAGAGGGAGAAGGTGAGGGGCAACATGGCTGGATGACTAGCAAGTGGCAGTAGAAGGTATTGATGTCAGTCTTAGGAGGAATACACCCACCTGTATACTTACAGCAGTACTTATTATCTGACATTTTAAGGACTTAAGTATTTAAACAGCTAAGCTGTCCCTTTAAAGGTGTCATCACATGCTCTGCTTAGCTGTATTGTATGAGGCATCTTCTGTTCTTGTTGCACTGGTATGTTTTGGGAACAAATTTTAGCAAGAGTCCTCCAGAGAAAGGTCTCTTTTTTGTGACATTTCTCAATGCATTATCATTTTCATTTTGGTTAGAGCTTGGACTTCCTTGGACTGATGAAATAGAGGGTAATGCATCACAGCTAGCCAACAGATGTGAGGTTTTAAAAGAAATATGCACGTTTGTGTAAGAGAAAGCCAATGACAGCAGCAATAAGAAGCCAGTTCCATGTATCCTTTGTATTGCCAATGAACAGGCAACAAGGACCTTCTTTCTACCCTGCTGTCAGACAGACCCAGCATGCCCAAACTCTCCCACATGTGGTGGAAGTGACAGCACAGTCATTTCCCTCCAAGAAGGGCCCACATTTCTGGGCATAACATATTTAAATGTTCATAGGTTGCCTCAGAGACTGTGACGTGTGGTCTCTCATTTCAATCATCATTTTCCAGGACGTGAAGACAGGCTGGGTTTTGTGTTTCAGTGGTTTTCATCGAAAAATACAACATTTTAAACCAGAAGGTGCTGTATGACAGGCCTGGAGGAAGAAGTTCTAGCCAGGATGCGGACACACCAGTTGCGGAGGCACTCCCAGGGCACACAGTAACTCAGCACAAGAGATCAGAAATTCATACAAAGGGCCACTGGGAGCAGTAATTTCGGTACTGTCTGGACCACCATGAGAAATCCCTACAGAGCTGCCAGAGCAGCACAGAGCTACAGAGGCGCATCCTCGCAGCACCAACCACTCCCACGCTGGAAAATTCTTCAGATCTTCATACTGAAGAATTCATCACATCCCAACCAGGCAACATTTTTGTTTCTGTTCTGATTCTTGTTGAGAAGGAGAGACTGAGATTCAATTTGGGTTTAAGGAAAAAATTATCTTTTGATCTGTCCTTTGGTTCTGGCTTGACATTACTATGACAATTATGTAATTAATAAATGTGTAACCAATTTAAACTGGTCACAGCCCAGAGGACTTGTTTTAGACATGACTATCAGAGTGATCATAAGAGAATGTTCAGAATTTTCTTGGTCCTGAGCAGACAGGCTGGGGTCAATCAACAGTTTTTTGCTCTGTTGCAAAAAGCACCTGGAAATTAAAATCTGTTTTCTATAGCTGATCTGCCAACATGGAAACAGGCTGTTAATATACAGTCATGTTTCTGGTAATACCCCTAATGGGCTGGGCACTGTCTGAACAGTAGAAGGCACCTGACCTGCCTTGTGGAGCACTCAGGAAGGTGCTGAGAAAGCAGGAGTGCCTCCAACACAGTAGTGGGGTGCTCTGGCAGACACCTGCTACAGCTTTCACATATGCTGCGTTGACTCATATTTTGCAAAGAATCTGTGTAGTGTAGCCTTAGATATAGGCAGCTGAGGTGCACTGCAGGAGTTTATTAGATCACTGCCCTATTGTTATTCCCTAAAACCTTCCTGTGATAAACTGGTAAGTATGTCGTCTGCACCTGGAGATAATTTTGCTTAGCAGAGGCCTGACATAAAAAAGCAAGGAGGTATTAAATGAAGAGATAAAATTATATAGTGCAAACAACGGGAGGAATCCTGGGTTTCTTTCATTTCTCTACAAGGACTGAAGGAAGGAGTAATAAGCATAAGCATTTTCAGGTGCTGAATTTGAATGGAACAATGCAGACATTGCACTGGCCGGTGATAGGTAACTTATAGTATCCTAAAAGGGAAACAACTGGGAAGGGAACAATAGTTCCAACCATAAAAATAAAAAGCAAATTATAATGGATTTTTAATTAAAGCTTAAACCAATTTCCTTAAATAGTCTAAAGTTTACACATGTAAGCTGTTTCTTAATATTCCCTAGGGAAAATCTATAAATGCTTTGAGTTAAAATCTGAATCAGCTGCAATGAAAATATATCAGGAAATTAATTTTTTTTCAATTTTGGAAGGAGGACCTTTCCGTCATGTACTGTTTCTATCAGCATGGGTACTTCCCATATTATCTAAAAAAAAAAGATAAAAGTAATTGACATTGTCATTGAGCTGAAGGCATTAGATCAATATTAGCTTGAGAGTTCCCATAATTCTTGCAGTTTTAAGGTTTAAATGACACTGCTGAATATAAAGTGTATCAAATGTAGATGAATTGAGTATTAATTCCTCATTATTGTGGAAAGGATGATTAACTTTATTGAACCTTCACCTGAGTATCTTTGGCAGGGCATTGAAAATTTATCTTAATTTTCTTTTAGTTTTCTTTAGATGATCAGCTAAAGATAATACCAGCAAGCTGAGTGTTGAAACTCATGATGTTGTTTACTTATATAGTTTATAAAGATAAGGATGCCTATTTTGTGATGTGAAATAATAAGGAATTTTATGTATTCCGATTTGAACAGTTGGTACCATTGCTGCTAATAAAGCCTCTTTAGTTCACAGAAGATGGTATGCTATTTAAACAAGACCAGCAAAATAGGTAAATTGGCATGTATGAAACAAAAAGGAGAAAATAAATCCTGGTGCTGGCATATTTCCTTCTGAAGCTCTGCAACAAATTAGAAATAATTCCAAAGAAAGGGTTATCTTTTACTAGATGACACTTTTATGAAATTGTTTTAGCTTTTCTCTTCAGTGCAGGAAAGGAATCATTACAAATAGGATACAAGTGACCTACAGATGATAAATCTTCTCCTAGCTATTTCTTTGTGTTTAGCTCTTCGGGCTTTATATTTAATAAATACAGTCATTTTAAATATGTTTACTTATATTTAATTTTGAAATAATTACTACAAAAATATGTAAGCCTTGATGTTACTGCCACAACCATTTCACATCCATTATTTATGAAACAGCATATAAAGCATATTAAAGCTTTGATCATCAGAAGGCCTAGATATAATCTGGCCTCTTTGTTGTTTTTGGCTGGTGATTGTCTACAGTAATCTGTTTATATTTGACACTATCACAGTGCTCTAAGATATTAATATACAGCAATATTAGACAACTACAATGAGTGTGGGATGGAAATTTCCATTCACTCTGGAAAATATTCATCAACTCTGCGATGACAAAAAACATAATCACTGTAATTACGTTGTTCGATATACAATGAATTTCGACTCATCATTCTTAGCTGGATTTTCTCCAGTTCCCCCTACTCTAACTCAAATGTATTTCTTCGTTGCTTTGTTATTTCAGTGATTCTCTGAGATGCTTTGGAAATAACTGCTAGTCATACTTACACAACTAGGTATTCTAATATCAAAAAATCACTAATTCTTAATATCATTACAACGACTTCACTATTGTGATTTGCATACCCATGTAGTTTCATGGGAACGGTGGACTAGAAGATGATTATTCTGGGTGCTTCATACCGGCACCCAGAGTTTTCTCTGGAAGAACTTTCACAGACAATAATAAGCTTTGGATCAGGAATTTTGGGTCATTAATTCAATATCTTTAAGAACAGCATGTGGATATATGGACTGATTCACAAGTAATGTCCATACTTGGGAAATGTACTCATGGGGCAATGAGAGACAGAAATGGTGAATTTTCTGCTGAGGTTATTAGTTCTCAGCCACAGTCCCCAGGTCATGGTAATGGCAGAGACACAAGAAGTCAGGCAGAGCAGAAATTTAGCAGGTCCAGAAGAGACTTTTGTGGGGAAACAAACGGTGCCCAGACGAGGGCAGGTGGCGTGCCCTGGGCTGTAGCAGCTCCTGGCTCTGCTAACATCACCTGCTCCTAGGCTGGCTGGCAGATTTTGAAAGGTGTAAAAAAACCCAAACAACCAACCCGACAGAAAAACAACCTCCTTTGGATTAAAAGACCCAGCAAACTCAGCTTAAATTTTAATTCTCTTCTTCATCTTCAGCACATTGAAATGCGGTTAACAGTAGCAAGTGTTCATACTAGATAAGGGAATTGTTGCTACTCATATAATTATGCTGTTTCTACAGCTGAGCCTGGCAGTGAGACAGAGCAAGACATAGCATCGCACTATTAGGACAGTTAGTGCCTTTGACAAGAATCCATTTTCCAGTGATCAGAGATGCAGTTTCTATTACTTCTTCTGTGCAAGCTCAAACATCAATGAAACAAACATTTTCCAGAAGACAAGTTGCTTTAAAATCCTTTTTTGCAATGCTGATGTTTTTAATGTGTTTTTATAAAACTCCAACAAAGAAGACAAGTGTGAAGATCAAGAAGAAGTGCATACAAATAGCATCTTTAATCTGTATCTGTAATAGGAACTGAGCTTTCTCAGTACTGCAGAGATATATTTTTTTAATGACTCAGGCAAATCCTTTCCCAGATGTATTCATCAATTTGGGGTTCTTTTGCTTTTTCCTTACCTAGCATAACGTCTTCAGAAATCTCAATTTTCAGAGTAACGTTCAAAAGTTGTGCACAGTGAGTCATCTGGGGTACTCAAGAAAGTTTTGTTCTCTCAAAACTCTCCCCCCCACGTGTGCAAAAAACACCGCTGTGGACTCATGCATGCCATCTGCTGGCACTTTCTAAACCTCTTGTAGGCACATTCTTGTTTCGTGACCTCTCCAGTGTTTCTCCAAGTGATACTAAGCACCCCCAGTACCTACTAAGGTCAATCAAAGTTATAGGCAGGTGTTCCTAAAAGGCAGCATCTCCCCAGCTGGACACCCAACTCCTGAGCTGTATGCATTTGGTAGGCACTTTCAAAAAGATTTCTCTGCCTGAATTTCTTTCTCTTTAAAGCGTGTTTTTTTAATGATGCTGGTATAACTATTTCTTGCATTAGTGGGAAAAGTGTTTGAAAAATACTGGTTAATATTTACATGTTCCTTCATGACAAATATTTTATTTCAGTGTGATTCAGTGTCATACGCATACATCCATCTGTGTGGGTAAACAGTTTTTGGTATATAGAACATGCACGCTTGGTGCCAATGATTTATAAAATCTTGTGACAGTATAAAAAAGTTGAAAAAGGCATGCTGACATAATGGAGAATTGCATTTGCAGACAGTAGTTGCTTTCAAGACTATTACAAGCTACATTTTATTTATGTCTTTTCAATCACTTTAATAATACAGCAGTTAATTACAATTTTAAATGTATGCATTTGCAGTTAAAACACTTGTTTGTGAATATGTACAAAAAATATGTGTCTATGGGCAAATATGCAAATTCATGTATTTATATAAAGATTGATGTGGATATTTGTATGTTCGTGTGTTTGTGGGAGGCAAGTAAACCAGCAATGTCTGAACACATTTTGAGCACCACTAGAATTATACTGTATTTAAAGGTATGTGTATGTACACGTGCACACACATATATACACACGCACTTATATATAATCAGTAAGCTGAAAAGTAAGCAGTTGAGTTCTGTATAATAGCAGGCAAGCTGAACTGCTTGTTGCTGTTTCACATACACCCAAGCGCCATTCTCCAGGAAAAGACTGAAACCTGCCTGATATTCTTGTTCAGTAGTGACAGTAATCACTGGTAAGGAAATTGTTAAGAGGCTGGAGGGATAAACTAAGAGAAGCACTGTGTAGCAAAGGTCCCTCTGGATGAGGAAAATGTATCACGGTAAGATCAACAAAATAAATGGGCTCCTCCATCCTGTCTGTACAAAGTGGGGATGGCGACGAGGGCTTGTGCTTTCAGCTCCTACACAAATGTGCCAATCTTGTATAAACCATTTGTCATACATTAGTTTCTGGCTCATCAAAAATGGTATGAAAATAACAGAAAGGCCTCAGTTCAGCCAACAACTGGTGGTGAGTTAAAGCAGTAAAACATCTGTCTCTTCTTTGTGTCTGTTTTATGGAATCTTTGAAGGAGGAACCATGCTTATTTGCTTTTTTGCAAGGGGCTGATGAAGTTGCCAGTGCTAAGCAAGGAGAAAATAAAAAGACGAACAAACACGCAAGGGTAACTGTGTAAAGAAAACATTGCAACACTCAAAGCAATGCAAGGAAGTCTGAATAATGTTTCTTGAAAGGTAAGACATAGCTTCCCCGAGCCAGCCAGTCACTCTACCTCTAAGCATGTCAGTCTGTGGAAATTGAAAGCTTATTTGACAGACATTCCAGTTGAGAAAATGTAGGAGTGATTAAGCAGGGAAAACATTATTTTAAAAATAATCTCTTAAAATGCTAGCATATGAGAAATAAACAACCAATAAATTCTGTAATACGCACTGAGGAAATAGGGCAAAAGCATAAATCTTCTAATCTCTGCCCCTCACTCTTCCTCCCACACTATTCCAACAATGAAAGTCTTACTTTTGGGTTTTGCTTGTTCTGCTTAGGTTATCTCTGAAATGGAAAAATAGCACACATTGAACTTACATTGGCTTCTGAAAATGAACATATTATATGTTTTTAAGAATTGGTTTGATAATCTTATGAAAGTTTTCAAGGCACTAAACCACTAAAGATAAGCCTCTTATTAAGACCATATTTAGAAAAATGTCACAATGACATATTTCTGGGAATCATAATTAGGAGAAAAGAGACTGACAGAGAAGACATTATTTTTCACAGAGGAATAGGAGAAGCAGCATAAAATAATTTTTCTGTTACTTATATAAATCATTTGGTGCAATTATAACGGTGTTCAAGGATTAATATTGGAACGTTAAAATGATAACATTTAAAATAATTGCTTTTGTTCCTTTAATCTCCTAGTTTCATTGTTCTTTCATCTTCTGCTTAAATCCAAATGTCTGCATTTGAAAACTTTTAAAAACATTTCACCAGAAAAGCTCATGGAGATATATTATCTCGCTTTCATTTCTGTCCCGAGGCTATCGTGTTTGACAGTGACAGAAAATAGTTTCAAGGACAATATAATGACAGAGAGGGAATAAATTAAAGGAAAGTATAAACTACTTAGTTGCAGAAATATTTTGCTCTTGTCCTAAAACTGTAGTCTGGAATAAATATTTTAGACTGAAAAAATGCCTTTGAACCATGAGCAGGCTTTTAAAAAGCTGCTACTATTTAATTCACTGATAGCCACGTTTTGAAGGAACATTCCTAACATTATCCAATTACCGCTTTCTCTGCAAACTATAAAATTTGAGTGAAAAGTTGATCACATATATATTCTGAAAGTATTTAATCATACCATCAACAGTGCCTTGCTAATCAGGCATAAATCTGAGGCGTTAGTTAAAATATGGTGGTTGTTTTCTCAGTGCTGAAATACAGCAGAGAATCCTCTAGTTCCTGCTTCTACAGGGCCTAAAGTTGCTTCCACATGGTGGACCTGAGGGCAGCAGGCCCACCCTCAAGAGCTGCAGGCCTTTTTCACACCCTTTTCCTCTCCCCTTCAGATCACATGCCACAACCTTCTCCTAAAGTAGTCTGTATGTTTTTTAGGTGATGGGAACCATTGCTGGGCTGAAGGATGTGCTGCTGGGTTGTCACTGCACCGACCGACATGGCCAGGGCTCTTGGTGGCTCTCTGCTTGGTTGTGCCCTTACTCTAAATATGCATGTTAATGACTTCCCTGTGGCCCAAGAGCCATCTGAAGGTGGGTTTAACCACCCACCTGGGAAACCTTTAGGTGTACGTGGGGTTTGCAAAAGCAGAAGCTTCAGTGCCTTGGGGTTTCAGATGCTGACAGAGTTAGGCTGCAACTCCTTCTAAGATAGGACTAAATTCTCATTTTGCCAGCTGAGGTTGGTGCTTTGAGGATTTCCTCAACTGTGGCAGCACTGTCATGGGCAAGGACTTGCTTTGGGTAGGAATTTCAATGCTGGGCCCATAATACAGTCAGAAATACCGTGCATGATCTGATGTGTGATGAAACACAGAGACAGAGTTGTGCACCTGGGGGTGGTAGCGTATGAAGCAGGAGCTGCGTGAGCAAAACAGGAGGAAACACCAAGCACAGAGGTAAGTGCAAAATCTCAGCCCCAGCCCAGGCTTAGGGACCTGGCTGATGTGATAGGCAGGTACCTCCATGACCCTGGGACTGAGAAACCAAAGCCAAGAAAATGACTCAGAACTAATGAGATATGCACCGATAACCAATGTGTATCAATGAGGTCTGAACCCACTAATGACTTTGAAAGGTACTGCTTTATTTCAGACCTGAAAGTTGGCTTTTCTAATCTTAGTCCTTTAAACAGTCTGCTGATTGTGTTGTGGCTACAGTAAAATAAAACTAGAGGCTGGTGGTTAATGCAGTCTCCTGCACAGAGGAATTATTTAAATTCCCTAAGGCCACAGTCCTTTGGTGCCTGTGCAGAAACATAAAAAATGGATCAAGAACTTTAAAAACTGAAATAAACAGCAACTGCTGAAAGATTTTCAGCACCTCAGAAGTGGCAACATGAATGTGGATGTCTTTCTTTTTAAAAACATTGGTGTGGAAGTCCCCATGTCTACTTTCTGAAATTCATTCCAAGTCCGTTATTGTTTAGCTAGTTAGTTATTGTTATAGCTTTCATGACTGGGCTGATTTAAGCCAGGGTGTCTATAATCCTTTAGCACATTTGAAAGTCTCGACCATAATTAATATTTTGTATGGTAACAGCAAACGTGACTGTTTATTACTTTAAAAACAAATGTAAATATTTACGGCCTAATATACCAAAATTGATTAATGATGTCAGGTAGCTAAGTTTACACACTTAAAGAAACCTGATGTTAAATGCTGATTTAATACTCAGTGCTTTCTTTCTATGCATATCAAATAGAGCACTCAGTGTGAATTACTGGCTGCTTTTGAAAATGTAAACCTTTATGTCTTTCAGCTCTGATTAATATACATAAAGGCAGCAGTACGCAATTCTTTTCAGAGTGGCTATGCTTGCAATGCCTAGATGAAGTCATTTTGAAGATGTTATGAAGAAAAAGAAAAAAAAGACAACAAAACCAAAGTAAAACAAACTCTGAACCTGGAAGAGTTCTTTAGAAATAGTTATTAATTTCTTTCTATGTTTAGATTTATTCTGCTTTCAACAAAAGCACCAAGTAGAAAAGATAAAGGATAAAGAAACAAACTTTCATGAAGACAAGTGTATTTTGGGGAATCATGGCATAACTTTTAACTACTGTATGACTACAGTGTCTCTGTAATAATTACATAAATGAATCCTGCTTTATTTCATACTATATTCCCACAATGCCTTGCCATTTCCTCAAGTGCCATACCCTTTATATTTTTCTTAATACTTCCCCAGTAGCAGCCTACTAAAAGGCTTTTAAATAACTCATGCAAGCCTTTTTTCTTTCCTCTTTCTTCTTTTTTGAAATTAATCACCTATAAAACTGCATATTCTCTAGATACTATGAGATGAGGATTGCCCCCATTTTGCATAAATTGCTTTTTTGTTATTATTACAAGGCTTATAGGCTCAGCTCCTTGTTAACATGGCTCACAATAAAATTGAGTTTGCTCAGGTCACACTAGAGACTAACACTTGCCCAAAGATATTTCTGTGCTTATTGCATTTTATCCCCGACAAATCCTCCTCACTGAGCAGTACCATTGTTAAATTTGCATCCAGTTCACCTGGGTTTGCAGTCAGGGGGCATTTCTAATGTACTTCCTTCTCTTGGTTTCACATGGGCCATAACTTTCACTTTCTAATTTCTTTTGGCTGCCTGACAGCTCAGCAGTGGAGGAAAAAGAGGAAGATTTTCTCCATCCATCCTTCCTTCCCTCCTTCCTCCCTTCCTTCCATCTGACGAACTCTCCATCACCTTCAGGCTTTTTTCCTTTTAAGTCCTGCTGTAATTTTGGTTATGACTGCCCTTCCTGAGCAATGATGAAGGTTGAAATGAAGCCACTGGCAAGTGTAAGGTTAGGCTGGACTCTGCACAGTGGGGGACCTGGCTCCCTGGTTGCTTGGTGGAGGGTTGCAGCAGGATCCGAGAGGCTGATGTTTCCTTCCCAAAGGAGGAAAGGATATCTTGAGGTATCTCTGTGGCTTAGCCCCCCCCATCATCAGAAGAAAAAATACAGAATGTCACCTAAAACAAAGAAGCGTACAGACATTCCTCCGCATGTGACCGTATACAAAAGCATGTTTCCTAATTTGGTTTTCTTTTTCTGTTCAAATAAGAGGGGTGGCAATTCTTGTATAAATCGGGCCTGTTGATTTTACTGACTTGTTACTCTGTTTTCTAATCAGTATCCTGGTTTAAACAACTATCCTTCAATTCTGGAACAATTCCATTACAGTGACAATTCAGTCATGTTTAATATCAAGTGTATGCTTTTCTCCAACTTTCCCCTTATTTACAAAATGCAATCTATAAAAAAATTATAAATTCCTAATTTTAATATGCATAACACTAAAATTCCCATCTCTCACCCTCCTCAGTACATGGGGTAAGCTTTAATCTCTTTCTGAACCAGTATGTACTACAAGAAGAAAGTACAGTCAAGTGAGAAAAAAAAAATCTCGTTGCTCAAATAAGCGAGATATGTATATTCATATATTCACAAAGAAAATCAGCAATGTTTTTAAAATGAGAGAGTTCTGGAGATTTTCCAGCTTTCTTTTGGCACTATCAGTAGGGGATATTTCAAACTGCTGTTTCTTCATCACAAATGCAGAGTCACTATTAAGCAGCACCCAGGAAGATAACTGAGCTGATGGGTCTTGCTTGGTTCACTGTACCATGTATGATCAGATCATAGGAGTGTAAACAATTGTTACATCTAGTGATGATGTAAGGCAAATTTCCAGAAAATAAATCAACTGTGCGTTTTACTACATCATCAGCTCAACTAGTATCGAGAAAATATGTCTTGTTGACTGAAATCAACACATGAAATATAACTTGTTAGTAACCATATCAATTTCCTAATCAACACTGCTTAGAGCTGACAGAATAATGCTAACCAGTGCAGAGAACGGGGTACACACAGAAAGACACTCTGCAATATTGGGAATGGAGGTACTCTATACTTGGATGAAGAAAAAGAAAAGAAAAGGCAGACAAGTTTCTCTATACATCCTTTTACTGACACATTGCAAGTGTGAAAAGGATATCCAAGCATCATTTGCCACATGCTCTGAAGAACAACTTTAAAAAAAAAATTGTGGTTTTTTTGGTCACATTCAAGAATTTTACAAGTATGAGAGAAAAAGCTGAAATCGGACAGTGGTACACGACAAATGGGCTGAATTTCCCTTTATAGCTCTAATAGGAATAACAGTTTCCTTAAATGAAGAATTTCTGTAATGAAGTCCTTCACGAAACTCAATAAATATATCTTAACAATGCCCACGTGAGATGAGAGTATTGCTAGCTTTCTCACAATACGGGGAAACAACCTACAGAGGTTCAAGATGAATTGTCAAAAGTATCAGTTGTCTTGAAAGTCAATCTGAGAAGGCTGCAACCTGGCCCAATTCTGCTGGCATCCTCAGAGGAGGGTACCCAGGAACTTCAGCTGCAGCTGGGAGCTGATCACCACTTCTGTCAACCAGACCCCAAGTATTTCCTTTTGCTTAGCCAAATGGAGTGAATTGGGAGTAAAATCCACTTAGTGGACAGCTGTGAAAACTTAAATTTTAGTCACCTGCCCACCATCACCAGGAAGCCTAGGGCAGAGGCCAGGAGAAACCCAAGGTAGAGTCTTCCCTCTAGGAACGTCTTCTTTGGGATAGAGTTGAAGCAATTTAAGAAATAGCTGCTGTTACAACATCCACAGTTACACTGTTTTAATGCCCTCATCAAGAGTTTTGAGTCTGTTTCAGCACAAAGTCACTAGACTTGTTTTAAACTGCCAGCAGCGAATGCAACTCAGTTCTGGAGGCACAAACCTCCAGCTAAAGGATAGTAATGAACAGCTGGTGGGTAGTAACTGCTAAAATTGCTGTACTGACTTTTGAAGCCTCAGGTGCTTTAATTTTTTCTTCCTGCGTTTTCCTGCCTTAGCTGTCATATAACTTCCATTTTTACCATATATGAGACAGGTATCCTACAGAGATTAGCATATTTTTTTCTGTGTATTGCTAGTTAGTTCTCAGTGCATAGTCCCTCCTGTGCAGTGAACAAAGCAGAGGTCTGAAAAAAATAGCATGTAATCATGAACTAAAGACTGTGTTACAATGCATACACTCAAGGGGAGTAAATTAGTGCTGCATTAGGCTACCCTAGTCCCTGGGTGCTTAACTTGGGCTACATTTCAGGACAAAAACCTGTCATTTCTCCATGCATCCTCGCTTTTCATGGCAGAAAGTTTGGGCTTGTAGGTAAGAAGCATGCTGTAGCATTCTCCCCTCTGAGGGGGAGCACAGAGAGGTGCACTGGAGCACACAGCAACATCTCTGGGTCACCACAACCGAAGAGAACCTGGACTGGTTCTCTGCATGGCATGTGTCTTTTCTCCTTGCCCTAAGCGTGTAATTGAAACCAGACTGTGCACTACTTCGTGGAGGTCCCACCAGGGAAAAGGGAGCAAACGTTTCACCGGGTGGAACAACCAATTTAACTTCAAAGGAATGCTGGACTAAAAAATACCAGCTTTAGTCCTTGCTCATTGTCCTTCTGTTACTGTCCACTCTGCTTGCCTTCAGCAAGCCCTTGCCTCACTGTGCGGCAATTATCCCATGGGCTTCACCGCTTCTGCCATTTTAAAAATCTACCCTTTTCACTCTCCCCTGCCCATCAAGCCCCAGATTTAAATTCCCTGTAAAAGCTTGTTTGTGTGCTCCCCCAACATTCATTTCTGTTCAAAATGACTCTTCACAGTCTGTAGTAAATAATAGAAGGAAAGATGCCCTGTAAGCAGATGTCCGTTCTATTTATGTTTTCATATAATTCAATCACAGTCCTTTTGTGCCTTGAAACTTGAAAACCCCACATTAATAACACATCTGTAGGGTTACAGAAGTACATCTGAAAGTGCCAATTCACTTTTATTTGCACACTATACTGGAAAAGCAAAAGGCCAGAGGCAATAGAACGAGGAAGACTGAAATGCTGTTTGCAGTTCAGTCTGCCCTTGTCTTTTCAAAAGGCTGAGATTATTATTATTCTCTCACACAGTAGCCCTATGGATTTGTTTGTGTCTTGAATTGTGAGCTTCCTATTTATGGCTTTTCCCGAGTTTTGTCATTTGCCTTGCTTGCAGAGTCTGGCTGTGAAAGCTGAAACATGCTTCCTCTGTGGAGCAATTGCAAGAGTTGCTAAATATTATGAACACGATCCCACAACACATCTGGTAGTGCACTACACTACACAAGCTTGTTACCTCTTTGTATGGGGGTGGCCCAGAGGAAATCATCATGAAAGTGCCAAAGAATATCTACCAATGACATCTGGAAAAAAAAAATCCTCTAATGAAATGGAGACAACTGAGAAACATGCTGAATAGATGCAAAGGTCTTCGTGCAATAAGCGAATCCGGCAGCTGGGGCGTTAAGAAACCCATCAACTATCACGGGACTGAAGATAACATTGCAGGGATGGCAGAAGTGAGCAATGGATGAGTTGGAATGACTCATGTGTTTGCAAGCCCTGTTCCCTGTTAGCGGTGTACTTACTCATACAGAGTTTATCTTAGGTACTCTTTGTTACTTTCATTCATTTTAACCTGCAGGCTGTAAACACATTTGTTATGAAAAGAATAAAATTACACAAACTCTGTGTGAAGCCCCTGAAATCTTGCTACAGGACTATTCATCACCTTCCCATTCTCATCACAAAGGCACTGCACCATTTGTTATTATTAGATAACACGAGAAAGAGAGGAAAACAGGAAAAAAAAAAAAGAGAGAGACAACACAGAATGGAGTTGGGAAAATGGACAAAAGTCAGAAGAGACATGGTGGTGGTGCTGGAGTATAAAGAAAAAAGAGAGGAGACATGGGCACGACAGAGCGATGAGACTCAATTCAACAACAGGTTTCCTGTATAAAAATATGTTTTCTCTTGCCTCTCTACTTTTCCTATTGTGATAAGATGAAGCTTTTGAGTAATTTTGAATAGTGTCATGGCAGTGATTATCCGAACAGTCCCATGAGTACTTTTAGCCAAATAGTCTTCAGAAGTTCCTAAGTCCATTTTGTCAATTCAATGGGAATTTTAATTGACTATTAAAATAAAACGTTACACAATAAAGACATTACTGCACTGCTGCAGAAATACCAGCAAATGTGCCATCAACAGAAAAGGCGATTCTCTTCTGTGGGTTTATCAGAACTGCTGCAACAGCATAAATAGCCTGGAGCAGCAGTAATTGAGGATAGAGAAGAGCTTTCCAAATACCCTTTCCCCCAAACATAAGCAAAACAAAGCAAAAGTCCAATCACTAGAGCATTAATTTTACATGATTGGGCAATTTCTCCCTTCCCATTACTGCATATGTAACAGGTCATATTTTACTGTGTGATATAGGATGACGGGCTGCACATCTCTACAACAAAGTTTAAAAATTATGTGACTAAGCAAAATTGCCATATGAAGACACTGCACAGAATCCAGCCTCTTTGAGCATATTTGCTCTCTTTCTGATTTCCAGAACAAACACACCAGTAACTGCACGGATTTTAGATGCGAGGATTTTTTGTGCTCTCAGCTCTGCAAGCTCACGGGGGGAGGGCTGAACCCGAATTTCGCCAGAGCCCTGCCTCAGCTGGAGGTTCCTTCCATAGCAGGTTCCTCTGAACACCACCACTGGCGGGAACGTGCCTCACCATTCCCCATGAGCTCTCTCACATGCACAGCACAGGGAGACGCAACAGCGTGCCAGGCATCATGTCAGCAACAGTCTGTAAAAAAATCAGCTCATGGCTGAGACCAGCGAAGCTTACCACAGCTCTGCCATCCTCAGCGAAAGGTCTATACCACTGTCTAAACCAGTGTAAGCTGTAAGTAGAACACTTGCATTTTGAAGAAATGATGAGTTCACAGGAATGTGCGTATCACATTAATTAGCTGAAACTGTATTTCTGAAAAATCACATAAATGAAATACCATTCCTCCATGCTGCATTTGTACTGAAGTTGTGTAAAGAAGCAAGTGGCCTTCCATTTAATCATGAGTTTGCTCATTAGACAGCAAACAGTGGAGAAGAAAGCATGGTAGACTCTGTCGATAAGCAGCATAAAGACCATGTACAGACCAAAAGCAGGAGGAATATTACACACTGCTGCTGGTCTCAAAGGGCTTTATTAAAAACAAAAGCATATAAAGTAGTTCCTGAGCAGGATGATTTTTAATTGTGTCCTCTTGGGAAAACTGTACAAGGCGGACTTGCTTGCCTCTCTTGTAGTCTAGAGGGACCTAACAAGCTCTCAACAGATTCCCTTTGGTCTAAGATGAGTTACTGCTGAGTATCTGGACTCTAGTTAAGTCTTAGTGACAAATTATGTTTAGCTGGTTCTGAAACAAATGCAATTTTATTGACATCTCTTTTACACTAAAAGAAAAAAGTTAAACAAACACATAAAGGGTTTGGTGTGACAGCTTCTTCTAGTTCTACTTTCTTATTAGCGTAAGCCTCTGAGCATACACAAACAGCAGTGTAAAACTAGTAAATTGTGTCCACTAAAACAACAATACCTGCAATGTGCCTGCCTGCAGTGGGACTGGTGACCAGTCTGATTTGCCTTAGAGGTCTCAGGAAGCCAGGCTACCCGTTTTCTTCAGCCTTTCTGCAGTCCGGGGCTTCTTGTGCCAGATCCAGAGCAGGCAGCTGGGCGCAGCACCGCAATGCCACGCTTTACAACCCTTCATCGTCTACACTCTGTGTTCTGTATACAACATATAGGCAACGCATGAGGAAGGTTGGGAAGAGGAAAATCCATAATAACTGTCGTAGCCAAGTAACACGGGAAAAAAACAAACCAACCCTGTAGGAGAAACCCTCTGCAGCTAACCAAGCTAAACAATAGGAAACACCAATGAAAAGGATGTGGCTTAAATCCTGCCTCTGTGTAATTCCAGATTTTTTCCTGGGCTAGCAGGGGGTGCTCCCTCCCATTGGGATTTGCAGACTAACATCTGTAGCAAGATCAATTATTTATCACAAAAGAGAACCAGAGGAGAAAGAGCAGAGCCCTCCTTTACCATCCCTGGCTTATTTCACAGCTTTACAGCTAGTGCCAGACAAAAAACACGCACCAGACAAGCAGGACTCTCTCTCTGATGATTAGGCACCCACTTGGAAAGAGGGAAACCAGATTCCAGTGACTACAGGACAAAGCACTCCAGCAGGAGGGCCTAGCAGTCTTCAGTTTACCTTACCGAAATGCCTATGCCAAGAGGTCTCAGCGTGACAGCCTGTAACCAGCCAGCTTCTACCAAAACTGGGGGAGCTCTGCTCACAAGCACCGGCTGAGGATCTGTCCCCCCAATTCTTTATGTTTGCCGTGATACGGTACTTTCCCTTACGATCCCATTGCTTTACGTTGATGTCTCAGATGTTGTGAGAGACGATGAAAGTAGCAAGATGAAAGAAAAAGGGAAAGCTCAAAACAAGCTCCCATTAAATATTCATAACTGGTAGTAATTACAAACAGAAAATAGGAAATAAAGCAGTAGTGATTATGCAGTGTCCAAATTATCTATTTGCAACTCCCTCTAGGAATTTTTTCTCCATAGATTTCTGTTGCCAGAGTTAGAAACGGAGCCTGTCTTTTTGGCCTGTTTCTTTGGTCAAATTTTGCTACTTTATTTATCTGTTACATAAATGTAGGCTAGTGCCTACAATTGAGAGTAAAAGTAAGGCTCTACACCTTATTTCTGCTCTCCACTACAACCCATAACGAAACTCTGTCTTCAGGAAAAACAAGATGGCAGCTCAATGGCACAAAACTTTTAGAATTCAACACCTAAACTGTTGTGTCTGTCACTTCAGATGTTAAATGTCTTCTTTTGTGCGTTCACAAAAGGAACAGACTTCTAAGTTGTTTTTCATTCTTATAAAGTTTTTTATATTATTTCTGCTTATTATGATAACTCAGGTGATTCTGATTAGCCATTTTTAAGTCTGCTAACCAAAATCTTTTTAGAAAGCACATGTTTAAAAGGTTGCTTTTCAAATATAAGATGACAGCAAAACAAAAACTTTTTCTGAAGGTTTCTTACACATGTAAAGCTTATATTTATTTCATGTAAAAAGTGATGAACATGTAGACTTTCTGGGAATTACCATTTTTTCAACTACATAAAATCACGTTTATTCAAGTCTGTCTATGCTTCTGTGGTGTAAAAGCTGGTGTTGCTTAACCGGTGTTAAATACCAACGCACATAGAAGAATTGTGAAATACCTCCCAAGATATTCTTATGGGTTAAGATACACAGAACTGCTGGATTTGAATCTCATGTCAGTGCTGGAAAACAAGGTGTTCAGTCAGATCAAGGGTGAAAAAGTTTGTTGAACTCCAGTATATTATGAGCCATAATAGTCCTCTCAAATTACAGAAAATCACAGATAATTCACTCTGTTACTACTTTGAATCATTTTAATGTTCCCATGAAGAAGCCTCCCCCTCTGATATGAAACATCAGTTCATAGAAACATAGAAAAAAGCATGAATTCCGCTTCCATGGTGAACTTGTCGGTTTTTGCCATCTGAGCGCTCTGCTCAGCTTTGGAGACCACAGTAGCCTTGTTAGGTTTCTAAGGCACCCTAATTACATACATTTGAGATTGCAGAATGCTTTAATTTAAGCCAGCACACAATCAGATGCTGTGCTTTCACAAATATTCAGAAACATCATCTGCCAGGATCAAGAGTAATTGAACTGATATCTACTGGGTTTTATCTGCAGCTTTGCTGCATAATTTTTCATTTTCTTTAGAAGGCTTTAACACAAAGAGAGAACATGCCTAGAGTCCCACAGAGGTGTTTTGACATTAGGCTTAATAAAGCATGAAGAACTCATTAATAAATAATGTTCTGCTAGGTTAACAAATAAAGCTGAATGCATTCGCGAGACCCAGAAGTAAATCACATCATGCATGCAGCCAAATAACTTGTTAAAATGATTGCAATGGTCCCATTTCTTCAGTGTGTTTGGCACAGCCCAACACAACATTGCACAAATAAAAAACACTGCAGCATATATGCATGCACCTTCAATTATAATGTTACCTGTCAATTTTTATTTGCACTCTGTGGGCTTGAGGGGTTTGTAAACAAGCATTCATGACAGTGACAAAGAGATATTTATACATTGTGAAGCTTTGCTGAGAGAGCACTGCTGTTTAGAGTTTCAAAGGAAAAGACCCCTTGTATTCATTGAGGTATGCATCATCCCATTCCTGTGTCAAAGCTACAAGCTAGGTACGTTTTGCTGCAGACACATATGAGTTACAGCTTTCAAGGCTATACCAATATTTCCGTAGGTCCTTATTTTCCAAGGTTAAAAATTCTGGAAAGTTTTGAATCAAGGTCTGAGGAGAGCTTCTAGCTGCCTGGGGTCAATGACACAACTGCCGTCAGCTTCAGCTGCACCATGTAGAAACCAGGGTAGGATTGTGGCAACATTGGGGTCTGGATTCGGCCTCCATCGTGATGACTTTCTCAGTTAAGTGCCTAAGTTGGGAGCTGAAGTCACCTTAAACTCTCCCTATAATCAATGCCAAGAGATGAACATTTCCAGAATGTGATTCAGATCTGGGCTGCTGATTACAGAATCAGCTTAAAATGAGCAAATTCTCAATTTAGAGACTTCTGCTACGTGCTTATGCTTCTAGGCAGGAAAACTCCTCAGTCCCTCCAATGAGGCCAAGGAACAGATTGTACAATTCAAGTTTGGGCCTGTGAGATCTACGCAGTTTGTCAGGGGGAAAAAAAAAAAAGGAAAATGTTTCCTTATTTTATTTTTAGCTTATATTTGAGATACAGTCATATTCTAAATAAAGGAGTCATGATATTCAGAAACAGGGACAAAGAATCCAAATGTATGTCTTCAGGTCTCCAGCACAGCTTCTATAAGCACAGGAATGCTAAGAAATGTTACATTTCTCTATGTCAGTTCACTGTCATTTGTAAGTAATGCAACTATCTTGAAATGAATATTGATTAAAAAAAAAGTATTTCATGTCAACTATTTACTGAAAAACCAAATTCCAGCATATTTAGAGTGCTTATAAAGATGAGGTTATTTTTCACACCTGACTGAGCTGCCAGGTTCTAAGAGTTACTGTGAATAAGAGGATCAGATGAAGCTATAACCTTCTGAAAATGACATAAAATCTCTGATATATTTGATGAAAGAAATAGCTATTTAGTTGAGGCAAACCCATCTTTCCAGTTTTTTTTTTTTTTTTTTAAGAGAAGATATTAAGAAAATAAACTTCAGATCCATGCCATTTTTAGAACATGAAATTGAGAAGAAATGAGCCTTTTCATCTGGGCCACAAATGGGGTGATTTTCATGTCACAGTTTGAATTTTTCAAAACAGGACAAAAGTAGAAAAACTTTTTTTGAAAGCATCCACAGATTTAAGCTGTTCAGGGATCTGAAATGTTAAATAAGCATCTGTGATATAGGACAGTAAGTAGAGGTGGATAAAGTGCATGGTCCATTTATTTTCCCTGTTTTTCAATTTACCGTTGAACATAATTGCTATCCATCATAACATAAGAATGCAAATGCATGAGCACAAGTCAGTGAAAATTGAAAGAGTAAAATATTTTAGTAAATACACTTTCCATACGTTATCCTATGGTTTCACAATCTCTGGTGACTTGGTGGTAGGAAAAGGACTTGGCCTCTGAAAATGAGAGATGTAAATTTTACAATCCAGTCTCTGCTTCCTTTTTCTCTTAAGTAAAGCCTAAGTACTCAAACTAGGAAAATCTTGGCCATGTTCTCAGGTGAGAAGCACAAGATTGCTGAAAAACTTGCAGTGTCTGGTCAATGCAGAGCACAAGTTTTTGGAGGGTACCTGGGTTGTGAGATCTGAACTGTCTGAGGAATATGGGAGTTAGCTGAATACACAGCACAGCCGATACAGCAATGCTTCTGGGTTGTGTGATCACAGGATTTGAAGTGACAATCTTTCTTGCAAGCTAAGGTACTTGTGAATCCTCAAGTACTAAATGAGCACCAAAGATTTTTTTTTTTTCAGTTACACTAGTAGGTTTCTGTATCCAAATTCTGTTTGCATTATGCTTCAGCTATTTACATGCTTCTAGCACCATGTCAATAGTCCAGAAACATATATATCTATACGTGGACATTGACTTTTGTTCTTAAGGACATAACTTATGAATAACTTAGTGTTAAATGACATTGAACAGCAAAACTGCATCAGAAAGTTCTATCCATTGTGTGTATTTACATAGTTTTAGAAGGCTACATCTATGAGATTTCTTAAAAAAGCAAATACCCAAGATTTGTTTATGGTAAGCCTTATGAGGGTGCAGCTAACACTTTCAAACAAGCCACAACAGATATTCACATAGCAATATGTGTGTACTACTGCGTGATGGAATCACACAGTACATACACCTGTAAAAGCAAGTGCTTTATTGGAAGCAAATACTATTGCTACCTCATTTCCATGCATATTAATCTGCATGGAGAAAAAATTCAGGGAACGGTATTTGTGCCACACCATATAAAAGTCTGCTAGATCAATCGATCAAAAACAATAAGAAAAAGAAAGCTATTTTAATATTTTTTTTCCTTATAAATTATTAATTTAAAAGAAACTTGCAATTAAATTTTCGTAAAAAAATTATGTATTTTTGGTATATTTGAAATATTAAAAGGTATTTGAAGCACTATGCAATAGCTGCTAAAGCAGGTATTACTTTGTCAGACCCATTGAGATAGTAGCTTTCTTGATCTCAATCAAGATATCAGCATATTAATAAAGGAGGGAAAATGCCACCCCCTATCAGAAGAGTGAGAAAGGACACAGTAAGCATTTGGCATCTTTTAGTGTACACATTTTGCAGCTGAGTTTGTAACTCTATTTTAGGGAAGGAAGTAGGATTTAGGCTTTAAAGTAACAGTTAAAAATGTAGAAAAAACAACCAACCAAACCAAAAAGCATAAATTCCCCAAGGAACTCAGTGTTTTTAAGGCAGCATTTCCCATGAGTCTCCTAACAGATCAAAGCACGTCAGCTCTCACTACACTGCCTCGAGAGCAAAACATTCACACCCCAACTCCTGGTTTGCAAAGACTCCAGAAGGCAGACGCAGACCAGGAAAGCGTTTTGGGGTGTTCGCTGCCCCCAGCTCCGCTGGGACTCCCCACAGCAATGGGGCTCCCCCAGTTTGGGGCTGGGGGGAGACAAGTAGACCTCGAAGTGGGTCAGTTGGCCATTCATTCCTCGGAGGAGCTGGGTTACACAAACGGTCAAGGAAAAGAAATTCCCAGATTTCAGGAGGAGTCCCCTGTGCCCTTTTAGCTGGTTGGACTGCAGTCAGGATTTATGATTATACCTTATGATTCAAGTATTGAAACGGGAGAAATTCTGCATTGTTTCCATGCCTTCTCTAACAAGCTCTGTCTTTTAAGTACCCCTCTAGGAATATACACACAATTTAGAAAAACAAATGCTTTATTCATGATAGCAATAAGTACAGCATGACTGTACACATACCAATTGAATAGTAGTTTTGCATTTTTTATTTTATTCCTCCCAATAACTACATGTTCCTACAAGTGCCTCACAAATGTGCACTGAGTTTTCTACACAGCTTTTAATGGAGAACATTTTAAATAGTTTTCATAAAGTGAATGAAGCTGTGATAAGCAGCACAGCTGGTGAGCCAGTGAAGAGACTACAAGGAAGGAATTACCAGGAGGAAAATGTTCTAGGAATGTATTTTCCTTATGAGGCCCAAAGATTAACCAATTAAGATTAGTGCTTCAGTTCATATATGCAAAATATAAATGGAAAAGAAACAGGGTGACTCGAGTACTGTCTGAAACCATCTTTGCTTTTGATACAGAAATATTTCTGACAACTATCTACCAAAAATCAAAACCAAGCAATCACCTTTAAGAAAAGCAAAAAGCTAAAGACCTGTATTATCATTTTACTCTTGCTCACTTCTGATTGTGAACTGGAGGAAAAACGAGAGGAACACTTAGAGGACCACGTCTTACTTGGGTCATGTTGTGACCACAGAAGATCCAGGGGAATAAACTGCAGGTGACTGCTTACACCAAGGAAATCCTCACCAGTGAGACACCAGGATGCCTTTTTTCTGCTCCCTGTCAAGGGAACTGAGTAAAGCAAAGATAATACTGCCAGGGAGAAGGGTCAAGATTTCGACAGTGAATGCCAACAGTTTTACAGCTGTATGTCCTTCATAAAGATGCTTGTAACTTTTCATTAATGTTTGGGACCTGCCTCAAAGACCTGTTCTAATCCTGAAATTGGACTCCAGCTTCCCCAAGAGTATTGTGTGCGGCTTCCCTAACCATATGATTTCATGGGGTGTTATTTGCTTGCAGCTTTCACATATGATTTCACGTCTACTCACCAGTTATTCATTTCTATAGGCTACAACTGTTGCATCCTGGCACTTCACAGATGAGGGATCTGTGTATGACCTCCTAGAGTTTAAATCACCTTTCTTCTACCTTTCTCCTACCAAGAGTAGGAGGCTTGATTTTAGCAGATGTACAGAACTTTTGAAAGTCAAATTCTTTGTTGGAAGGACTCTGCAGTGTGTACAGACCCTAAGAGCCCACCACATAACCAGAAGTGATGCATTACACCTCTCTCAGGAGCCCTCTTTGCTCAGAATGTTTTAAACTGTTCTTGTAGATCTGTCCATTTGTGGAAAATGAAAAAGTAATCATGGATATCAAGAGATCCAAAATGACGGTACCCTTGAGAACAAGATTAGTGCTTTCTATCCAAAATGCAAATAGACTGGGAGCCTCAGAGACACTGCAGTTCAGGAGCAATGTTCTCATATTGTGAAGAGTGAAACAGCCCTGGATACAATGAGTTAGCTCAAGCTCTTACAAAGTATGCAGAGATCTCTGTGGCTAGGCCTTTGTCTTGGAGGCACAGAAGAGTTTTCTAGACATTGTTATTTTTGCTGCCTCATTTTCTAAACTGAGTCAAAATCTAAGAAGGGCTTAAAAAAACCCTGTGTTGCAGATGCATTTAGCTGGAGTGGGAAGAGTTCTTGGTTCATTCTCTGGGGCCAGAGCTGAGCAACATGCTTTTCCTTGCCTTTTTCCAAGGATGTGAACAGTCTCATTGCAAGCTAATGCTTAAAGGCATGCACCTAGGAATCTTGCTCAACTGGCTGTCTGGATCATTTTCTGTCTTTCAACCAGTACTGTCTGGATCTCACCCAAGTTCAATCTCAGCCAGATGCTCTTCTCCAGGAGCCACTTTCCTCTAGGCAGTGCAACATCTTTGTGATGGCTCTGGTTGCATCTGTGGAAAATGAGATATACACTTGGGTGTCATCTGCAAAGCCTGTGGCAGCTTAGCCCCTCTCTGAGCAGTCTTCTGGAAGTATTGGAATGGGATGTAGGGAGAGGATTTATAGTCCTATGATCAGACTGCAGGTGCAGGATATTGGGAAAGAAAAATGATTTTACCAGTGTTGGTTTTGTATCTTATTAAAACCAGCTTTTATGTCTGTAAGATTGGGATATATTCACTTAGCATTTAAAGGAAGAAGACAGACAAATAATTCCTTATCAACATCTGCAATTAAAAATTCCTTGCAAATTAATACAGTCACCAGAAGCTGGATTAGTGATACCAGCAAATGGAAACATGCTGCCCAATATAAAATTCTCTGGATAAACCCAATAGAATAAAGACTATTGTTTCTTACTGCAATATATTTTGGCCACTATGTATTTTACATTTAATTTTACGGTGCAGAAGACATTACTGAAAGAACAGCTTTACTTGATAATTTTCTTGTTTGGTAGAGCTGATGTATTAAAAAGGTTACTGTATTAAATTTACTTTTTTCTACACTGATTATTTCTTACTTCAGTCTCTCCTTCCTCATTCTTAACCTCTTTAAAAAGAAACGATATAAAATAGGACTTCTTTTTGACAGTTTTAGTCAGAAAACCTTACTTTCCTTGCTGATTTTCATGCTCTACAAGCTTTCCTATCATAAACCACTTTGCATGTATTAAGAAGGAGTATTATATTAGATGAGGCAATTTAAGTGTATCCCATTTCACTTGGTGAAACTAAGCAGCTTTGCATTACAACTAAGTTGAGCTAATGAGAATACGCTTGAAGCGTGTGTTACCTGGAACTGAAGTTAGCTAGTCATTCAATACTGCAACCTGTGAGTTTGCAAAACGATGTCAGGAATCCTGCTGTGAGGGAGATAGGAAAATTATTATAATCTGCATTCCTAAATTGAATGAGTATTTTGCTCAGCAGAGGCCTCTTGACTGCAAATAGTCTGAAATCACATCCTGCTGTTTAAAATGCTTTTTTTTCCCCCCAAATGAGTAAAAATGCCAACATTTTCTTAAATCAAATATTTTTTAAATCATATGTGAGTAAAATTATTGAGAAAGGGAAAGTCATATATCCTTCACTTCCTCTTGTAAAAGCTGTTTGACACTCAAGTTTTTGATAGCAGGAACAAAGTGTTTAGAATTCATGGTTTTATACATTTATGTTAATTATTTAATTATTAGATTTATAAAGTTTATAATCATATCTCCCTCATCACTTTATTACTGAAAAAAATCCATGTTTACAAGTTTCTTATTTTGTACAAAAGAAAATTGTAATATAGATCTTTCATCAGAATCAGCTCATAAGTGTGATGTTCAACATACTAGTAAGCGAAAACTCATATGCAAAGTATGAGAGTCCAAAATGGAAGAGGGGGTGGCTCAGCTTCTTCTCCTCCAATTCTCTGTCCTTTAAGTAGTGATTGGTGAAAAGGTTAAAGATAAAAGAAAATGATGGAACAACTCGTATGGACATCAGTGCTCCACAGCTAGAGTCAGAGGAGGCCTCAGCTTTGCATCACTTGGCTGTGTGCGTGCTTGTAAGTTAAACAGACCAGGGTTTATCCTCTCACCCAGTGTGTGGGTGACCCAGTCTGTCCACCCCAAAACCAGGTGGCCGTATTTTTAGCTGCTTCCTGGAAACTGTGCCTACCCCATGCTGCTCTACACTGGCATTGCATGGGATTGTGGGGCAAAACCATGCTAGGGAACATGCGAACAGATGGGATGGATAAGCAGGAGCCAGGGATCAAACTCATGCCCAAGGCCTTCTTTGCTGCTATAGATAGATGTATATGGCTTTAGGTTTGCTGATGAGGCATAATGGTTGAGAGGAAGATGCAGTTACTCTTGTGTGAAAGATGGTTCTCAGGAGAGCCAGCAAGCCAAGCAAAGGTGATGACAAGGGCAGAGACATATCTTAAACACAACCCTTTTTTCTGGAGCTTAAGGGACCTTATGCTGAATTGCAGTCATGTTGATTTGGATTAAGATTCACAGCTCTGACCTACTTCTGAAGTGGTGGATAGATCACTTCTGTTTTTCCTTCTCACAAAATCTTCTGACAGAAGACATTTTTCTCCCTGCATATTAAGTCAACCTCCTAAAACACGGAAGGGCAGAATTCAGTATTCCCAATGTCAGGGGACTCTCCTCCTAACCTCTGGGAGGAAGTTGTAACCTCGAGGACTTAGTCTGTATGCCGTAGGCTTAGCAGAAAATCTCCAGGATCAGTTTTAAATCTGGGGTTATGCTAAACATTCCCACTTCATAAGCCATCATATTTTTTTTGTGTGTGCTGCTTCATTAAATGCACAAAGTTACTTTTAACTTAATAAGCTAGGTACTCACTTCAGTATAACCATCATTTATTCATTTACATTGGGGTCATTTGTTCTATTACTTAAGCTTCTGCAGGCCTTGTGAGTAACCCTAGCTGCATTTGTGTTCTGGGAGAAGGTAAAAGTCAACCAGTAACAAAATTCATCATGGAAAATTTGGACAGGTGAAACTCCACTGGATTCGCAGCCAGTCAGATAATTCNCTCTGAAAATTCCGTGATTCCGTGATTCCGTGATCCATTACCTATCAAAGCAAGTTTGTTCTCCAATCTATCAAATAATGTTTGTAACATTTGTCATACCATAAACTACAAAATCTATAAAACTGAAGAATGAATCGTTTTTTTACATAGTTTTCCATCCAAATTTATATTTTGGTGTTAATGAATGTGTGCTTTAGTAGCAATACTGTAAGCAAAATGAAAGATACTTCGGATCTTCCAGCATTACCTATCCTAATATAGCAAGGCTCTATCAACAATTGTACTGTTTGTAGAACCTGTAATCCTACACATTATATATATCTAACAGTCCATACAAATACATATTACACAAATCCCTGAAGCAGAAGTACAAACATGCATGCAGTGCAAGTGTTCACAACACTTTTGACATTTGAGCTGTGCAGCTGTGTAAGATATTCACCCCTTAGTTCTGTATTTTGTATACAGACATATAAAAGATGTAATATTATAAAAAACAGTCTACATATTAAAGGTACAATATACGCTCTGTACGAATCTTACTTTCTTGGAAAATATTTAGGTATTACAGTGAGGGCACCACACAGAACTAACATACCTCTCCTTCATATGGAAATCTGCAAAATTTTGCAGCTCCTCTAACCTTCTGCTATTAAATGGAGTCTGTAGTTTTATATCCGTGTTCTTGTTCCTACTGAACTCTATTACAAAAACTCTCAGTAACTTCAATACAACTTAGATGAAACAAAACTGTATTGTTACTTCTTTTTTTTTCTCCTCATCTCCTATCTGGACTAGACACTTGGTGCCAACGGGGAAACAATTCCTTTTGATGAGGGATGATATTTTTGTCTTCTATTTACTGTATACAGGGAGTAGGCATTTAGAATGCAAACAGAAATGCTAGCTAGAGCAGCAGACAGAAAGAGATTGATTAGAAAGCTATTATTCAGATGATATCACTAGAATCCCTCCACAAAAATGAGAAAGCAGAACTCAATTCGTGTAGTTCTAATTGCATCAAGTTTGAGCTCCATCTGTTTTAGCCAATAGGTTTCCTGAAACCATTTTAATAGGTTGTGGAGATATTTAATAAGAACAAATAGTATTTGTAAAACTAATTCTTTTTTAAAAATGGCCAAATCAAATAAGATGAGGTTGACAGACTAAAACTGAAAAGAATTTTGCCTCCTCCTCTCCCAAACCCAGATAAAGCAATAATGCTGAAGAATATTCTGCAAAATATGAAAAACAGATGGCACTCATAGAATAAAATCAAGGTTACATGACTGTTCACTTTTCTTCTCTACGGCACGTAGCATTATCCACATCATTATAAACATAACTTTTTTTTTTTATAATGTTATGATTGGTGCTGAAAATCCTGATGTATCTTTATGATCTTGCTACTTTCCTTGTCAGTTATGTGTCTGAGACGTGACTTGATGCGCACATATGCCCACACACATCCCACCATCTTTCTAAGCATGTATCTGTTTGAAGAATGGTTTCTTCTACATTTTTGATCATACCACAGAAAAATTACGTCATTGAATTGTCCTGATCAAAGGTGATTTCCTGAGGTGACAGAGTGGTGACAGACTAATATCCCTAGATTACATAATATTTTAACAGAAATGAAGGGATAGAAAAAGCATTCTCTTAAAATCTCACAGCTTCCAGGAAGCGAATAGCTGCCATTAGGAAGAAATTATTTTTTTCCAACACGTTACGTATGTTTTTAGCATTCCCCTGAAGCCCACGTGCCATTTAGAACAACTAAGCACACAGATGAACAAATATCTACCCCCTCATCCCCACTGACTGTAAACGAGGACCATTTTGTGAAAAGAGAGCAGTAGAACACTCTTCTCCTTCTCTTTTTACCAGTCGAAAATCAGATGAGTGCGATTGTAATGCACTAAACACGAGCTTAGAAGAAACACCACAAAAATGGCTAATGGCAATCAAGCTCAGAGCATGAGTAGAGCTTGCTCTTGCCAGCCAGCGGGTCATTTAGAGGGCTTTAAGTTGCACCAGCTCACTAAGTACATTTATTTCGTGGCAGTTAAAAGCATGATCTCAACTATATACGTGATGTGAATCACCATTTTATCCACCTGTGGCTATGTTTAAGCAACAAATTGAAACATAGTCTGCACTTCTAATGGTTAAATGAAACAGTCCCGAAACATCAGGCTTTTAAGGAATACACTAACCTTTGTGTCCTTATGTACATCCAGAAAGTCCAGTACATCTACTTTTGATGAAGAACATTCAGGAAGAATTTAATTCATCTGTTCCAGTGTTCAGTCTCAAGAAGTCTTTAGTGGTTACTGAAAAGACCAGTGAAGAAGTGATAAAGCAACTCCAGGTATGCAGATGGAAAGATCAGACATCTCTGCTGAAATGGTGTACAACTCGCTGAGCCTGTACAAAAAGAGAAGACGCTTGTTGCATAGTTGAAAAAGAAAACAATAAAAGAAACACTCAGTTTCCCCCTTTAAGACTGAAAAAAAATCTTGTGCAGTAGGGCCCCAGAGGTAGTGCTTGCCAGGTCATGTTTTTGAACATACTGTCTCAGTATCTTGTAAACATTGGCAGCCTGGAATTTGGAGCGCAGGTTAGGGAGGAAGGGGAAGGGGAAGGAAAATTACAGCAAATGTGTTTCACAATAGTAAGCCCCAAACGAAAAACATTCCCAATAACAGAAAATTGCTAATTACATGTGTTTAAAGTGGGCTACAGGAAAAAGAATGTTAAATCTTTACTGGCAAGAGGCAATATACTGCATGTGCTACTGTGACTCCGCTGCCTTTTACCCTTGACATTGACCAGAAATGTATTTTATAGCCATTTTGTAAATCACTGGAAAAACTACTTTTATACTGAGAACAATGCCAGACGCATCTGGAGGAAATGTTAATAGTGTTTAGTGAGAATTGTTTGACTGTTCTTGTCTTCTTTCTGTTTTCTGGGGTTTTTTTATAATCTATCTATGCCTCCATATTGAAGAAATGGGACACAGACACAAACACGAATATGGTATTTAATTGCAAATCCTGTACTACAATTTCTAACTTTAGGCATGAACATATCTACTTTCTTTCAAAGTAAATCAAAACCCAAGGACTCTGGAATACAGTTAAGCCCTCAAAATCATCAATGCCAATGTGACCTGCCAAAAGACATTAACTCTGTATTTATTCCGTTAGTCAGGAAAAAATACTTCTGAGTGGAGAAGCAGGATTCAATCAAGAGGATTCTACAGAAACATTACAAAGAATGACCAGTTTGAGCACCTTACAATATGGCCGGAGTCTAACAAGTGCAGATGCCTTTGCATACTTGAAACTAAATTTTGTTGGTTTACGTCGATGTGCTAATAAAAGAACGTAGAAATGTACGATGCAGAAGGTGCAAAATCTGGTATAAGTCTAGGAAAACAACAGCTATTCTTTCTTTGCAATGAAGTGTTTATTTTACTACGTAATTTCCATCTACATTACATAAACTACTTACTTGGCTTAAGAGCAGTTTACTTCTGACTGCTGTTGCCTGTATGATACATGATTTACAGTGCTGAATTATTTGTTTTTCCATCCGAAACATTTGTTAATAATTTATTAGATAAATGGCTTCTGATTGAGCAATTTAAAAAATGTAGTCAAATCAATGGCAAAAGACACCAAGCAGCATATTATAATGATACAATAATTCGAGCTCATACATTAGACTGAACTGATAATGTCCCCAAAGCCCTCTTTTGATAGCTCAGTTTCATAGAGTAAATATTCAGCTAAAATAACTAATAAAACATCTCAACTACTGCTCTGTGAAATCATGCCAGTATCATGAACAGTATCTTTGAAAACTAATAGGCTGGCTCCAGAAAACAAACAAACAAGCAAAAAACCCCTACAAAACTTCCCTGCCAGTTAAGTATACATGGAAATTAGATTAATAGGCACACAAAGGAGGCAAATGAACTCCTTAGATGTGTGAACGGGACTTTGGAAATCAGAAAGGTCTGATTCCTTTGACGAGAGAGATGCTAGAGGTATAGATTGTAGCATTAGATCCAAAGTGTTTGCCATCAGTTGTATGTGCGACACAGACAGTGAGAAAAGCAAATGTGATAAACCCCTTAATAGGGACCTCTGAAGGGTTCTTAACTTATCATGAATAAGTCATGCTCTGAGTTACTGAATTTTCAGCTAAGTTGTTCACAAGGAAAATAAAATGTATTCTAAGGGCTGTGCTTCGACAGTCTTCACTACCTTTGAGGTTTTAGAGAAAAGTAGGGAGATTTGAAAACACTTTTGGAGGAAAGCTGCATATACACATTTCCCCTCTTTCCTATAAATGTATTACATGTATTAAATAACTTAAAATTTTCCAGGGCAGTAGTCAAGCTCTCTAAGAATAATGTTGCTGAAAGTCCTATCATTTTATAGGCATCCTGTAATTGCAGAATGGACTGGTTTCCCATCAGTCTTAAGGAGACCAGTCAATAATGTGTTGACAGTATGTAGACTTATTTATAAAATGGAGACTGTTGAGTTTAAATGAACACACATATTCTGCCAAGAATAGATTGTTTTCAAACTTAGATAGGATTTCTTTTCTGTTATTTGATGAAATATCATATTGATTATAAACAGTAAGTTTCAGGAATGACAGATCTACCAATAAAAGCCACAATTCAACACAGAATGTATGCAAATATCAATATATGTAATTATATATAATGATCACAAATGGCATCAATTTATTTACTGTAAACAGTTTAAATGAATACATATGAAGTGAAAAATCAGATTAAGTAGGGTAACATCATTATTTTTTTTCTTATTTGATTTCTAATTGAACTCCTTCTTTTTGTGCTGAGAACACTTCAGATTTTTGTTTAATGACCATCCATTTTTGATGTACATTTACGTGCTCTACCTAAGACTAGATTCTTTGGCCAATGTGTCCTTCCAGACTCTGTGCCCAGGATCCATAGGGGTCTCTGTGCCCCACAACAAGGCAAAAGGACATGGCAGATCCAAACATTTTTATCCAAATAAAAATCCAAACATTCTTTCCCAGAATAGGATTCCTTTCAACAGACTGCTTGTGTCAACACTATTAACCAATAAGTTGTGTCACTCTTTTTGCACAAAAAACTTTTTAGCTGCTTTCTTTATAAGCTAGATATACACTCAGACATATCCAGCGGCTTTATCAATAGACAATAAGCAAAATTTTTAGGGATCCAAAGTGTTCCTGCATGCAAAGCCTTAGCTATTGTTTTGATTTATGAATTGCTGCTGGCTCCTGGTCCTCTGACTGTTCCCACTTGCCTCACGTTACTTTGCTCCTGCCTCCCTTTTGAAATGAGCCAGCTGGTTCCCCACAGGTCCTGGGCATCACCCTGGCCGTAGTTCACACGGACATCGCTCCCCATAGGAGGTAGGGACTAGACCTTGTCAGGTTTGCCACCTTCTGTCCTATGCAGTTGTTTGAGCATAACCCAGCCAGCTGTGGTCCTCACATACTCCCACATGCCCTTATGATGCATCTCCTGCCTTTCCTCCGTTCATTTAGTGGAGACACAGGAGGAGAGAAGGACTAAACAAGAAGAGAATAACCAATTGATGTAGATGTATCATTCTCCTCCATTAAGAGAGCAAACCCCTTACTCAGCCACTTGATGACTTAAAAGCATTTCTAAAGCTCATTGAATTCAAAGCAAAGTTTCTCATTAGAAACTATTCAAGAGGAGTCACCTGCACTGCATAAAGGTTTGCACTGTTCCAGGCTGAGCTGGTTCCCACTCCTACCAAGAGCAGCTAGACACTGTGTTGCTGTGTGGCTGCACCAGTGCCCAGTATTGTGGACTTTAACTGATAAAAATCATAAGTCAAGGCACACTAAAAAGTAAGATCTGCTGAAGGCTGTGTTTCTTTGTTTGTTTTTAATAAGGAACTTGAGTTGGTTTGCTGATTTCCTTCTCTGAATCTGCTAGATGCATTTTTTTGTGTGTTTCAAGTACAAGAAAGCACTCTGCAAGAAATCTTATAATAACAGATGAAAAGACAAGAGTCTCCTGATTCTGGAAAGGCAGAATTAAAAAAAAAAAAATCAAATTTTTTTCCTTTAGTTCAGAAAACAGCAAGCAACTAAACACTTGTACATTTTAAGATGTGACCTCCTCTTTCTTCACACATGAGAGTTACTCTCCCTCAAATAACACACAAAAACTGGTCATGTGCATACACCTATTCCATTACAATGTAAAATAAAATGAGTTAGATTAAACCATGGCAGCTGAATTGTACATGGTGCTTCAACAGACTGAGACAGAAGGGACTAATTCTCAAAGGTTAGACATTTTTTCTCTTTTACTTGTCATTGTGATTTCTTGCATTAGTAACTACCTGAGGTAAATCTGAACATCAAAGGGCATTCAGACGAAGACCGAATGAACAATACTTCGTTGTTTGGTTTTAGTGCTATTTGGAGCCCATATTAAGAAATTATAATTTAATAATATAACAGTTAATGTGCGTCTTTCTAAAGAATTTCACATCTCAGTATTTTAACTGAAACCTATGCAAAAGTTAAGGTGAATAAGAAGCAGCCAACTGGCTCTGTTTCCTTGTAGACACTGCTGTGAAAACAGCACAGAGAGCAGCTATAGCTGCTTCCATGGCAGTGAAGAGGCTGTCCTGGCACCAGCGTCAGGGCTGCTCTGGCAGGTTCAAGTCACAGTCAGAGCTGGCCCCTACAAAAACAATGAACTTGCCACGAATGACATGAAAACACATACAGAGACCCATAATTATGTGATGAGGGAGAAAGAAGAAAAAAAAACTCCATGAAATACCTGAAATATCCAAGATTCTCACACAGCTTTTCACCTCCTGGCTTCCCTCTGCTGGGTGAAAATAATTTTCAGAATAAGCCAAAATTTCTGAGCCTATGGCATCTGTCCAACCCTGACAATCAGACTGCCCCAACTTCTAAAAAAACAGAGCTTCTAGTATTTGTATCTCTGGGGTAAACCTTGCTGACAGATGGCCTTAGGGCAGTAGCATCGGGAAGCCCTACAGCACAGACCTGCAGAGTTGACCGTGCACAGCCCAGGAACTCTTGATGAAATCTGAGAGGAATTTCTATGGATTGCTTCTTTCACCTGCCACATCTGTATGAAGCACAATCACCCTGAGGGAAACAGCTCTCTATTCTTGCAAATTTTGATGTGCCACATATTACGTATTCAGCTGTTATTCAAAACGTTTTGGAGATGTGTGATGCCATGGAATGTCATCATTACCGCCACATCACCCTGTTCATCACAAAAAGTTAAATGTTGGTTGCACGATGGAACGAATTTCAAGCAGCTCAATAATTTGCCACCAAAAAGCTGAATACTAGCAACCTGTATTTTTAAAAAGATACATTTTTCCTTTTGAACTTAAATTTGATTGTGATAAAACGCAACTTGGACTATTTGCATCAATGTGTAATAGAAGTTGGTAAACACACTGTGCTCATGTGTCCACATTTCAAAACAAGCAGAAACCTCCTGTTTCTCCTGTTTAACTATCAGGCAAAAAGTGGCATCAGCATTCCATGTCAAGTAATGTGTTACTACAGTGTCAACTTAGTGCAGCGTGCATACACTAAGAGAGTTACAAGTCAAAAATATTCTCAAACTAAAATTACATTTTTAAAAAAAAGGTGTGAAATGTGCAGCAAATCTCTTGAGGCAGGAGTCTGAAATAACAAGGTTCTATTGTAATACATGTTTAATAAGGAAAAAAATGATAAAACAATCATGGACAAATTTTCTCAAAGTACCCTTCAACAGTACAACAAACAAAACCTCATTTATACCTGGCTACTGTTCGAAGTACCACAAAAGATCATGTATATACCTTTAATCCACCATATTCCATGTATACACCATATAGGTAATATGAATGTATCACATACAATTTATGTGGGTTCTCGTGCACCAGCTCTGCAATAGTTATTCAATACTAATTGCTACCTGGGACGAGAGTAGATGTTCTACTAACGTAAATTCAGCACATTAGTACAACTGTGCAGCCAGTTACAGCAGCTGAAGCTACACGATCTACAGAAATGGGCCAGTTTTATGAGGAAATGTCACTAGTCCTTGGAGGAAATAAATAGTGAACTTCCTCTTGCGGGGAGACCCCCAAGACACAAGGCCAATNGCGGGGAGACCCCCAAGACAGAAGGCCAACGTGAATTTTCTTAGCAGGAAATCTGTTTTCTGTGACAGTCAGAAAGAGGAACAGCCAGCGGCCCAGCATCCCTGCCTGTGTGCTGAGAGTTGCCTTTCTGCCATACTAACATGAGAGACAGAGCAAAAGCGTACACAGAGTGGACGGCGCTATGACACCGTTCATGTCACACCCCTGGCAGCAGGGTACACCACGCTCACTGGGGAGGGAAGGCTGCAACACATACCGACTCTTGGCAGCTCTGCGTGACAGAGCGAAGATGCGGAGGGCCAGTGGCACTCGCACATGCTCATCGGCACACTACAAACTGACAACTCTGTCCAAAGATTTCAGGAATGCTGTTTAGGTACCTATATTTAAAAAGAGGACATTTGTTATGAAGATATTTCTCTTTCTATATATATTTATATGTTTACATGTATTTAAACACATGTATTCATAACGGTAATTATTTTTGGGCAAAAGGAAGAGAGTAAAATCAGCATATATTATAATAAGTGCTATGGAAGTTTTTCCCTTCAAAACCTGATTACATATGAATATTAGGTGCTCCATCTCTTCAGAGCTACTTACTACATCTTACTGTGTAGTGCCTGGTAAAACCTGTAAGTGGGAGAGAACAACTGAAAAACCACA
>RSEF01000003.1:72189053-72214358 GCA_003993805.1 Himantopus leucocephalus | reverse complement strand
AACCAATGTCATCCTGTACTGAACCTGCTGGGACCTCATTTAACCCCCCTCCCTCAAGGTCAGCATCCTTTGATCTCAGTACCTTTCCTTGTCGACCCCTCCCCTCTCCCGGCTGTTGCAGCAGCCACACTCAACACCTGCAGCTGATGAGGGAACAGGAGTTTTCCATGGGCACGCCAAGGGACAGCTGCCAGGCGCATGAGGCAGCGCTGTGGGTATGGATGCGCCATGTATCTATCTGTACAGCCCATAAAAGCAGCCTATCGCTACCCAGTCAGTTGTTTAAACAGTCTACATTGCCACCATTTCAGAAATCAGTTCTGCACTTTGAGCAAAGGCCCTGTCAGCCATGAGCAACGCAAAAAAGTTGCCTGTGCTAACAAAATTATCTTTCCGTTTCCTGGTTTCCTTCATAAACACACACAGAAAGAATTGCTCTGCACCACATAACAGCCGCGTTTGAGATAGAGCAGCAGTCTTTATTTCCAATTTGCTTTTATGTCAGTTCCCATCCTGCCCAAACGCTGCCAACCAATATCATATTAACATCAGATTTGAAAAGCGTTTTTCCTTTCCAGACCAGAGGTATTCAGGTCACTCTCAGACAACATGGTTGAAGTTTCACAGTGTTCTCCTGTCATGTGTCAGATTAATTAACTCAGCCCTGATTAATTAAAATTAGAAGTTTCTTTTATTCAACCATATAAAATACCAAATTCCACTGATTTCCTGCAGAGATACACAGGCACAACAATTCCCACTGCAATCTTTCATTATTCTTTACAGAGATACTGTGCCATATTCCATACTCCCACTAGAATTTTACTGATGTGGCTGTACTGATGTTGGTAAAATTATTCTCGATTTACTTTGGCACAAAAGAGATCAGCATCAGGCCTATTGGGATAAGATAGTTTCTCCCCATGGTCATATTTACTTTACTTAAGACTACAAAAAAAACCCCAACATTGCTCAGACAGCTTCAGTATACCATCCTTTCTCATGGGGAAAAGAAAAAGAAAAAAAGAATTACAATCTACTCTAAGGTGACCTGCTGGAAGAATGAGAACAGTATCAATCCAGAAAAATACAGAGTTACTCTGATGTTCAATTTTACTTGTACATACGGTCTTTGGTGCTTAAGAACTAGACAGTTCTCTTTAGTGACAGATCTGGAAGTATCAATTTTTCTTAAAAAAAATGGGAATGGCTTTCATTAAAAATTGAGAAAATGATTGAAATGAAAACAGGCTCAGCTGAAGCTGTTCCCACTTCCCATGTTATTCCTATGCATGTGTTTTTACCACTTCTGGTAAAAAACAGTGGGTCCTCTAGAACAGACCAACAACAATTGTTGTCTTTTGCTTGTGGTGTTTCATCAGCTGAAACCGATAAGAAGGTTGGGGAAAACAACTAAAAAAGAGGCTTATGATAAATGAAGATTGTCAAGGACATGCAGGTGAGTTACAGAAGCTGCTTCACCAAGAAAGGAAGATGAATGCTTGAAAAGACTTTCTTTTCACTTTGGTGAATATTTTCCTCTATTTCTGTTAAACATATCAAGATCAGTACTATCTGAAACACTTTTTGTTTCTTTAGAAGCCAATGAAAATTAGTGAGTAAACTCATTCATGTAAATTTTGGAAACTGCGTATCTTTAAGGTGTTTAGGCACTGGGGTGGTAGGAACAACAAAAGAACTTGAAATGAGCAGAAACTGCAAACATATTTAAATAATGCCACTTGTGATAATGTTTCAGCAGGCTGCATGGAAGAGTGGTGGAACTTCTGTGGATGCATAGAAGGTTTGTTTAGCCACAGAAGTTGGCCAATAGATCTGCTCTTTCAGCTCTATTTTGCAGCCATAACATCTGCTAATTAATCTATGAAACTACAAGTTAATTGATGGAGCCAAGAAGCCTTAAAGGCAACGCTACCGGGAATTTCCCAGTAAAAGACTTCATGTTAATATGAATACTTTCCACAGAGAGCTTGCAAATGGGGTGCAAGCAGTTAAGCAGAGACTCTGCTAGCCCCACTTTAACAATCTGGACGTGAAGAGCGCTGATTTAGCTCCACACGCGTACTACTCCACCCGTGAGCTTTAAAGACATGCAGAATATAAATTTTCTTAGGAGTTCTCACCACTGCTGTAGCACAAAAAACATCTGCAGCTGAAAAATTTCCTCTGAATTAAAATAAGAAAAGAAGATTTTTCCCCTCGTGATAAAAGAGGCATCATTTTCTATCTTTTTCTGGTGACCAAGCCTTCCCCACGCAGTCAGGGAAATGCTTTTATTTTTCCTACAACATGTGGTCTATTTTAGTTCACTTTTCAATGAAAACTGAGGTTCTTATGTGCTCACTTGGCTCTGGGCTTTAAAAAGACCACAAAATATCATTGGGCTTGCAATCAAATCAAGAGCACTGCCAACACTGAAAAAACAAAAACCAAAATGCCCATCAGCAAAACACCATCTTTTTCAAAGCAAGTGTTTATGGAAAGAGAGCTCACTTGTTTTCTTACAATTCCCCCTTAAGTGAATTTTGCATCACACACCAGCTATGCATTACTGGCAGATTGGGCTGATGTGGCACAGTGTGTGATTCAAAAAGATCATCAGTGGCCGTTCCCCAGATCCTAAGGCCCACTCTGCATAGAGGAGCAGAGACAGCGATGGATGTCAGAGGCAGCTGGATGCCGGAAAATGGAAATAGTTGGGTGGGCCGACCGCAATGCTAACACCAGCTCTGGTTCTTACGCTCCCTTTCACTCAGGCTAAAGTGACACTACTGACATTCAGCAAATCTTCCACATCTACTTCTGGTTTTCCTGAAACATCAAGATAAAGGCAAGTGGAAAGGCAATGGGCAGAGTTGAATTAAACACTGACTAGTCATAGACATATTTGCCGTGTCCTCTAACCCTGCCCTGTGCAGGTATGGTCTCAGTGTAGGTAGGGACTGATGGATGTCTGAGAAAGGGGTTTAGTCTACCAAGTTTATTCCATTTAGAAGGAGTACTTTATTTATTAGAAGGAGTACTTTCAGGAATACACAGAAACAATCTTCCTAAATCAATGTCTGAGAATATCCGTGTCCAGAAAGTACTTACTCCTTTTTTCATACTCTTCTTTAGAGACCTGGGGGACAGACAGTTCAAAGGACCTAAATCTTATTTCTCCAGAACAGAATACTGTGGCTTTTGGCTTGTTGCTGTCACAGCATGCATATAACCTCCGTTTGTGTTTTTCTGAAGCTCAGCTTGTCCACCAGTTATAACCCCTGTGGTAACTCGTATGGGCAATGATGATTTGCTATCAAATAAGCTTAAAATTAGAGATGGTCAGGAAAACAATTTAGGAGAAATACTTTCCTATATTTTTGAGGAACAAAATTTCAAACTTTTCAAACTAGCTTTGCTGAAAGGTAAAAGAATAATCTTATTTGCAAATTTATTTAAGCAAATGAATTATAACTCTCAAGTGAGTACTTGCAAAGACAAACTTTCAGGTTCAAGAACTCAGGTGTAACAGCTGTGATCATTTAATTAATTTCTATAGACACGTTTCTGATCAAACAGATTAATTTTAAAATGTGCAAAATTGACAGAGGTGCAGCAGTTCATACTACATCCAAAACAATTCCTGCTCAGCATTGCTAATTAGGAAATCCCAAAAGAACAAGTAATATGATATGCTATAGCACTGTTAAAAATCTGAAAAACAGCAAATTCCAAACACTCCAAACAGAAAGTCTTAAGAACTCCCAGTGCAACAAATCTGTTCCATATGAAAGCTTTACAGCTCTTGTTCAAAGCCTCAACAAATGCAAATATCATCACTGCATATAGACTCTGAGCTGATGTAATTTGCTGTAGCTCCATGGAAGTCAATGATGATACATTGATTTCCACTAATGAGGATCTGACCTAAAAATGCTGCATTCATTTACCAAAGAAATGCTTTTTCTCCCCCCACTTTCAAACTTTATTTAGCTTTTCTCCAAGGGAGCAGAAGTGCTGAATTAGCATGTAAGTACACTCAACAGCTACACCATGAGCTAAGCAGATCATAAGTGCAAGGAGGGCATGAGAAATTCACCATTGTGCCCCTCCTTACTATAGATCGAGATAATCACTGCCGTAGAGATGAAGAAAGAAAAACACAGAAGGTGTTCTGGAAAATTTTCAGTTGTCTAGAAAATCCATGGCAGTAATTGGGAAACAAGCTAGATAGTTTCATGACTCCAGGTACAAATAAAGTTATTTGCTCCCGTCATTGGCATCTAGGAAGAAAGAGTAGTAGGAAAGAGTTTACTTGGCTCTTTCTACCAAAAAGTTTTCCAGAAGAAAACTTTAGAGAAGCAAGGCGGATTGGAGTAATAAAAATAATTTGTAATCTATCCTGCTGTTTTGGTAGTGATTTTTTACTCCTATCAAAGTACTATTTTTTTTCTGATATACTATAAGAATGGAACAGAAGTTTTCTTAAGAAGAGTGATGAATGACCCAGTTTTTGAGGTAGCATTCATATCACTATCCTCTGGGTTTTATGTTTAAAAGATTATCTTGACATTAGGAAAGAAGCTTTTCTGTATTTTTTCCCCAGTTAAATTTTGAACTCTACGCTTACAGGGAAAACTAAGCTCATAAGAGAGAAGAAAAAAGGTTTCAAACAAGAGTTCCGTTAAAAAAACCCTTTTAAAGACACACATTTCTGAAATTTCCTTTTTAGGTTCCATTTCCCAAACAAAGCACTTGTTGGATGACTTATTTGATATTGTCCCTCTATCTAGGACTCAAAAGTTATGCAGTGAGGCTCCTTAGGTTGCAGCAATTTTAAGTAGGACACTTATTCTCCCCACTGAAGAGAGTAAAGCCCCAGGCACCCAGTGTACTTGCCTGCCACTTGTCAGAAGTATTCACTTTGTTTGGTTTAGAAGCTGGGAATCTACCACGGCTGGGAGTCACGGCTGTGACTCTATTTAAAGAAAGCATTTTACTATGTTTCTCTCCTTGGTCATACTCTTGTACCTTGATAGAACTGGAACCCACAGCATGGTCAGGTCAAAGAGAATTTCCCATTTAAAAAATTCTTTCACCGTTGTCACAGGTGCAAAACTTCTATTATCCAAGAAAGAAATCCTATGAAAGTAATTTATGCAAGAAAAAAGAATTTGCCTCTCCGGGCAACAGTTAAAAATATACACATACCCTATGCTCACGTGCTTTTCTTCTTGATCAATAATATAAAGACGATTCTTGTTTGAATTTGTCAGTAAGCAAAATCTAGCTGGGAGCGACATTTGAATGAGGTGTTGGTTGCCAGGCCAGATAAAAAAATTCATCCACACTTCAGTGTTTCAAAGGTTCTGCTCATTTGCTAATTTAATACCTTTTATACAAGGATTACATATTCCAAATATATTTTTCTTTTATTCCTATTAGGTGTCTAAATCGTCCACAGTGTTCATCACACAGACTCTGTAGGGTTTACTGCAGTGGTTACAACCTACAGAGGCTGACCTGAAATATACTACGAGTAGCCTGATTTAAGGCGAGAAGGAAATTCACACCCTTCACTTTTCTATGAGAGTAACTCAGACGTAATATTATTATAATACTTTTATAGTTTTGAAATGTAAAAAGCCGACCATATAATCATCACTTTCGTTTCTACATAATTATAGTCATTTTGTAACTTATCCAGAATGTAAACACAAAAGAAATGTAATTGTAGTTTTTCGCAACAGCTAGTAAAAACACTGTTTTAAACTTAAACCCACAAAAAAGTTATCATTACTTATGCTGGAATGGTGGAGCCTGGAACACCAGAAAACAATCCTAAAACCTTGTTGTTTTATAAAATGTATAGATTAAACAGATGATTGAAGCTAGAAATTTCAAAGTTCAAGTAATGGAACATCCCAAGTGGTATAAGAAGGAGTTTGCATACTGTCAGTGGAACAAAGGAGCACAGAGCATTTGCACAAAGTGGTTTTGATATCAATAGGCTGAATTGTCAAAGCTATGAATCATCATAAAAAAAAGTGCCTGTAACAAGTAATACAAGACTTTGGAAGACGTTCTGTAGTGAATCATAGGTTTAAAAAGAAAAATAATAAACCCAAACTATTTTACTTCTTTTAACTGTTTTTCCACTATCGGAATAATATTACAGAACACAGAAAACTCATTTTTACATTTTAGTGTTCTATTGTACACGCCTTCAAAAGAACAATAATTGTTCTCTTTTCTTTTAAGGTTGCTATGAATCTCAGAAAATATTAAGACTAACAAAACCCCCAGCATTTCTTTCAATACTGTTGCTGGATTGATTGGATTTAAAGATTAGCATTCACTGAATTGTTTTTACCTTTTTTTTAGTGATAGTTCCATAATATCACTCTCATTTTATCTACCTTTTTGTTATATTCTCTGAACATGCTTTCATATCTTCAGAAGGCAGATAAATACTAGGGAAATAGTATTGTAGTTATTTCAGCTTTTCTCATCAGGAAGAAAAGTGACACTTTTGTGTGGAACAGGTAGGCTCCAGAAATACAGCATATCAAACTTACTGTGGTGAAGTGAAATGCGACTTGTACAGAATAATCAGATAAATTCTAGGCTGTGTACCAATATGCAATCTTCTGCTTTGTCCACCACTCAAGCTGCAACAAACAGGGATCTGTTTTATACATATTCATATTTTCAAAAAAGAGATAAGTCTCCAAAGAGGCTGGGTGGCATGAAACAGAGCTGCATGGCAGCACGCACATGGACCACGGGAGCCCGACTGATCCAGCAGGTGCATCTATAATTGTGTGCAGGACCCCAGGGATTTCTTCCCCATTATCCCAAGGGAAACCTCAGTTCCAAGACCTGCTGCTAGAAACAAGCAGATTTGCAAGCTTGGTTCACCTAACACGGCACTTGCATATGGGACAGAACTGAATGATGAAACTAAGTAATGAAAAATTTTCCATTATTGAATTTTTCTTCTTTTAATAAACTAGGATCTATTTTCTCATAAAAAGTGCAGAAGCTTTGCAGCAGTAAATAATATATAAGCCAAAATGTATTTCTTATTCATGGATCTGCTGGGAGTTTTTGCATGATCTGGTTTAGCTCTACAAAGCAAGCATTTAAACAGTGAATACAGACTTCATGAGATTAGTTGGCAGATAGCTACTTCTTCTTTCCCTTGTTCTGGACCACCTTATCAAAAATTCATAGAAAGCAATCCATAACCTGATGGCTTTTAAAAACAGAAGGTAACATTATAGGTTTCCAATGCAATCTGAAAACATATTAAGATGAATTCTTCAAAGAATTTCCATGGAGCTTGGAACATCATAAGTGTAAAAACTCAAAATCTGTGATGACAGTTAATCATCTAAAACAAGGGAGTCCATTTTCTAAACAAGGCACCTCCCTGAACTGAAATGCTTTGTCAAGCTTTAAGCTTAGAGCACTAAAGACTAATTTAAAAAATTATCTCAGTGAAATTTGATTTTGATGAGAATGACACATCTGTAAGGTCCCTCGTGCCTTCTTATGCAATACTTTGCAAGTGTTGTTGCATATTTGCAAAACAATAAATACAGTATGAAAAGCCAGCCGTGAAAGGCTAGGAGTACACTTTTTGAGTGTTTTGCATCTCTGACCTTTTCCCAGAGAAAAATATCACTCACTGTAAGAATTTATATTGTTTCTGTACATGTGCTTAATTGTAAATTAGTATCAGCACAAAAATTGCTCTTTAGCTGTTGACTAGTAACTGTGAGTTCTCCCAATAACACTGAAGTCAGTGATACCCATTTTTAGAATAGGTATAACAATATTCTTACACAAAGCACCGAAGATTAAATNTGTGCTTAATTGTAAATTAGTATCAGCACAAAAATTGCTCTTTAACTGTTGACTAGTAACTGTGAGTTCTCCCAATAACACTGAAGACAGTGATACCCATTTTTAGAATATGTATAACAATATTCTTACACAAAGCACCGAAGATTAAATAGAGAAAAAGAAAGACGAAATCTTCAGCATTGCCCACTGGTGACAAAAATGTTTAGAGTCAAAATATTAACTGTGTTAATACAGTCTTTGGTCAACATCACTGCCAAGAAGCTTCTGCATTGGGCACAGACGTGCACAAAGCTCAGTCATATAAGCAATAAACTACAGTGAACCTGCAAGGGAGTGAGCACTGAGGAAGAAGGGGCAATGCAGTAAACAAGGTGTGATCAAACAAAAAAGAGGCTGGAAAAATGCATCGAGGTCAGAAAAACAAATCAGAAAATGTAACTGATACCTGCACAGGCTGGGGTGTTAAAATCAATTTTACAACAACTTTTGCCACAAATCATATTTAACACAAACATAATTCTGAACTGAAATTAACTCTCTATTGCATCAGCAATATGAATATTTTTCTTGATCCTCTTATCTAAAGAAGAACTAGTCCCCTATATCTGTAAAACTCTTATATTTTCTCACCACGTCCAGCTAGACCCTTGTGATTTCTTGGTAATGTAACTACTCAGCTTGATGAGGGAAGGCTGAACCTCAGCTGAGGTTCCACATCCCATTCGGGGAATACAGAAATGAANACATCCCATTCAGGGAATACAGAAATGAATGCTGATGGTGAGCACGTGCCCTGGGAGGTGTGCGAGGGCCACTCCTTGCAATCTGATAGACTTTACTGCCTTGTAGAACAGTCTGGTCAGCAGAAAGCAGTCTCAACTCTCCTGACTTACAAATGCAGTGTTGATAGTGGTGGGACCAGTGTTAGTCCCTTGTGATCTTTCTCTGACTTTCTAAGGACTTCTAGCTGATTTCATTGCCATGTCTCTCCAGAATGGAGCAACAAGTAAAATGCAGATGTGGCTTCTAGGAAGGAAAACCTGCATAAAGTTAAGGGGCTTGTCTAAGCAGAGAGTACAGATAGATATCTCTTTTGCTCCACTTCCTGCCTAAAGACAATTTTGGAGTTGTATGCATTGGACATCGTGATGTAGAAACATCTGAGCTGGCTCAAGGAGCAGTATAGCCATGGCTATGCTTTCAGGCTTTCTCAGCAGAACCTGTTTGTTTAGGCACAAATGTGCTGTTCTGACACAAGGCCTCCAAACTGCTGAAAGTGTCTCAAGTGTCTTGTCTCAAGTCAAGGATATCACCATCATATCCAAGTTCTTTAGCTTTTTCCCCCTTCACTGTCTTTCAACTTGGTCTTAGGCACTTGGGATCAGAATTAAGCCAAACAGAAGTGGAGGATCTTACCTAAAAGTAATAGCCAGCCTTTCAACTCTCTTTCATATCAACTATCTCCTTTTCTTCCTCTACCTCCCTCCAGGAACATAGGCACCAGGCACACCTTTGTCCCAGTGCTCTTGCTACCCAAGTACTGGTTGACATGACATCCGACCTCTTTGAAGGCCAAGTGCTGAAGATTTGCAGATCAGAGAACACTCAAAACTCACAAATGTGACAAATCTTACGAGCAGTTAGTTAATTTTTAATATGGATAAAAATGCGTTTTTGTTCTAGACAAGCTTATTTAGAATGAATTGTTATTTTTCTTGACCCCTTACATTTAATGGAGGGTTTTTTTGCCTGCAGCAGAGCATCTCAATAGTATAGGTCTTCTCACAATTTGACACCTAATAATGTCATTTAAGAAGGCTGAGTTTCTATATAGTCATTTCTATATAGTCATTTCTATTGGCTCTGGCAAAAAAACCCCTGTAGCCCTAAAAAGCAAGGGCTTGTCCTCTGGGCTTTGGTACCAGATGAAGTCTTGCAGGAAATCTTTAATAAGCAGCATTAGAAGAGGCTGAGCAGCCAGGGAGGGGATATTTTTACACCAGTGCTGATGCTTTTGACTGCTGTAAACACCTACTGGTAGCTCTCTAGGATGACTGTATTAAAAATTTGGCTAATGAACTTCTGACAATAATAAGAACTTAGACACCTAGTTCATCTGGACACCTGCATGTGAATGCCTAAATTTAGTTGTTTGAAGCATGACCTGAATCTTTTTCCAAAGTGTCAGTATGAAAGTCCAAATGTTAAATAAAGCTTTCAGTCTCAAACATACCTAGGCTCTACATTCACTCATAATAATCAACTTTGTGTTAAAAATGAAAATGAAAAAAAAAATCCTGAAACACTCAACTTTCTCCTTACTATCTAATCTTTGGGAAGTATAAATGCATTGAGGTCTATGCAAAGTCCCAGGGTGCAAGGGTTTGGAAAGGCAGGGAAAGTAAATAGGGCTAGAAAGACAGGAGTCTCTGGTTTAAGGAAGGGACACTCTTATATGAACACTCATACCAACTGCATCATGCTATGGAGTAAAATGGCAGATCTGTTCAGCTTACTGTCTTCTACTTGCTTTTCAGCTATGATGCTATAAATGCAGAGTTAATAATTTCACTGTTTTGTATCATACGTATTTGTTCAGTGACAATCCATTATTTAAAAATTTAACGAATCCCACGCTAGCAAGTCCCATGCTCTTATCCAGTAATGAACTTGCCTTTTTCCTGCGTCTGTAACTCAGAGTATTAGATTCCCCAGGAAGCCGGAGCTGCTCTTAGTTTTACTGCAACAGTTATCGCCCCCTAAAGCCAACATAACTTCAGAAGGAAAATTACCTCGAGTAAGGGAGCACATCGTATGGTAAAGAGTCAGGCTGTTCTGCTGACTGCTATCCTTGCAGCTTGCATACAGAAAAGCAGACCACGCGTGGAAAAAAGTGATACAACGAGGTGCCGGCACCACATCTCCAGTTGCCCCATGAAGATTGGCTGATGCCAATGTTGCCACCTTGAACTGCTGCTACACGCAGAACCTACTTTCTCTGTGGAGCACTGGCTGCACCCATGCATCTGGTCTTTTCCTCCATGCACAGGACAGATGCATCTTCCCTACCTTTTTGTAGCTTTTTTTTTCAGGGAAAGTGCTGACGCAGCAGTTCTGCTTGTGGATTTGTTCAAGCTGCCAAAACTCAAAAATGAGGGATGTGTGCGTTTCAAAATAGTCCAACTCACAGAGAAATCTCTTTCTTGACACATAACACTGATTTGAAATCTGCACTCTGCTTCTGCTCCCGCAGACAGCACATGACAAGCTCTGTGACAGTGATTGCAATCCCTGATGATAACAGCGGGATTGTTATCTGCCCTTCAACAGTGCGCTGCCAGCAGGAGCCTATTTAAGCTTGTGAAACATGCAAGGTCATTCACTCCCATCACACTTTTGTTTTCAAATTTCTCTGGGAAAAAAAGTTTTCCTCACTTCTATTATTATCCACCTAATGTTTTAATTCAGTGACGAAACTCCTCCAGACAAAGGAAGAAATGTGGCAATTTTAATTTTAGTCCATTAACTACACATATTACTTCTACCTTATCAACAAATATCTATTACTTTGCACAGTCATGCGTTAATCTATGTAGCAGCAAACACAGGAGGTTATACAGTCATCCTCAGCGCTCCACAGATATGTGTTTTTCATTATTACTGTACTCAGAAAGCTTTTCTCCCTTGGGGGGCTTCTAATGTGATATTTAGCTTGAATCCTAATGTAGCTAAGCTCCATTAAAACTGTGCACATGGACTCAAGGGCAACTGTAAATAATGCAAAAATAGATCAATACTAATCTTGAATTGTTTATGTGTAATTCTCACGGAGCTCTTATATTTATGACTCCAGCCACATCCCGTGCCGTAGGTTCCTACTGGCTGCTCCTTCCCAGTCATGGCAGGGACTTCAGGAGTGTGCAACATCAGCATTGCTTCTATGGATCATATATGAAATATAAGGAGAATTGCATTCTTTCTCTATAAATACCTATAAGGATATATAGAGGATATATTCTTTTGACTACATTCTTCTCTAGACAAGAATAAAGTTAAGGATGGAAAATAAATAGTGTACCTTCAGTGTTGCTCACTCTTGTGGGGCTTAACTTTCTGATTCTATTAGGTGATTTTGTTTTATTCATTCAGCCTTTTAAGCATAAATAGACTAAGAAAACAACTATGATTTATTCTAAATCCTAAAAGAAGCAAACTGTGTTTGTATATTGTACCTGTTATGTCAGTAGACTGTATTTGTGAAAGTGTATTCTATGCTAGAAAAAAGCCAACCACTTACACCTGTTTATTGAAAAAACTTGAATCCACTTTTGTACCTCAAAAGTACAAACCCATGAATAATAATAAACATTTAATTCTACAAGTATATATTTTTTCTTTTAAAACTAGATTCCCATGAACAAACACCTTTAATAAGCTTCTAAAGGTGTTCTATCCAGAAATCATTCTGAATTATGCAGTTTCCTGGACAGTAAAATGTCTGCCTTCTCCTTCCCTCTGCCTCCATTCTGTTTATCTGTTGTGATTTTTCTTGTTTTGTTTTTTTCCTCACCAAACTTTTTTAGGAATACCAACCAAAAAGCTGCTTTTTCAAACCCTAAAATAAGTATGTTTTGAGGAAAACAGCTCCTTGCAGGGTTCTAGCAGTATATTTTGCTCATTAAAAAGTAGCAGACAGATTGCTGATGAAAATTCTAATAAGTAATATTAAAGCATTAATACCATCAGCTCAGGGTTTTGTACAACATAGCAAAACGTATGCTGCAGAGCTTGGGATCTCTTTCCAGCTGTCAGCTGACAGTATCCCTGGGTTCCTGCTAATTGGCGACACACCAAGGCAAACAAGTCAGCTAATTCCAGAACAGTGAACTGATTAACTTTGGGTGTACATGCATATTTATAAAGAGAGTGTTGCTTTTGTCTCAATAATGAAAAATAGTTTTAGTTTTTAATCTTAAAAGTTGTGGACTACAAAATTATCAACGGCATAAAAAACCCACCAAGACTAATTCTTTCAATGAAATGTTTCAAAGGTGTATTAACGTCAGAAAGAGAGAATGTGCATGTATGTAGAAAACTGAGAATAATCAGTCAATTCCTGTTTAATCATAAAAGCATCACAATTACCTTTCCATTACAAAATACATTTTGCAAGAATATAACATTTTCCCCATTTTAGTACTGAAAAACTACATTAAAATAGTATATATTTTCACTTTTTACCTCTTTAAATTCATACACTTTTATCATGAAACCATAAGCTGATAAAATCACGTCTTTTAGATCTACAATATCTTAAAGTATTTAGTTTGATTTTCTTTGATGTAAATACGAATGCCTGTGTCAGCAGATGCCACTCTCCACTGCCGTGTACATGGTTCCCCTGGTTCCCTGGTTTCAAACCTAATGCTTGGAGGGTTGAAGATCCTATTGAGCAGCCAGGAAAGCGATTCTACTTTATGACCAGAATTCTCTAATCTGGTAAAGAAAGAAAACTAAAGAAATGAAAGAGCTGGGAAAGTAAAGCAACGTTGATAGGCATGCTGCAGGCTGGCTGCGTTAGAAGCTGGAGATGGTGAAGGCAAACGGTGGCCTAAAGCAACTTCTGATTATATTTTTCTCTCATTCCTGCCTGATCCTCTTACAAACAAGAATGTACAATTTTGGATAGACCCATATAAGGTTCATTCTTTTTTACGACCATGCTGAGAGCAACTGTGGTATACTTTTAATACAACAATACTGAATAACAGAGTCATAATGAGTTGTGAGAGCAGACGCTAGCACCCCGTATCTGGCTAATAGCAAGAGTGTCTTCAGTTTTAAACCAGAAATGGGTCTTTTGTATTTGTTCTTCTTCTAGCCCCACCACTTTTGCATTCCTGGTTTCAGCGTGGCCTGATTACAAGAGACACCCGAAAGATGTTTTTGCAGAGAAAGTCCACTAGTCTGACGGTGTTCTGCTGATGAGGGGAGCTGCGATTTTGAACTGCCTGAAGATGAGAATGGCCTCGAGATTTGGCCTTCCGCTTCCTAGCCTAAATCAATGGAACACATCTGTGGTTACAAGTAGAATTATTGTGCTCTGGTCAACATGGTNCTATTATTCACTTTTTTTTTTCTGAAAAAAAAAAAAAAAAGAATAAGATTCTATTTTCTGCTCAAAGATGAACAATAGTATTTTAATCTATAGTTTGCCTTGTATTCTATGGTCAGGTTGTCTATACATTTATTAGTGTGAGTTATCAATGGAAAATCAATCAGCTTGACCACAACTAAGTTCAATTAACTGAGAAGATTTGCGACATTATGCTTCGTTATTATAGGACTGAAGACCGTATTCTAAGACTACCTCTCCACCACCTCTTTTATAATTTAGAGCAACTCCAGATTGAAAACAAAACTTTCTGCACCAAATCCTTGCTACTGTGAATTGACAACCACCTTTCCTTCTAACAGGTTTTCTTATTGGAAAATGATAGATTTGGGAATTATTTTTAAGTGTTTTGTTTTTGGGTTTTTTTTTGCCCCCAAATCTAGTTTTAATTTTAATTTTACATGAACAGTTCTCTCCCTGGAGGTCATTACATCCCTTCTGAACACCGTCCACACTCATTAAATTGAGCCATTATGTAGCACAGCACGCTGCTATGGCTGCAGGCAGGAGCAGGAATCCTAAAAGATATGTATTCAAATATTAAAAGATGATATGCAATATTTTCTGGTTCCTGAATTAGCAAATCAACAGAGGAAAGGCTTATGCTTATATAAAGTTTTTCAGCTTGAGTGTGACAACATTAATTATCCACTGTAACATGCTGATTTATAATTATGAAATCAGTAATTTAATTGGCATGTAATGCAGTAAAAACATTCCTGCCAGTGTCATTATCTAAGTGCCGGTGCTTGATGCTCTCAAACTTAGTTAAGCTGTCAAAAAACATTATTCTGTTAAATGTCTATACCTGCAAAACCGGTATTTTTGACAAAAATGTTTTAAAAGTGCTACTACATGACTGCTGAAGATAGTATCTACACATTTCAGACAAACCAGCCAAGCTCACTGTTGGTCATCAGGCATGTCTCACTGTTGATAGAAATAGTGAATACCTATACTCCTTGGGAACAGAAGCTGCCACTGAATCACATAAAAATGATTGATGTGTGGATTACTGATTATGTCAATCTGACCATTAAGAGCTTCATTCCTGGATGCAACTGTTCATTGGCATAGAATCATAGAATCGTCTGCTTTGGAAGGGACCTTTAAGATCATCGGATCCAACCATTAACACAACTGCCAAAACCACCACTAAGCTATGTCCCTAAGCACCATGTCTACCCATCTTTTAAATACCTCCAGGGATGGTGATCCCACCACTTCCCTGGGCAGCCTGTTCCAATGTTTGATAACCCTTTCTGTGAATAATTTTTTCCTAATATCCAAGCTAAACCTCCCCTGGCATAACTTGAGGCCATTTCCTCTTGTCCTATCACTTGTTACTTGGGAGAAGAGACCGACCCCCACCTCGCTACAACCTCCTTTCAGGTAGTTGTAGAGAGCGATAAGGTCCATGTGTTTGTAGGTTTGTGATGGGGTAGTAAGAACTACAGATTAACATAGCACCCACTAGAAGATGAGAGTAGCCACTTCAATGAAGCAGAGATGAGCAGTACAAGAGTTGGGATCAGATAAGCCAGTTCACTATACTTGAGGTACTGTACGTTAAAGAGCCTGAGGACTAGTTTTATTCCTGCTAGTCCTTTCACTCCTGAGCTAGAGATCATAGCTGGAACAGCAGGCAGTTCTTCAACCTTGTAGAGTTGGGTGAAGGGCCTGATCTTCAGAGAGGGAGTCACACAAAGGGAATATATCAGAATAACCTTAACAGGACAGTGATCTGCATGAGTTATGCTCTGTCAAAGGAAGAATTCAACTTAAAAACTGGATACAGCAGGTGGTAGAAGGCAAGGAAGAGAATAAAAACCCCAGTGCTGTAGTCAGTAAATCATCCTACAATGGTTTCTTAGCCCTGCACAACATGACGTATTGTGCCTGTGTAACTATTTCTGTGATGGAAGGGATTCCTTCTACTGAAATTGTTTTACCTCTCCAGCTGCTAATGGGACTGAAGTACTACCACTCTAAGCCGTTCATTAAACCCTATGGGAATAAGCCTGGATAAGCAAGATATAACTGATGACATAACAACATGAGCTGCTGAAATATTTAGGCATAATTTTCAGTTATTGCCTACTGGCCTTTTTCAGTTTCCTGGCACAGTTGAAGTGCTACAACTGCTGAGTGTGGACAAGGCCATTTTCTCAGATTATTTTAAAAGAGTGTCAATTCCTTACACAATATGTCATTTTGATATAAAAAATAGTATTCTACTAAAAGCTGCTAAGCTAAAGATAGCTATAAGTATACCAAGAAACATATAGTATTACCAGGAGCACGGCCTATGAGGATTCCTGAAGGCAGATATACAACTTCACATTAAAAGCATCATGCTGTTAGATGTGTGCATACGGAGTAGGATTCAACTCGCGCAAACTAAAAGCTAAGCAAAAAACTTCAATAGGAATCCCTCTGCAGCCAGTGGAGACAGGCATCTTCCTGGGGCGGTCCATCACTTCCCAAGGTAGTGTTGCACAGGGTCTTCGTGTTTTCTATCACCAAGAGCCTTCTACTTGCAACTTTGAAGCATTCCTTTCACCCACAGCTCAAATCTCTCATTGAAGTCACCACGGCAGTGCTTTCGCAAAGCCTTATGGCGGTATTTTCCCATTGTGATTCTCACATCGTTGCATCTGCAAACCTCACATGGCATGTTCTTATAGGAAACGACTGCCACTGGTGCGAGAGTCACCCTTCTTCCAGCCTTTCCCTACACTTTGGTTACTCAGTGGACCAAATAAAATGCATGTACACAGCTTAACCGGCACCTGCCCCCAAAGTGTGCTTCCATCAGCTCTGACAGCATTATGCCCATAAACAAATGACAGTTTGAGCAGGTCTTGAAGACATCCAGATAGTTACTACAGAAGTTCATGTGTGTGTGTTGGTAAACCACCTGCTGCTGATGGGAGTGGGGCCTGAGGGTGCTCAGCTGGACCTTGTCACTTCTCTCCTCTGGTGGCCACCAGGGATAGTTTTCACTTTCCTTTTTCTCTCTCTCCTCTTCTGCTTTTATCTTTCCCCAAAAGCTACTTTAACTGTCAACGTATGTTACCAGCTATGGACCCTGCTGATAAATCCCTGTGCATGCGAATCTGTCTCCTTTGTGCCACAATGGGTGACTGATATTTTTTAGACACCTAATTTTCTGACAGTTGGAGTTAGGACAAACAAATCCCACCCTCAGGCAGTGCTGAGATGGAGGGAGCTGGCAGAAGCCCTTTTCTAACATCTGACTTTTAAATACTTAGCTTATGTGCACAGTCCTGAAGTCTGTAACCAATATGCAGTAGCAACAAGATCATAGCCTATGCTGGTAGAATAACTTAATTGTTCATGCTCAGTCTTTCCAATATTTCCCACAGCTTCCGTTGTGTTTGAAAGCAAGCCTCAGCCTCACAAGCACTTTTAAGTCTTTGGTAACATTAATAGACCACAATCACAGAAGAATCAGAACTGCGAGAAGTAAACTCTCTAGTTTAGCACTTGCAAATCAAGATTCCTAGGCTTCTTTGATCACTATAAAAGTAATTAACCACAACCAGAAAGAGAAATAAATACAAAAAAATGTTATTGAAAAACTAAGCTATTATTTAGACAATTGAAAAAACAGGATATGCAAAAGAATGTGGAATACGTAATTCTATTTCTTTGTGTATTTTCATTATTGATTGTCATTACTAAGAAGATTCACAATGGAAAACATCATCCCAATTTTTAATCACTTTAAATACAGATTTGTGAAGCATCACATAATTACCTTTTATTCTCCCTTTTGTACCATAAGGATGATATGAAAAGAGCTATTTTTAAAGTAGCATACTGCAATACATAATGGCCATGTATTTATAAAACATTAACTGTTAGTGAGACTCCTCAGCATAGTGATTTGTTACCCATTGTCTAATGAAAGTGAAGCCAATTCAAAGCAGTCACTGCCGCAAAAAAAACCAACTGCAGCATAGGGTACAGATTTCAATGAGCAACAGAACATCTTTAAAATAATAGGAAAGAAATGTGAAATATATAGAAAGTTTCAGATGAAGTACAGAAAACACAAAAGCCTTCAGTTATGGCATTTTAGAGAGGGGGCTGACCAAGCAGCCTCCCAAACCAGGAAGACAGTAAGTGAGACATAGCAGAGCAAATTAGCAACACACAGACATAGTTATGTAGTTTCTGGACCAGAGCTGATTCATATCCAGCCTAAGAGAAGCCTGGGGAAAAAGCTAGCCTGGCAGAGGTAGTCTGTTAAAATATTTGCTCACTCATTTTGCTATTAGACGTAATCCATAATGCAGCATTAAGTAGTTTGTTTGAGACAACTGAATGTTGAGGGAGGCCATAACTTTTTGTGAGTCTCCTGATGGGCTTTTCTTAAAGAACCAGCTTCTAGGAGTTATTTTAACTTAATTGTTGAGTTACAATAGTTAAGCATATTGCTGGTCTCAATAGCTATGCTAAAATTTGAAAATATTATCAGAATATATAAAAACAGAAGGCAAATAAAAACAAGTGCAAATGTTGTTGGCTTGTTTTGACTTATTTTTGCATCATGATTTTTGAACAGCACAGCTTAAGCACATGTTAACATGCTTTGCTAAACTTGAGCTGAAATCTGGTGTGAATGAGGCAAGAGAAGAGGAGTCAGTATGACTCAAGTAGGACTTAAGGACTGAAAACTAAGGACATTCTCAAGGACTTTCTGGAACTGGGACTCGGTCTGTCTTTTGCACAAGCTAATTGAGATTCTAGTTACCTAAAATACAACTCGGCTACATATTAATTTCTTCAAATTGTTCGAAAGTAATTACTGAATAAGTCAAGAAATATAGTGAAACAATGTTACATGTGTCCAAAAAATAAAAATGAGCTACAAAGTATATGAGGAAAAAGTAGCTTTCATTTACATTAAAGAAAAGTTATTTCCCATAAATAGTAAAAGTAGGTTAAAGCCAAGGGAAATCCTGTACCGTGCTCAACAGCATTAAAACTGACATAACATGAATGATTGTCAAAAACTGATGGGATCTGGCAATGTTAAGAAATATTAAATAGGCAAGAGATTTTTTTATAATGTTTTACCATTTTTGACAGTTTATATACCTAGAACGGAGGCTCATTAATAGTTATAAAATGCAACCTATTCAATTTTGTTTCATATTCTCTGAGGCACTTCAGCAGCAATGAAAAGATGATTTGGGCTCCCGTAAAGGCTTTTGTAATAGCTGTCAACTTGACCAAATACTGTTTTGAGCAATCTGGACAAGAAGTTTGACAGTGTACTTAATTCAATACAAAATTAATAAAGGCAATTCAAAGCAAAAGCTTTTTCTTAAGGAAGGAGGGAAAGAGAAGGAACCTGCTATTTCCACACAGTTTTTGTCTTTCTTTCTTTCCTGTTAAGGACTAAAAGCCATTCATTTTGATCTACAAGTTCCATTTGGATGAATGGCTGCCTCCGGGAATTAGCCTGTGTCTGAGACAGCCGTTTTTGAAACAAAAAACAAAGTCTTTGATACTCTTTTGAGTCATTCATTGACTTGGGGTTATGTGAACCCAGCATTTACAAGTTTGTTCTCTTCCATTTACATTTAATAAAATATGGTTGATTGCCACTTCCTGCTTTAACCAAGTGACACACGGTTTTGTTTTCCAAAACCACTCCGGCTTCTTTATTCCACCATCCCCTATCTTCCCCTCACTTGCTAATTTCTATTCTACAAGAACAACAGCACTCGGGAGGGAAACAGTGGCACCAAAACTCCAACATTGGGACTTAAATTAGTTGATGTAATTTTTATTTGACTATTAGGACCAACATTGCCTTAGTGTTTATGGAAGATAATTATATACCTATTTGAAAAAGAACCTGTAATCTATATAAAGGAGAATTAGACCTATAAATTCCAAAAATTCTTCCCCCCTGCCCTTTGTAGAATATAGAAGTTTGGGTAGACTATAAAAATATAAAATATGATATTAACCACAGAAAGCTTTTATACTTTAGCAAGAGAGAGGTGATCAGAAAATGTTGCTGTATTGTCTGAAGCTGCATTTGAACTCCAAAACACAAATTGTCAAGAATACACACACCGTAAATATACACACTGAAGCAAGAAAAAGAAATTTAAATCCATAAGGCCATGCAGAACAACTGGTCCTACTGTCAGCATTAGTGATTTTCCCTTTCTTCACTAAGGGCTGATTGCTGACGCTGTACACCACCAGTGGCTTCCACTGATGTAGTGAAAGAGGAAGCTATTCCAAGACCCAAAACTTACTTTTCCCCATTCAGAGGTATGTTTGTATGTACAAGATTACATTCTTCAGATTAAGTGTTTTCTGCTAACGGTTACAATATAATAATTATTACAAAATACTATAATCTGGACACCAACAACCATTGAAAGGAAAACAAACATAATCACATCACTTTAGTAACCGCACAAAAAAAGCATACACAAAACCTCAGCCACTGAAGATGTAAAGAAAAAGGCCAAGTCAAAGCAGTGAGAGTTGTAAGGATGTGAACAGAGTGTCTCACATCAAAGGTATATTTTTGTAGCGTTGCACCACTCCACTCAAGCACCTGAACTAAGAAAGACCTTCACCTCTGGAACAGAGATGTAGTTGAGTCGGTACGGCAGGATGCCGAGGGCAGCTGGCCCTACGTCTCCCTGTGCCACTTGGGTGCAGCCGTAGCACCCCTGGGATACAACCCTGCACAGAGCTATAGAGACACCTCAGCTCACCTGGGGTTGAAGCATCTCAGTACTTTTTGCTGAAAAGGCAGCTCAGTCTACACTTTCACATGTGGCTTTTTCCTTCCATTTGTGTCTATCCAGAACATTTCATTCAAATCCACTGTTGTTTAAGCTTGTGCTATCTGGTTGACCAAATGGGACTGCCTAAAATCTGGAGAGTTTCATTTGGACCAGTATCTCTCCCATTTTGTGGTGAGGACACATGCTAAACCACTTATAACACCTTTTGCAATTCCACAGTGTCCCCCAACTTCATTACAGGAGGCCAGAACAGGGAAGTGCTACCACAAGTCACCACAGTTACTCATATTTATCACATCACAAGAAGCCATAAAAATATTCTTCCAGAAAAGGTACATGTGCATGCAGAGAGCTGCCAACATTGTTTATTTCTGCTCAGGAAAGTGGCCTGTCCTACCCTAAAGAGGGTACCCTGAAACTCCAGCAAAGTTGGCAGGCGGTTCTGAGGAGAGGTTGCATAGTCAGGGTCTCCAGACTAAGTGACTCTTGTCCCAAGGTTAATTAATAAACACAGTTTATATGGGCAGACAGGGGAGAAAAAAATGCTGCCAACATCACCTGTCTCAGAGAAAGACAGAATTTTTAGGCAACGTGCTCTAATGGGTTCTGGTTGACACGCATCTCTTCAGTTACATAATGACAGCCTTTAGTGATCTGACTCACATCCTACCTCTCAGTGTTAGGTATGATTCAAAGGCAGCTCTGGTCAGAACGCATTATCCTTTGCCACTGAAACACCATCTGATGAAACAAAAATTATATAAACTCTCAGAGCTTATGTTTTAGGCAGTAACACGTTTTTCCCTCAGTGGCAAAAAAATAGTTTTGCAAAGTTGAAAGTGGAATTAATTATTTATTTAGCTGTTCATGTAGAATAATCTGTCTTTAAAATAGCTCAGCATTGAAATTGCCTCAAAGGCAGAAACATCTGCTGTAGAGTACAAGCACATACACCCTGGCTAAAAACAGAAACCTGAGATTTTACTGTTGATCAGCTCTGCCTTCAGTTGTACTTAACATTGCTGCCCAATTACATTACAGACACTATAGAAGTTCAGTGATTGCTCTGAGTGACACCTAAACCACAATATGCAGGTAGGACGAGTATGTGGATGCAGAAAACTAATGTCAAAATGCATTTACATAAAACAGTCCTAAGAAACCTGCCTCTTCAGCACAAAAAGCTCATACATACGTAGATCTCAGAAGGATTGTATTCAAGAAACAGATGGAAGTTTGCATATTTTTCAAAATGAAAAGTGAAGCAATAGGAAATAGCCTGCAGAGAGCCAGACAATCCAGATAGTTCACCAGGAGCTTACCACTCAGGGAGGAGGAGGGCAGGGAGGAAAAAAACCCCAACAGTGCACAAAATCTGAAGTCACCACAATATACTTTAGTATTTGACATTGAGGTTGCTTATTTTTCTTTACAAGAAGGAAGGAAAGTTCATTGTGATAGCCTGAGAGACTCTAGCTGTGCGACTGAATACTGCTTGCAGTAATGACTAATCAGTTAAAAGGAGCCTGCAGCAGGGAGTGAGTTTGTTATGCAGCCTCTTGCCTTGAAACGGCAGCTGGGCTTTTTTTTGAGACTGTAGAACTTCAGTAGAGTCTTTAATACCAATGTGAAAATGCATAGGAACAGGTAGATATACAAATATGCCATCTATGGCCATTCCTTGCTACTTGGAGCTGAGTTGGCGCCTGCGGGTCCCCAAGAAGCTTTGCAGCCTTGCCTGTGTACCGCTCTAAGCCAGTAGCTCCCGGCTTCGTTTCCATCGTGAATGGAGCAACGGGAAGGCCTTCTCGTAGAGGCCTCTGCTTTTCGTGGTTTCTAACCCTCCTCACAGTAACATGGGTTGAAGGCAGTTTTGCTAGGCAAACGTTTGTGTGTTGGACAGACTCACTGGAAATTTATTGCTGTTTGCTGTTCTAACCTCTTGCAAGAACACACCTATTAGAAGCTTATTACTGCTTTCAGAACACGTGCACAGACTTGTTATAGTCAGCTCCTGATCTTCTGGGGTAATGGAGGGCCCCAGACAATGCAAAAGCGTGGATAACACAGAGCATATGTAATTGTAAGAACATATAATTAAAAAGTATGTGAGAAAAGAAAACTTGACAACACAGCATTGACTGTGGACCACAGATATCCAAAGTGATGTGGAAATGGCAACTTGCTTGGAAGCATTACAATACAGAGCATCACCTCACCCATCGTACAGTTAACTTGCAAGCCAGATAACCTCCCTATTCAAAAGCAAATTTATTGAGTTTAAATTATTGACTTACAATCAAGGTAACATAACATGTCTTTTCTGATAGCTGTAAAGAATTGCAGCTATCCTTCTCTCTCACTGTACATAATGCAGGAAAGAAAAGAAGGGAAAAACCACTTTTATATACCTGAATATCAGAGTCCCATTTTGCCTCTGATAACAAACAGGAAAATCCATACAAGATTACTCTTTTTGTGATGTGCACCTGAGAAGCAGACAGCAGAATTTTTTAGCATAACTCACTGTTAGATTACCACTTCCCATGCACCCGTGACAGAGAGAAGAAGAAACAACATCTGTGCTTTCTAAATAGCTGCAAACTTCGAAAAACCCTTCTAGAAATGTGGAAAGCCAAGGTCCCAGAAGGGCACAGTAGAACAGAGCTTGTAGGAAGCATTTTTAACCACTGATTTAGGTCTGGCTGTGTTAACAGCTGACTATTAAATCAGGCCAACTGACCACCAGTATAGCCCTACCCCCCATCACTGGTTAAGGATAAAAAGACCTGGATGTCCCTACCTCTTCAGCCTACACAAAAGCTCCACTGCCGTTAAAAGGGAATGAGTGCTGTACATGCAAGGGAAAAGGAGTAGGGAAAGGTCATATTTAGCAGTGGTTTTACACAATCCACTGCCTGATGAATTGGAAATCAAGTGCAATTCAAGTGCAACCATCTTGGAATTCAGAAAACTAAGTCCTGAGAATAATCACACATAAAAGATTTAGACAGCAATCAAATCACAGGCTATGGTACTGAGACCATCATGGAATCTTATTTATTGGCAAAACAAACAACATGGAGGAAACATACTGAAAAGCTACATTAACTAATAAAATGCTGAGGAAAATGTTATCAGAATAAGAACAAAGGAGAAACTTATCTGCAGCTTCGCAATACTATTTGCAATACTATTGCACCATAGTTCTGATGATGATGATAACTTAAATATGGTTAGGAAGATGCAGAGATGTACTCACTGGCTTTTTTTTTCTTTCTTTTTTTTTTCCATTACATCTTCTGGACAAAGGGAGAGGAAAGCCCCAGCCGAGGAGTTCCCCTGTGACATAGTTAGCTCAAGTGCTTTCCCCAAGTCCCACTGGTGTAAAGGAACATATTGGCAGGGAAGGGACATGGTTATACTGTTCTGGCAACCTCCATCTGGCGTATTTGTCCCAGGGGTGCTGCAGACATCTGGCATTAGTTTCAATAGGCAGATTCAAGTCTTTCTCTGGATCAATGTGTACAAATCAGACCTGTAACACTGTTGGCTGCTGCACTCCTGCACCAGGCAGACTTTGCCACGACTGGAAAACAAGGGGTTTTGTCTTATTTGTTTACTTTTAAAACTAAAATACTACCCATTGTAACTCCAGTCACTCAGCATCATCTTCCCATCTTCACTGTCCTTCTAGCAGAGAAAATGGAGTTTAAAGCCCTTCTAAGGGGATCTTTCTTAATCTGTCCTAATCTGCAGAAAAAGGAAACCATTAAAAATATAGCTCAATCCTTACAAACTCAGGATATCTGAACTCTCCTAGCAAGAACACTGAGCCAGTTAAACTGAACCTCTTCTTCCACAGGCAGCCCTGAATGCTAACAAACCGAATCTATTATCTCTACAAGATCCTCCATTAATAAAATCTGGCTGAAATCATACCTGAAGAACCTGTGGGCTACCTTAAAAGTTTTAATGAAGTAAATTTTCAAAATATGCAAAAGCTGTTACTTTCTTCTTTGTCCCAGACATCCTGAATTCATATTTTTGTTAATTAATTGAATTAATTTGATAATTTAAAATACATATCAATATTAGAACAAGGAGACAAATAACATATACTTACATATATGTATACACTTATATATATACACACCTATATATCCCTACACATATATACCTATATATACCTACATATATACTTATATAAGCTGTTCATTGCAAACTGTATTAATATTCAAGACTGTAATGCACTACTACAGAAGCATGGACATCACAAATGGCCAAAAATAATAATAATAAAGAAAAAGATACCTATTATCTATTGCAGTGAAATTTTACTAGCAGGAAGAAGTGTAGCAGCAGAGAGACTTCTTTCACAGTCCTACATCAGGGGCTAATAAACTGTCACCCCAATGCTGCAGATATTAGTCCTTGCGAATA
>RSEF01000003.1:72129967-72188953 GCA_003993805.1 Himantopus leucocephalus | reverse complement strand
CCCAGGCACTTCACCCAAGCTGGCCAGCAGGATTATTTCATACTATGAACGTCACATTCAGTATAAATCAGAAATTTTGCTGAGTCATTCTCTCTCTTCCTTGATGGCAGTGATCCTGAGAATTTCTTGTCCCAGTGCTGAACCCTTGAGGCCTTCCCTTCCTCCCAAATTCATAGCACTCACTGTGTCCGACATTTGCTGTCCACTGCTGGGAACGCACACGTTCTTTCTGATAGAATTGGCTGAGTGTAATCCTTGTATATTTTATATTTGCATCGGGATCAATATTGGTTCCTTAGTATTATTAATGTTAATTATCTAGCCCTATTCTACTAAATTGGTTTATATTTCAACTCTCAGTTTTCCTTGTTTTTTTCTCGATTCCCCTTCCTGGGTGGGAAGGGGACATCGGGTGAAAGAACAGTTGTCTAAATGACAACAAATTGTTGTGGGTTCCTCAAACCACAGCACAATGTTAGTGAAATAGTCCTTTTACTGGAATGACTACAAATAACCCAACAATGCATTCTGGTCTGTAGTTAGCCTTCCTCGCTGCAAAAGCACAGAGCTGATTCAAGCAGCACATTGCTGACCATGCTGAGATATAACCCAGGTCCAATCTTTTAAGTCTCAGGGACTGAATTGTGGGTTGCCTCTTGCAGGGTCTGCCTACATGGCTGAGAAAATGCCCGACTTCCAGGTTCCAGCTGACTCTTTAGTCAGCCTTTCCACTTGTGTGGGGGCTGTTGCTTCAAGGCAAAGGTGGAAGGATGTCTCTTACTGAGTTTGCTTAGCTGAGTTTTTAGCTTTTGTTGTGAATGTAAAACAAAAAGATGGGTATTCAAATGCCTTTGAGATACAGCTCTGTTTTAAAGGATGTGGAAGGTTAAACTTTAAGACAACCTCAGATTATTAATTCTCCAATAAATTGCCTTCCTATCCACCATATGGGCCATGAGGTTTCTCAAAGGGATAGGAAAAAGGGAATGTGTTGTCTGTGCAGGACAGTCATACAGACACTAGAATTTGGAAGAACATTGATATTAATGAAGTGAGAGAAACAAGTTGAAAATGCAGATTACACCAGATCTGTACAAGCCACATAAGGTTATGCAGATTCAAAATGTACGCAGCTTTTCAGCTTTTTTTATTGCTCTTAAGTGTTCACATAGCAGCTAAGTAACTGTGAGTTCTTCCACCTTTGTATGGTGAGACAAAAACATTTCTTTCAGATGGGAGTGCTGCTTCTGTTATCTGTGCCTCTGTCACCTTGAGACAAAGCTGCCAAAATACAGCCTGTGTGAAATCACGTATTTGTGAGATCATTTGGAAGCTTATGAATGCTGTTTCCTGAATATTATGGGGCAAATCCTATTGTGAACACATGGATACAACAATTCAAAAACTACACTGGCTGTTAATTTAAGAGATGCGTTTCAACTTCCAAATGCCCTAATTACTTAGATCCAGACAAACTTTTTCTCTGTAAGCTGTGAGTAGATCTAGGGCTTGAGTCAGTTTAAACTAAGTTATATCTTAGCAGGGTCTGTATTCAGGGCTGCTCACATCTTGGACTCGCTATTCAGACTTACACTATTAGCTTTTTTCACCCATAAAATTATGTAGTTGTTTTGTAACCACACAAATATGATCAAAGACACGATTTATAGCAGACCTAGAAAATTTTTTAGCAAGTCAATCAGTGTGATGCTGAGATGCCCTGTCCACTTGCCTTCCAATTTTTTCAAATACTTCATTACCTAAGAGTCTTTCTTTATAAACTTATAAACGTTATTAGATTCTAAATGACATTGAGAGTGATCTGGTGATATCAGAAACACCTCTAATGGTATGATAACAGGCTGGCAGGTAGACCTGGCAGGTAGACCAAAATCAGTTGATAGCGGAAAGTGGGGTGAAATTCATAACCTGATCTGAAGCTCATTGAACTTCTTACTTTGAACCTTTCAAGCCATCCAGTTCAACAGGCTTTGGACTGGCCTTTTAAAAGACATTATTTTTTAAAAAAAAATATCCACTGAGGCACTTGTAATATGAAATAGCATATTTTAGAAAAGCATGCTATGCATCATCTTTTTAATGTGTCCCAGCCACTTGAGTTTTGATAAGTATAAGTAGAAGGCTACCTATAATGTTGTTTGCTTTGTTGGAGTATTTTAGCGTTACTAGGTTCACTTTGGGTTCTCCATGCAGAGAGGTCACTGTTACGGGAGAGTCTTGGGGAAGAAGCACCCCTTCTGACAGCTCTCAGCAAGCAGGTGTTCAAAGGATAGGGAAAAGCATGGAAAGGAAAGCACTCTGAGTCCAACAGGCTACTCTTTAGATTGCTATAAATTATTAAAACTGGAGGTGGCCTTTGAGAATCAGAGGGCTACAACTGGGTTTCTGAAAGCTCCCCTGCTTTGACTCCCCAAAGGTGAAACAGGAGATATCAATGAATCTCATTATCATCACCAGCGGAAATTTTTACTGCATTAGTCTTTACCTCAACTGGTGACTGCTAGAAATACAACCACATTGCAGAAAATTGTATAAAAATTGGGTACTGCAGTAGCTAAATGACAGCTTTCATAAGGAAGCCCAAATCTAGTCTATTTAAAAAACTTTCTAATCTCAAGACAATGTTCCTGTATTGTATAGATTATTTTAAACGGAACGGCTTACCTTGTACATCTTTCTTCCTCTTTTTACTATGTGATCCATGACTTATGCAAGCACACAGTAATTAAGCATCAGCACTATCCATTCTGCTTAGCTGACAACAACGCACCTGGTCTAAAATCTGTAAAGCCACTCGCCCACCCCACTGTCTCACCTGAGCTGAATCACAAGAATTCAAACTTGTCTTTCTTTTGCAGCGGCAGCAGACGGACCATCATTGATGAAAACAAGCAGCTGTTGATTTGTCACTGACCCCAGGGAGAGTACACAAAAATTTGATTCAGTGTCTATAGTCTCCTGACTCTGAAACCTTGTTAAAGGTTTGCACAGAGGCATAACATTATGTAATCTCTAGGGCAGGGCATGGGTTTTACAACATAATTTTTGAGACGTTCCAAGCTTTGGCCAAAGATTAAATGTAAGGGGGAGGTCTGTTCTTTAACTTCAAATTAGTAATTAGTGGTGTTGTTTATAAACACTACATGCATGGTGTTCTCTAAAACAGCAGAAGGGAAAGTTATGAAAATGGGAGCTGATGAGACGGATACTAGACTGAACACACTATCTATGGTATTTCAGACTTTACAGTATTGGGGCTGATCAGTAAAACATGTGACTAGATTCTCTAGTGCAGGGTGCAGGGTTTTGGTTTTTTTTAAAATTTAATTTGATTTTACAGTTGGGAATTTTTTAACAGTAAGTATATGTTCTAATAATAGGCTATCTCCAATAACATTTAAAAAAATAAACCTCCTCTTTTTAGTCTTTTCCAAGCTGATTTAACTGTGATTTTAAATGAAATAAGGAACTACTTTCTCCTGTTACAGACTGACACATAGTCCAACGCCAGTATTATTTGACCCCTTAATTCATGGTTTCTGCCTCAGGCAGTGTTTTCTGGTTTGATGCCATTCTAAGCCGTGAAATTTTCGCACATCCAATAGATCTCACAACACCTACAAATTCAATGTATCCAAGAAACTTACATACTGGAAAATAAAGCCCTTGCAGTGTAGAATTTTACAGAATTTATTTAGAGTGTCCCACTCAGATATAGTTGGAAATTGCTGAAACTTTGAACATTATTTTTCGTCATAAATGTAGTTGGATAATCTATCTGTGTTTTGTTTAAAGACCAACAGGGTAAAAGTTTTTCTATGGTTTGGGGAGGACAGGTGGCTAGTTTTCAAAAGGTGTTGTAATAACAATCACACAACTTTACAAAAAGCAGAAGACTGAAAAACAGTTTGGATTTCCATTTCTTCAATGATTAGGAAAAAGATTCTTGATCAAAGCATAACTAGTAGTGATGAGCTTGCTAAGAAAAAAGTCTCTCCTGAGAGTCTCTTCTGAATTAGTGACTCCTTGATGGTAACTATTTTATTGCTTTTTATTCCAAAAAGAAGTAAAATATGTCCAAATCATTTCTGTGGGTAGAATATAAATCTGTAATACTGACAGTGGCAAAAGAGACTTCCTTTGTGTAATTGTAGCTATCTTGTAGAAACCAAATTGCTAAACAAATCAATGGGTAATTTTCCAGATACAGCTAGAAAACTCTGAGCACTGGACTAGGTTTTGACCATGACCTGGATTTTGAAGAAAAGGTTAAAGGATTAATATTCTTTCATCTGTATTCCTGTCAGAAGAGAAGAACATTGAGGAAGAATGGAAGTAGACAGAAGTTTTTCTTTAGTCAATATTTGCCAAAAAATTAGATAACACAGAACTAAGCAGACAGCAAAATATGGTTTACCCTTTTACAAATTAAAATAAATGCTTATTGCTTTAGGCTATAGGTAATATAATTTAAATATAATTTGTATATACCAAATTAAATAAGTTGTAACAAGTGAACAGGATGAGCAGGAAAGTCAGATCTTTCCTTGTGGGATTTATCTTGCTTTTCTGCCCCATTTTTTCCTGTTATTCCTTCTGATATAAGCACAACACAGAACAGGCGCTCTCTCCCATTCCCACTGTGATTCATCTTAACATTTGCTATGAGTTTGATGAGCGAGTAGTGGCAGAGTGAATAGTTTTCTAATGACTATCCAACTGACAAACACAAAAAAAAGCATTCAATTTTTGTTTGCTTGCTTGTTTTTCCTATGAGCTATGATCTTAAAGTTAAGGCAAAATTAAAAAGAAAAAAAAAAAAAGAAAAATGTACCTCCAATGATTCATCCCAAGAAGAGTTATCTTTTAGATGATGAAATAAATTTTCTGCTGTGACCAATACTTTTACTCAACTTATTATTCTGTCTTGCACTTTATGTCATCAAAGATATCAAGATATTGATGTCTTTAGGGAGCAGACTGAAAAAAAGGGGGTGTATGTCAGATTTTGTCATGGCTGGACTTTGACTGCATCAACAACAAATCAATTACATGGTCCAATGCAGACCTAAAGTCTGAAAAGTCTTGATTTCAATTACTTGCATCTCACCTCTGGACAATGGGATGTGAATCCGATTCACAAAAAAAGGAGACTGAGCAGTGTGTATGTGAAATATATTAAAGGCCACCTAGGTTTGGAGCTATATTCTTTTAGACAACTCCCACATGGTAGTAGGTATCTGTGATACCAGACAAGAGAAGTGATGTTGCAGGTCTCCCAAAGAAAAGAGATTTTGGGGATTTCTCTGTCCCATACAGTACTGCTCAGCAAATACACACAGACACTAGAAAATTTCATTCCAATACANGCTAGAAAATTTCACTCCAATACATCAAATTCAAAACGTGTCTAGCTTGATTGATGGTATTGGCTTGATTAAATAGAATAGAGGTTTCCAATACTGATCAATCTCAGGTGTTTTGGAAGAATACAATCTACTTCAGCCACGTATTCACGCACATCCATATACGTGTGATAAAGCCAAAGAACGTTTCTTCTGTGTCCTTTATTTAAATGGGATAATGTCTAAAACCATGCAAATGATAAACAAACTAATTTTATCTGGCTTTATTGTTTTGTTTGAATCTCACTTATGAATTCAAAAAGAAGTTGCTGGGTTTTTTTTTAAATATGGTATTTGCAAAGTATTTACTTCACATCTTCCAACCAAAGTCAAATAGAAATATCCAGATGTCCTCATATATTTCATGTAACTTTACTATGGCTTTATAAGGAAAAAAATTCTAATTTTTAAAATCATCATATGAGATCATGCAATGAACTTTACTAAAGCATTTCCCTCTCTCCATAGGGCTCACTGCTCTGTAAGAATAAAATGAAATACAGTATCTTCACAAATCTGTACTGATTTCTGCTAATCTTTCTGTTATCAGCCTGGCATTTATAAATAGTTAGATTTGTCTTTTGGCTTTAGAGTTTGAATGTGAAAGGGCAAGTTTATAATTTGTTATAAATTCCTCCTTTTCCCCCTCCTCATTAGAGAGGAGCACACATCGTTCCTCCAGGTTCCTAGTTCCATACCTGTCTTCTACAAGTTCTCAACGCTATGAGCAATTTCAACTTTTCATCAGCTGGTTCCTAAAGACCTTATGGCTGCCTAATTTAAAAACATTAATAAGATATTGAAGGCTACTAGTTTAATATTCTAGAACACAGTGGTTCCCTCTTCTACCCTGACCTTTGCCACTGATATCTAATGTATTAAAACAGTCAACAATTTTGTGGCAATATTAAACTTTGGCTTTCCCAGCATCATCTACCAGTAGTTTTCTCTCATTTTAATAGCAGCTATTGCTTGTTGGTCTTATTAAAAATATACTTAATAGCTCTTTTTTTTTCTGAGAGAGAAAGAGGCTTTGGTGTCCCTCCTAACTGTAGCTCTGTGTACTGTACCTCTGCAGTTTTTGCTTGGTTCCTACACTTTGTTCATGGTAATCCAATCTACTTTTCCCTTTCCTTAGTTTTTCTGCTTTTCTGAGAATCATTAAACAGCTTGTGATTTTGCCATATCGGTCCCTTTCTATATTTCCTTAAGAATGAAGCAGTTTGAACCTCTACTTTTGAAACTGCTTGTTAAAGGAACTGCCCGTTCTGCTTAATTCCTTTCCTGTTAAGCTTATTTCTCAAATTTCAGTGTTTGCTGCATTTGTCTGCTTATTTTTGTTTTGCTAGTCTGCTCTGTGGGCTCTCTTCTGAAAAGCTGTGAACTCTGTCAGTTCACTGTCATTCTCATGCAAGTTGCCTTCAGCCTTTACACTATCAAGTCAATATCTTTCTGTTGGCTGGAATCAGTCCAGAAAAATATCTCTCTCTAATTCCTTTCTTGAAGTTTTGTATCGAAATCTTCACACAGCCACATTCTTAGAAATCACTGGACATCATCTACAGTCAAAATCCCCAGTTGCCACTGGGTAGTTCTGCCACACGCCCAAAAAAATTCTCAGAAAAAGCCTGATCCACCCGATCTGTACTGGGTCTATTGTCTTCTAGTGATCCAAGTCAGGGGTTAAAAGGAAGCATTTGTGATGTACCAGACAAAGAACATTTCCTTTATTCCACTGTCTGTCCTTGGACGAACTGTGACCTTTTATTGTAATATTTATCTTGTATGAATTAAGAAGGGTAAATGGTATGTCTCTCTTATACCAATTAAATCATATTTTGATCTTGTAGTGAGATTTCGAGCTCTTGCTCTTTATTCTTGTATTTTCTGCATTAGTATATTTTTATGTATCTTCGATTTTCAGTAGACTGATTTACTATCATCCTTCATGTTCCTCTTATGACCCTATTCTCATTAAATTTTTCTTTCCTATTTTTTGTGGTTTTATGCAAGTTTCTGCGGTTTATCATTACATTTGTGCTTTTGTTCCTCAATTGTCTCAATTCTTTACCTGTAAAACCCTTTTCACAAGCTTTATAAAGATATTCCTTTTTTCTTTTTAATCCTTGCCCCACTGCTCATGGAACTTCATCTCAGATAAAGCAAACTGAAGTCCTCTTAGTAGCATCCTCTGTGCAGGCACACACATGTCTCCAGGATACATCCAGTCTGCAGGTGGCTACTTGGAGGTTGAACATCATCCACTACACATAGTTAGATTACATAGCAGCTTTCACATCTTTTCAACGGTTCTAGATTTTTATATCTCCATATGTGGGAGCTAATCACAGGTTGCTTCCGTTAGTTAGCTTTTCTCAGGAAACATTTTAGTTTTCTGCCCTCCTGTAATATTTCATTTCTGAGATAAGATAATCAAAATGTAATTACTTAGAGAAAAACGCAATCTACAGTTGTATTTTAATATATTCCATGGTCAGAATGTTCTCATATTTTTACACACTAGGCAAATGTTTCAGCCACTTTTACATCATCAGGATTTTATGACCTTTAAATTTGATTACATTTGTATTTGGTTGACATTCTCACAGTCCTCTGAACTCTGAGATAATCACAACAATATATTTTATCAGAAGATACAAAGTCAACTGATTAGTCATCAGATCATCAATAAAAAAATAATCAGTGTTACTAGGCTTAGTATTGATTGTTTGAAATGCTAAAATGTATGCACATTCTAAAACTGACAGGTGCAATATAGCCATGATAAACTACCATGAGAATTCCCAGGAAAAGTTGTAAAGTTTTGGTGATTTTAGTGTGACTTATCCATCCCCTGGCAAGATGGCAGTAATAATTGCCACCCCACACATGGCATTTTTGATAATGCATAGATCAAATTCTAAAGTCTTAACTTGGTTTTAAGGAGAGATACTGAGTTCAGAACCTGGTTCAACAGGAAATTTGTGATGTTAGATACAGTATACCTGTAAGACTTGTTCTGTCAACTAAATTTTTAAGAGAAGAATCTAGAACAGAGATTAAAACGTTAAGTTACTGTGAGAGTCTTTGGAGTAGGTATTACTAATTAGCAAAATACACTTTCTTCCTTCTACCTCCAAAAACTCTAAAGTTTCTTAATTCTTTAGATATTCCTATATGTATTGTTCACTTTCAGACTGCTGTGACTTTTTTTTTTAATTTCAGCTATACTGGAAAATATTTATAAAGACCAAGGACATCATGCAGTTTCAATGAGTAAATCAAACGTGCATTTGATTCAAATTAAATTCTCTGCCCTTGAAAATTGTACCTTTCTCTGTATGGGGCTTTACCTTAAGACAATTTTGAAAATTCAGAGAGTAGAGAGAGTTTCTGACAGGTTACAGGGTACTTTCAATCAGAAGTTTATCCCTACCCTCCTGCTTGTAAAAAGAGCAGTAGCTTGTGCTCTGCCTACCTGAACAACTATGTGCAGCACAGTGATTGTCACTAGCAAAAGGCCATCTCCCTATTTAATACACACGAAAAAGAGCAAGAACTTCTTAAAGAGGGACCCTTAATCCCAGAAAGGCCTTCTTCCCTCATCCAGTGTAGTAGAGTCTTGTCGCAGATGTCATCAGGGTATAATAAAATGAACTCCTTTATAAGTAGCAACTTGTCTTTGTGCTACTCTAAATACAAGGAGTACTAAGTTAAAATGGACTAGAAATGAAATCTACAGATATTTTCTCCAGCTTCCAATCTTTTTTCAGTGTTAAAAACTTATCTACTCTTCTGCTTTCATTATTTTTTCTATTCAGAACTGAATTGGCGTTCAGTTTAAAGTAGCAAGGATCAACTTCTGTTAAAAAAGATAACCGGCACATTTCTTGACAGTTTTCATGAGTGTTTAAATTACTGAAGCCTCTCTTTGGTGGTGCAGCTTTCCGGTTTACTCTTATTTGTTACTAAAATCCAGTAGGTAATTGCAAATTACACTTCTCTTAAACTTTCCTTCTCATCTCTCTTTCGTACATGTATACAGTGTCAACGTGATGACACAAGATATATATAAATCCTCTCTTGTAGTTAGCTGTTGCTATTACGTTTTCAGATTCAATCTAATTGACATTCAAAAAGCAGTCTAGAAAGATGTGTTACACACTGCATGAATCAGCTTTTAAAAGCGTTCACTGTACCAATAACTGCTGTATATTGTGCTGAGGGCTTAAAATGACAAATACTTTATTATTGTTCTTTTTGTAGGCTTGGAATAATTAGCAGTTGATTAGATTTAGAAGGGAGGATTCAAAGATTTCCTCCAGATACAATTTTGAAAACACCGTTAAAGGAATAGAGTATAATTCTAAATGTGCTCTGCAAACTATGCTTTTCACCTTGAATTTTGCTTAAAGCTGGACCTGCATTAAGAACTTAATCAGATAAGACAGCAAAATAAATGTTTTAACCAACCTTTTATATACTGATACACAGTCAGCTCTCAGAAAACCCGCTTAACTAAGAAAATACCTATGTTGTATATCACGTCAATAGTTAAAGAAGTTCATATTGTCACGTGATATGTATTTTACAGTATAACATGCTAGATTTGAACCAATGTGCTAGTGTTCTTTGGTTGCACAGGTTAAGTAGGAATTCACTTTTATTAGCAAGCAATCAGAATGACTACTGTTTACTTCTGTACTTCTTTCAACAGCCCTATAGCAGCAACTAGGAAGAAGGAATCCTTTTTACTACTGGGCAACTGTGAAAGTAACATTTCTCTTCAAATATACCATGAAAGGTAGTTTGAAGAATTGACAATGATGTACACTTGTACTAAAGGACAAATCTTGGAAATTTAAGGAGGTAATTCTTCCCCTCTACTCTGCTCTGGTGAGACCCCACCTGGAGTACTGAGTCCAGCTCTGGAGCCCCCAACATAGGAAAGACATAGACCTGTTGAAGTGGGTCCAGAGGAGGGCCACAAAGATGATCAGAGGGCTGGAGCACCTCTCCTATGAGGACAGGCTGAGAGAGTTGCGGTTGTTCAGCCTGGAGAAGAGAAGGCTCCAGGGAGACCTTATAGTGGTCTTCTGGTACGTAAAGGAGGCCTACAGGAAAGCCTTTTTACAAGGACATGTACTGATAGCATGAGGGGGAATGGCTCGAAACTGGAAGAAGGTAGATTTAGATTAGATATTAAGAAGAAAATTTTCACTTTAAGTGTGGTAAGGCACTGGAACAGGTTGCCCAGAGAAGTTGTGGAAGCTCCATCCCTGGAGATGTTTAAGGCCAGGCTGGATGGGGCTTTGAGTAACCTGGTCTAGTGGAAGATGTCCCTGCCTATGTCAGGAAGGTTGGAACTAGAGGATCTTCAAGGTGCCTTCCAACCTAAACCATTCTATGATTTTACGATTATGGGTAGCCATTGTAAATAAAAACATAAATTCAAGCATTTTTTAATATGAATGATCTTCCATTGATTAGTATTTTAAGACATCTAAAAGTAATTAAGTCAATGGAACAATTAATTGTTTTATGACTCAGTTATTTTAATAGTAAAATTCAACCTTTGAATTTAGTCAGAACAATATGAGAATCCTAAGCAGAACTGGACTTTGATTCCCAAAGCTATAAGCTGACAGGGGGATGCTAATTGAACAATTCTTCACTATGGAAACACTGTTTTCTTTCAGTATAAAACCTACTAGATATAACACTATAAGAATGTATATCTGGATTTGAAACTGATTTTTTTTTTCTTCTTACACAATACAACATTGCTATAGAAAAATACAATATAGGTACAGATTCCTTTTTGTCAATTCAGCAAAAAAGGCAACAGCCTCAAGATTTCAACAAGCTAGACATTTTTTTAATCTCATTGTATGTATAATCAGTCTTAGAGAAGGCAGTAACTCTGTAGGACGAGCTAACCATAATACCAATCTAGTTTTAGCAAAAACTTCAAAGGAGAGAAATAGTAAATCAGTGACTATAGCTAGCTATTGCTTTCCATATGCACAATCCACTTTTCCCAAGCAAACCAGACTTGAGGACAAATGTGAAATATCAGCCAGATAAATAATGATCATAACCTTTAGCCGTTGATGTTACCAGCAACATGAAGCCAAATAATAAGAAAAAAAGAGCACTTCATTAATCATTTATGCAAGATTATATCCAATATTAAGTTACATGTATCTTCTGGTATAAACTTTTGTTGTGTTCTGACTAAAATTAAGTAGTCTGAACACCAGGACAAAGATTCGGCTTTCAGATCTTTAGGAACACACAAATTCAAACTTTAGACAAAAAGTGGAGAAAAGAAAGCCAATGTTTACAATAAAAACTGGAATTGAGGGAAAAGGAGTATTTCTGATGTTGATCTCTGCAACATTATTCCTATTTCTGGTACAACAAACTGTATAAAAGCGCCAGCATCAGAGGCCAGGTCTGCCCTGTTAAGGCTTCCTTACGGTAGGATACTCTAATTACGCTCTGGGTGAGGATTTCTTCTTGGTGCTTGTCCTTCCCTGATGACTTGTGTTGTTTCCCTCAGAGCTAAACAGGTCTAACAGGATGAGGGAGGTCACCCACCTACCCAGATCCTACGTGGAGAGTCAGGGCATGGTGACCCTTATCCCAGGGAGAGACTTGGGCTCAAATTCAAGTGTCTTGCTGCCTTCGGGTAAAGAAACAAGGCAGGTTTTGCCCAACGTTTTGCTTCAGATGCTGCTGTGCATGTCTCACATTCCCCCCCCCCCCCNCCTCAGCATGCTTCCCCCCCCCCCCTTTTTTTTTTCCTGTTTTGCAGTCAGTGTGTATCTTTTAGATTTAAGGAAAATTAAGTTCATTCTATTGATTAAAATAATGACCCTTTCTCTAGTCCTTTTTTCCAGTGTGAGTACTTATTAACTGTGCTGATCTTACTTGATGTCAATGGGTCTAAGTCACACAAATGAGAACGAAGCGTGACTGAACTATACTGCAACCCCAGCAGTCACAGCTTCACAAGCCTTCAGGTTTTGCTTGTGAAAGGTCCTACAGATAAGACAGCATCATGGGCACATGCTTTATTTAGTACAAGGGATGAATAACATCTAGCTGTTGCTTGTGATGTAAGGGAGTTCCAGACCCCTCTAATGGGGCAGCTGCATGCAGTGACAAGTGCAGCTTCCCATTCCTGCCCTGCCACACCGCACACCCGCCTGCTGCGGCTCATAGGACATTTTGCTCAACTGGTGCTGCTCATTAGTCCAGCCAAAAGAGCAAGTCAATTTCTGCCAGGTCAGTGAGCTGAATAGGACGAGGACAATAGGACGAGGGGGAATGGTTTTGAAAAAATTTTTCACTCTGAGGGTGGTGAGGCACTGGAACAGGTTGCCCAGAGAAGTTGTGGAAGCTAGAGGTGTTCAAGGCCAGGTTGGATGGGGCTTTGAGCAACCTGGTCTAGTGGGAGGTGTCCCTGCCTATGGCAGGGGGGTTGGAACTAGATGATCTTCAAGGTCCCTTCCAACCTAAACCATTCTATGATTCTATGAATAAGACTGCTGTGAGGCTGGAGGTGCACCAGAGCTCCTACGAGGGAGGAAGCAAGAGAAGTGGTAAAGGGGGCAGGGAGCAGCTGAGAATGGGGCAAGAACGAGGAACAGCAGAGCAGACATAGTTTGGGAAGCACATCTTTCATGATATCCATGTGGTTACGTTGGTTCAGCTCCATCACCTTTCTGCAGTCATCCATCATATTATGACCTCCTGACTACTTTCTGTTTGAAATTTAACTTCTGATCAGGAAACCACCGGGAACAGAGAGGCAAGTAAGGGGCTGACATTGTAATGAGGGACCTGCTGACTGTGGTTTAACGTTAACCATGCCATTTATAGTAGCACAAACATTATTCACCTTCTCTACTTTTAGCCACTCATTCTAGTTCCCCCTTGGAGATTTCTCTCCTCTCAGTTATGCTGATTCAGCTCTTCATATGGCTGTGCTCTAAACTGGACCTGCAAAATGAAGTGGTCAAAAAAAAAAAAAAGAAAAAGTCTTGCCTTTAAATAAAAACATGCCATTTCACCAGTTTGATTTATAGTTGGGTAAAAACTGCTGAATTGACATAAATAAGCATCAGGGCTCAAAGGGAGGCAGGAATGCATGGCCACTCATGGGGAGGGGGGCCACATCTTACACGTGATATGCTCCTGACAGAATAGAAGCATGAAGAAATGACAGGCTTAGTTCAGGCATTAGTTTAAAATTGTGAACAGTGTAGACAGGCAGCAGATTAGGCTGCTTAGGGAGGTTGTGAAGTCTTCTTTGCTGAAGGTTTCTAAGAAGAGATTAGACACGAGCCTGTCAGGATGTGCACAGCTTATCCGCGCTTGGGAGTTGGGGTGCTATAGCCTTGTTTTCTACCAGTTGGCGGAGTGTTCTGAAATATTGTGATATTTGGTTATTTCTGTATTTGCAATAGATTTTCAAAATAATAAAAAAAAATATGTTTATTTATGTAGCTTTGTCTGAAGTAGCAAAAAATGTGCTAAAGTGGTGTACCGTTTTAATGGTCCTGTATCTCCATGAAGATTCCTTTTAGCAAAGTGATAATAAAGCCACAAAGCAATATCTACTTTTTCTTAAAGCAAAAAGAATCTAAAACATTTTGATATGTCCATATTTATATGTACTTGGCTTATGTCAAAGTCAGTAGTATTAAATTGTACAAAATGGTTGTAATTAAGCAGGCGATTTGGTATACACTGTCAAAAAGCCAGCTTTACAGAGCTGACTGCAATTGTTAAATGTGATACCGGCTGTTCATTTCAGGTGGCTTGGAGCAGAATTTCAGGCTCCAAAAGGAGATAGGCAGTTCTTGAAAAATCAGGCTACTTTGGAGAGTCCCAGTTATTCATACTTGAAATATTCAAAATAACTGCAATAGAGTATGACTGAGTTAGCCATTTCAATGTTTCACCTAAAGAGGTTTGCGCTAATTTAGACACACCCTACATTCACAGTTCTTGTATAGGAGTTTGTGAAGCACAGAAGAGTGCCTTGTTTAAGAGGCTAATCCTTTTCTAGTTTGATTGTTTCTCTAGAGACCAAATCTTTACATAATCAAATTTTTTTTTTTTTTAAAGGACTTATTTTGCAAGCGAAACAGATCTGGTCACTTGAGATTCCTTTGAATTTGTAAGACACAGTTTCAGGAGTGCTAGATATTTAAGAGTCATATATGAATGCCAAATCACTCAGCTATGAGGTTTGAACCACTTTCATATAAATAATGGATGCAATTTCATCTCCTTTTTGGATATTAAGAACATCAGCACAAAAAGAAGTTGGATATTACTGACAAATTAGGTGATAACAAAATAAACACTCTCCAGATTTTAGAACTGTATAAGGTTCCCCATGCCCCATTTTTTACATTGCTTATATCTTACCCAAAAATACAGGCTTCCATTTGCAGTATCATATTCTTGTTTACTGAAACAGTTTGTACTAAGTTAGAAAGTGAAGGAATGAAAGCCAAAAGGAAATAAATTCATAAAGCCAAAAAGCCTGAATACCACTGTCAAGGCATTAGATGACAAGGGTGGGGAGGAGGGGGGGAGAAAGAAAGAAGGAAAAAGAATGAACAATATTGTAAGTGGGGCAGGATCATTGCCCCAGCTTCCTCTTATGTGTACAGCATTTCAAAAAGCAACAGCATATTATAAATTTGTGCCAAAGCTACTAAGCCATTCAAAAGAGTCCATGGAGAGCTCATCGATTCTTTTTATGTCTTCTGCATACTCATTAACTCTACAGTTATTAATCAGGTGATAGTCTGAACTTTGCTTGAATCACAGAAAATGTAAAGTTGTCTCATACTTTCCATCACAAAATCCTAATTTTAGTTGTTTGTAACTTTCTCAAATTTTAATAATAAGGGCTTAGAGTCTGTCCTTAAGTCTGGCTCAGACTGTAACATTTGGTAAATTCCAGACATTTCAAAGAAAGAAACTTGGGAAGCAACAATGTTAAAAAGCCCCAAACTAATAACTCCCCCTACTGAACCTTCAGGGACAGCTCATTTTATAGATTTCAGAGTCCCTAGCGTGCTTTGGGACCAAGACCCCCAAATCTTGCACAGATATGACCTTTGTGCCAAAGATATGTCTTTTACCTTTTCTTACATCCAAACATGTATTTTCGGGGGGGGGGGGTCAATAGTTTTATACTTAGTAGATTTTTTTCTTGGAGATTCTGTTCTCAGTAGGCACGTACCAACTCTGGCCTGCTGTGTGACCCACCCCAAGCAGGTTTATATGTTAAATCCATGTAACTGTATGTGTAGATGTCTGAGCTGGTGTTTAGGTACAAGCGCAATAACTGAGATGTATATATTTCTAGTCTTCTCTTCAGACATTAATGATGGGACAAATCACATGTCAGAACAGTATCTCAAACGAAATTGCTACTATGTCCTGGTTAAATCCCTCTCCTCCATTCAAAGGAACACATTTCCAATATTCAGTAGTTCTCATGGACTCCATTATTAATCATCTTCACTCTACAATTAAGTATTTCCAGCAGCGAGCGAAACCACCTAGCAACCTAGAGCATAATTTTGAAGTTATTTTAGGATATGATAAAAGGAATGGAGATCCATTGTGTGCAATGACCACGGTGCAAATTGGTACCATTAAAATCTTAACTGGAAATTAAGTGATTGACTATTACTGTAGAACTACAGGAATCTTCGACTGGCATACATGAGAAATTAAGTGGCCACCAAATCAAGCTGATTTATTAATTGGAGACTATCTTGTGGCTTTTGAGGAGTCCAAGTGAGGCTCCCCTGTCAAGTGTATACTGTATGACAGCAGTAACACCGTTAGTATAATGACAGGTCCCTGGTATGGGAAGAAACAAGCTAGGCTTACTGAGCCTCAAAGCACGAGGACACCCTTGAACTCATCTACAAGTTAATTCCTGTCCATACAGCTGAGTAGTAGTACCCACGAGGAAGCACTGTCTTCTTTAGCCTCCTAACTATTTGGTTTGTTCCCCTCTGCCTTCCTTGAATTCACTGAACAATGTGAACTTTACAGTCGAGTAGGGAGGTAGATTGAAAACGGCCTGCAGCTTCAGAAACAATTTAACGTTCGGTTATTTATTCAAACATTTGGCGCCTCAGAATAGTTTGATGTCTCTATAAAGCAAAAAAGAGTTTCCTTTCAATTAAGCATATTATAAAAATGACTGTAATATGCATATAGGATTTGCTAAAATTCTAGTTATCTGATCCCTGATCTCTATGCAATATCTTCAGTTTTGTAATTCACAAAAAGCTGTCCTTGTTTTGAACAGGTTGTGTTATTACTACATTTTCACACATTCGCCTTCAGTCACAACTGGGAGACTTTGGCTTAAAAGGACTCCAAAGGCTCATCTTATAGCCAGTCAGTATGTTCAGACAAAATTAGTTTTTTTCGCAGCTAATGTAGCCTGCCAAAATTCTTTCTATTAGTGGCATCTTGGCTTTTTACAATACTAATATCACCGTGCCCTATGATTAAAGGGCATTTATGTCTCCACATTGCCATTAGTATACAATTGACTTGTGTGGCCAAAAACATGTTAAGCATTTGGTTGAGCAAAAAAAGCTGAGGGAAGCTGATACCATTAAGCTCTCTGGACTGTTAAAACATTCCTAAGAGATTAAGGGTTATGTTTTACCTTTAACTGTGCTCACATAAAGTATGCTGCAGTTTAATTCTATGGAACTTGAATTAAAAATACCACCATTTAATTCTCACATAAGTTTTAAGTAGCCTATATTTTCTCTCCTTGAACTGAGCGATTCTGGACAGCGTATGAGACTTCTACATTGTTTTATGGAAAGTGTGTCTAACTCACTTTACCATTACTACTTCCTCATGTGTCATTGATTTCAGGCAATTTAATGCCAGAAAGAACATTTGATCGTCGAGTCTGCCCTCCTGAATATCACAGCTCATTAAGTGTCACCCATTTGCCAGTTTAGAATCCAGTATTTTGACTGGATTTTTTTAATCTGCAGGTGATTAACCTGTTGTGGTCAAGACAAGAAACCAGGCTATCACAGTTCCTCAAACCCCTAGCAACAACTGAGAGTTGACCAAGTATGGCATGCGCAGTTAATCGTACTACAGGATTCATAGCACACATTGCACGGAAGTCTAACGATCTCTGCTGACCTGTGGTGGGAAAACATTCCTTCTTGGTTTCATGAACAGCGTAGGGATAGGTACGTGAACAAAGCTGACCACAGAAAAGTGTTCTTTATGCTGTCCCAGGCTACTGGTCAGTAACAGCTAGCATGCTATTCCAGTTGCAGCCTGTCCCTAAAACCTCAAGAAGAGATGACAATTAACCCCAAATATATGTGGTCCAGCTTTTCACCAGGGAAAAGTTCCTATTTATGCTGTGCAAGGTTAAAAACTTCCCTATTTTTTGCATAGAACTGTATACCTTTCTTTCTCAAGTGAGTGTTTTAATCCGCTTTCAAAGGCTGTAATGACTTGCTTCAGTTATCAAGTATGAAACTATGAACTATGTTATAGTGAATTTCTGGCTAACTACTTAAGCTCTTCATATTATTGCTAACTTTGGAATGCTTCAACAAGTAATATTTTCTGCTTGTTTTACCTTTTTTATTTTAACAACAGAGCCTTGAAGTCACTACCTAGAAGTAGATGGAATGGCCACTATTAGAGCTGTTAATTTACACATTGGGACTCCCTAACTGGCCAAGGCTGTTACAATTGTTTCAGTTTAGGATGCAAAATCCCACTGGGTGAGATTCTATAAAATCACTGGTCAAAATTTCTTCATTAAATAAAAAAAAAAAGAAAAAAAAGAAAAAAAAGAAGAAAAAGAAGAAAAAGAAGAAAAGACTAACTTCCCATGAAAGTATTTTAAACACATATGAAAAGAGTACTGTCTAAATTTTGATGAATGGTATTCTTTGTTGTCAATTAATTCATTCTTCCACATTTTCCATGCTTCCTTCCAGGAGAAAAGGCTGCCCGCTCAACACAAAACTCAAATGAAGACTAGTTGTGTAAAAAATGATTACTATCTAGAAATAGTTTTTAAGAATATTACACTACAAATAGTTCCTGCATTTATCAAAAATATTAAAATTACCCTTGTAATCCCATTAGCATCAAGTGAACGAAAGTAATCTGTATTACCAAATACCCAAGCAATGGTGGTTGCCAAGTACAGCATTTTCATGCAGCTGAACTAAAAGTAGGAAAAGAAGATGATTACTACTGAGTCCTCCCTCTTTCCATAAAGTACCCCATCTGCTCTTCTAATTTTGTACAGGTTATTCAAAGGTAAGCATCACTTTAAGTCCCAATGCTTTTGTTGGAGAGTAGGTTTTCTGAGATATGGGATGTGCATGAAAATATAGTAACTCTTCAATATTACACAGTCAATTATAAATACATCTTAGGTACGAATTAGAAATGTGAAGATCAGAGAATTGTTGTATCAGATGATTATTTTCAACATGGTAGAACAAGTACAGGGTCCTGACTGTTTGTTCCATTGTGAAGACAGAGGATGTCTCTCTTTTGGACTTGATAAATGTGAGAACTGAGATATAGTAGCTCATCTTCCAGAAAACCTGAATAAAAGTTATCTGGAGTAATAAAGTTGTTAGCTTAGTCTGGCACTCTTCATCGCAGGAAAAAAACAGTGAAGGGCAGGACTCCTGAGAAGACGTGCGGATGAAAGCAATAGCTGATAAATCTTGGATAGAAATGAGGAAGAAATACACGGAAGTGCAAGTTCTTGCTAAAATCCAAAATTAAACATGTCTGAAGAGACAGGTTTGCTTTGAGCATTTTGCAAATATATTAAGCCCATAGATTACTCTCTTAAAAAAAAAATAATTAAAAAACCCAGCTAATTTTAGAGTTTTTTTCTGTGCCATACTTAGATAGGTCAGTATATCTATGTGAAACTTGTGTTGCAGAGAATTTGAATATAAATTTGTAATTCTTAGGACACATCACATGGGTACAACCTCAGACAAAAGAGGACACAGCAGAGGAGATCAGAAGCTCAGGTCTTGTCAAAATAAAATCTTTATTTATTCCAGTAAAAAACAACTTACAAATAGCCTATATGCAGCAGGAAGTTAACCACCAGGACCAGAGCAGAAAAATTAAGTGCTAATCTACAAAAAATTCAACCACAACTTCCAAAGAAAAATATTTTGGGCCCAAATATTGGTCTACACAGAGTTTTTTTTACACAATTTTACATAGCCACTGCAGTTATTACTTTAATTTTTTTAGTGAGAGTGATATATTGGTATAAGCCCTGACAAGACCACTTACACAGTAAAAAGTTTTCTAAGGTCAGGGCCAATGTAAGAGTACTTTGTGCTGGAATATGACAAGCAAAATGCTTCTCTTGAGAAGGGAACTTAAAACAGCAAAACTGTACTCCAGACAGTATACTTTACTCCAGGACACCTTTCCTCTTCCTATGATAAATAAGTTATCTTGTGAGCCTGGCTGCACTTAACAGGTTTGGCGATAAGAGCTACACTGATAGAATTACACCAGCCACTCCTTTGTAGTACAGAAATAGATCACCCTGATAAAATAGCTTTCTTTGCAGGTACAGCTTAAGCCAGCTCCTTGAACAGAATCACATATTCTATCAAAATAATTTTTTTCTGGCTTTTGAACTAGCACTTCTGCCTTCATTACTGTTTTGCTTAAGGGTGTTATATCTAGAGTGACCACAAATATAGCATCTTTGAATGTAGCCTACTACTGGCAAAAGCTTAATATTCTTGGCTTAACTGCTTCTTTACATGCTTTTAGGTGCTTTTACTCCTATAGTCTCTGTCAGCCAGAGCGTGCACTGTCAGGCTTTTGGCTAATATAGCTACGCCAGTAAAACCTGCAAGGCAAATTTGGCCTTAGACCAGTGTGACTTACTCCCTTTCTATATGGGATTGAACTAATATATGCCCATTTACACTGGGTGACTGTTTAAATAATAGATTGTACCAATATAGCTTTTAGTGTGTACTAATGCACTAATCTTAATGTCCCGCCTGCAGGGCAGAATTGCACTGATTTAACTTAAATTGGATTTCAATCTGGCATAAAGCTTTAATGCACAAATGTAGTCCTGGGAATCAGCTGCTCCGATGTTCTTCCGCATAATCTTACTCTGCAGCATCCTCTGTACATGTCAAGAAGCTTACCCTCCTTACGAAGGGTAACCCATATCAGATACCGCACATTTATCATGAGGAAATGGAGCATGCACAATGCACAGTTATCATGGAGTCACTGATGCCTGGTAACATATTGTCACCCGGTCACTTGCTAATATGTCAGAGCTGATAGTTATACTGTGATAGAAACCTGCATGGACATTAAAAAAGAGTATGTCTAAATACGTCACACAGGTAGGGTAAATTACTCTATCCCAAGTTTTATTTTGCAGCTACCAGTACAATTTAGTAGCAGTCTATACAATTTAACCCTAGATCTGTGTCTCTATATTACACCGAAATTGCCTCTGGAGCTGCACTATGGACATATCCTTTAATCTTCAAGCATATGAACACATTAATTTTTGACAAAGGATGAGATCCTCCTCCTGAAGAGTTTCAAACTCCTTAGAGTCATGAAGCAGCTTCCTGAAGAGGCAGGCATTCAAACTGCTCTAAATGAGGGTTAATATGAGAATATTTTTTTTTTCATGAAGTTACTCTGGAGTGATTTGGTTTATGCCTTGACCTCTGTGTCTGTATTCATATGCCCATGGCTTTATATCAGTGCAAGGGTGATTTCATTCATAAATCTGGTCCCAGCTGACCCATAAAACACACTATTAAAATGAAAATGAAAACAGTGTCCACAGACAGATTTTCACCTATTAAGCAAGGTCATTTTAATTCATCTTTTTGGTTTATACCTATGTAACTTTCCTGTGTGGCCAAGGAAAAGGAAATGCAGGTGGTAGAAAGAATTTTTTCCTTTTTTATTGCTGTGTTCTCTTTTTAAAGAGACAAGTGGGAAGAAGGAATTTGCATTTTTATTTAAAGCAACAAAAATGAATTTGCATTTTACCAAGAACTGCAGTTTTTTTCTCAATGCCTAATAAAATATTGATATTAAAATAAACAATGGAGGCACTGAACAAACAAAAATTTTAATTAGTGCTGCTAAATGATGAATTCAATTTTCTTTTCATATTTAGAACCCTTTCAGATGCTGCCCACTGCTCATTTTAGATTCAGGAAAATTTAGGTTTTTAACTACTGCATCTAAACCAGAGACATAGCTTAAACAACTGGAAATTAAAAATAAATAAATTAGCTCCCTGCTATCATGAGCTAGGGCTTCAAAGGTCACATCTGAGCTGCAAAGAGTGACTACAAGGAACATCAGCATGGAAAAGAAGGCCCAATGGGAGGATGAGCAACAGGCAGGGGTGGCTCTGGGAAGAACTCGGGAAGCTTTGAGGAAATGTTCTGGCTGACAGGAGAGAAGATGACAATATCTTCTTGTTCTCCTCCTCCTCTTCTGAAGAGTAGCATTGGTCTTGGCTGAAGGTGGCTGGTTTTTGCTTGGAATCCCACTATTTAATAATGACAAAGGGACTAAATGAAGCCTTTCTGCTCCTCCAGTTTTTGTAGACTGACTTCTACCAACTGTTTCACCATAATTCCTCAGCTTGTGCTAAAACAGGAATCTCACGTTTCCTTTCTCAATGTAAATGGGCCCAGCCATGCTTTACTTCCAAGAGCAAACAGCAGTGTACAGTCAAGCCAGCAAGGCAAAGGGCCTTGATTTTAATTGAGCTTCTTGACTTTGCACTACTGACTCCATTTCCAGATCAGTAAGAGCAAAGGGACAGCTCTCCTCCAGAAAAAAATGAATACAACAGATGATAGATGGGGAATGAATTCATGGAAGACAAGAGGGAGCCCAAAGCAGAAGTAGAGCAGGTTTAAATAATAGAGCGTGCAGCAGCTTCTGCTGGGATTCCAAAAGGACACTTGTGACACATACATGGAAGCACTTTACTTTAAATTAATAAACACTGTTATAGAAATAAGGCATTTGCATCAATAAATAAATGAATAAAGCAAGTATTTTAAAGGCGTATTATATGCATTTAATGTCCCCTTGGAGCATGGACTGTGCTCTTCATGTAATTCACTTACTGTACATATGCAAGAACAAAGACAGCGTCAGCATTCGTGTTAGTGGTGATCCTTTTTAGAAAACTATTCAAGATTATAACATACTTAATATTGCAGAAACATCTACACACAGATTTTCAAACCCTAGCAATTTATGTACCTAAATTTTTCTTTGCCCAAACTGGCACACATCAAGAAATTAATTCTAAAAGGCCTATGCTCAGGGCTTCATAGAAATTGGACTGAAGCATACTTCAAGCTGGGCATGCAGAAGACATCAGGGTTATTATTCAGGTGTTGGTTTTCTAGTTTCTGTCAATTGTTTTGACATTCTCAATGTGAGAAAAATTTATTGATGCTTGACACGCATGTCTGGGACAAATGCTCTTTTGAACATTTAATGGACTTTCAGATTGTATTGACCGATATCGCAGTTTGTGGCCTTCTCTTATTGTCCGTACCCTGTGTTGTTAAGGACAATACTTGTCAAAATGCTTAAGAGAAACTAAATAACACGGAAAGTGTTGCCTGTCTTTTCTATTGCAAATCCTGTGTGCTTAGTAGTGATTTGCTGATCCAATAAAAAATATATTAACTACCAAGCCTACTGTTTGTGAGGATATTATATGCATAAATATTTTCTCTGGTAAGACTGACACATGACCCCTAACAGGCAAGCACTTCTTTCTTTCTCACTCATTGCTAGACAGTGATACAAATAATTCTGAAAATGTACAGATAAAACCTTTGCTTTCTTTGTAATGACATACTAACCTAAAAGCAACACCTGGTAATCTCAAATCTTGATTAAATCTTGATAGTGTACAGGCCACTGACTTGGACAGGCAAATGTGAAAGGATCATGTTACACACAGTTTCAAAAATATCCCCAAAAGACGAGAAGTAGAAAGATTAAAAATAAAGAAGCAAATTAAAAGATGAGAAGAGTACTGGAGACAAAAAAGCAGTAACAGAAGGGGAGGCTAGGATGAAAAAAATTGTCTTTGATCCCTGTAAAAATTAGCTTCAACTAAAAGGCATATACATGTTCGGTGATTGCATTCAATGTGAAAGATCTTCAGTTTTTGCCTTTCTGGTGCCTCTTTAACATAACTTTCCCTGTCCTCTTTTGTTGCCTTTTCTGTGTACCTTACAACTCTTGTAACTTATTTATGTCCTTGATCACTGCATGCAAGGTCAACTATTATCACAGCATCCTCCCAAATCCTCCCACTCTGTACTTCACTAAACTCTGAGAACAGTGTATAAATGGGACATACTATCTGAATATCTTTGCCAAACAGGGCATTATGCAGAGAGCCAAGTAAGCTGTACAGAGCTCTGAACTCCAGCAATATGCTGAGAGTGCAGGTGCGTGACTTTTTTGAATTCAAATGTTCTGTGGACATGATGTAAGTCAAACTCTGAAGAAAGGCCAAACAAAGGAGCTTCATGAACAGATTTTGTAATTAGAGAAATAATTTAAGAAGTTGGTCATAAACAGGCTGGTTGTCGATTAAAAAAATAAAGACACAAAGGGGTTTTTGTGTTTTTTTGTTTGTTTGTTTGTGTGGGTTTTTTTCTTTCTTCTTTTTCTAAATTGATGATGTGGAATAAAGATCTTTCCATTGCATGTCATCTTAGTGTAAAGATAAAGAGGTCTCGCTAGCAATAGGCGTAGCAGAAGATGGCACCTCAACTGCAAGCAAGACCATCAGGAATTAAGGGCAGATCTCAGGGCATGTGTGATCATTCATATTGTCCTTAATGTTGTTAAACTTAGGAGCAGAAAACTAGGAGACTGAATTCAACTCCCAGAGCTTTATGTATGTATGTATGTATTTACTTATTAATTTTTAAGAAGCAACCAGTGCATGGTGCCTGACCTCTCCTTGCCTCTTTAGATGCTAGTATGACCTCAGAAATGAAGGAAACCTGAAAATTTCACCCTTCTGAGTTTGCTAAGACATTTGTGCAGAAAATCACTTCCTACATGCTGTTCCTTGAAAATCTCACAAGAGAGCTGTCTGGGGAGAAGTATTCCACTGAGCAGTATAAAAGCATATGCCTTCAATACTTATTTCAGGGAAGGGAAAATGTACTAGGGATGTAACAGTGCACGTCAGGCATGACTAGACAGATCCCTGGCATACTAAAGGGAAAAAAACGACCTATAAAAATTATTTGGTAATTAGGTAATTGCTGTTATTTGTTGAGATCTTTAACACACAGGACCCTGCCCAGGATAGCACCCTATAAACCAAATACTTTTATTAATAGCTGATCATCCAACTGTTAAAATCTCTAATGGTTGGAAGAGCAGGAGGACCATTCACTGCTCCAGACAAGGAGAAGGCCATGGCAGGGTTGCTGTGGTCAGGAAATGCTGCTGACCTGGTGAAGTGAGGGAGCTTTGAGTTTCAGCTGACAAAGCAGAGTTATGTTTCTCCAATTCCCCTAACAAAAAGACTGTAACAAGGCCTAGCAGAATAAAACCAATACTATCTCATGCTGCAGTGAGACAGCACTTCTCCCTATCTCTTCCAAAGTCTGATCTTGAAAGATGATAAACCCAAATAACTCCTCCAAGCTTTCAAGAGAACAGTGGTTCCTGAGGACCTCTGAAAAAGCCCACACGTGGCCAGTCAATGCTCTATGTATCCCAGATAAGGAGAAAGAATGAAGCTTTTGCCACCTTGAGGAATGCACTTTGATATTTACAGATTAATATGTGCTGTATGGATTATATTATTATTTTTTCTGCACAGAGACACTTGTCTAAGTGGCATTAGAGCCAGGAAAATGCACAAGGACGGAAGAAGATATAATTCCTTCCCCCAAATATGAGTCATCAATGCTCTCTTTTCCTTTAAAACTGTGTAAGCACTTGTATATCATCCATACAAAAGCTCTGGAATGTACAGAAAGAAGAGGAAAATATTGTCTGCACTTGAAGTGACTTCTTATTACAGCTATGTTGCTAGAACAGATGAAAACATAACTTCTGTGTCAGCAGGGCACAACAAACAGGGCAACAAAATCTATTTCTGAAACATTGTGAGGTTATGTTTGAAGTATGGACTGGAACTTGCAGTGGTAGCTAGTTAGTTCCCACACTATGGGCTGGCCTCCCCGGGGTCCCCACCTGTGAAGCAACACCCATGCATTAAATAAAGGGATCCTGGTGAAGTGTATTTTAGCGTCACATAATATATTTTTAAGCATCACAGCTGAAATCTGTGGAGATTTATTAGAGACTAATCTGGGCTCTTCATCAGTTTGTAAATAACCACTAATTTATGAGGACATTGCTGGCCGATTTAAAGCCTGACCTTTTCTTTCTTATCCTCTGAAATACCTATTGATATTAACAGGAATTTTTGGTATGCAACAATGCAGGATTGGGTCCATAATACTCAGGCATAATTGAAATATTAAAAGGTTATTCCAGCTATGTAGTGCTCTTGACTGCAAAATTCTATAACTAGAAGTACTTGGAGAGCGTTTTGATAGTAGCAAATTTACTACTTGTAGCCAGTGATTTATTTCATGCCCTAATGCGTTAAAAGGTCAGTAGCCTAAATTTATCTCAGCGCTTTTCAACAGGTTATGGCTTCTACAGTGTGTTCATACATCAGGTACCTTTGGATGCTAATGTTCTATCTAATCTCCAAATTCTTCAAGTTAATGGGAATTCCTTTAGATCTGAACTTTGCCTTTTTTTCTCTCCTGTTTCAATCTGCACATAAAATCACCTTGCAGCAAGATGTTATATTCTCACTTTTTGCCTTGTTTTGAGCTGCTACTAACAGCTTTTAATTTGGAAAGACTATCTCTGAGTTTACTGCGCCTGACTGGTTTCAGCTCAATTGTTTCCCTAGCCAGCAGAGCATTTCATTTCTCCTGAAGGTCACCGCAAGCTGCCAAGGAATTGAAACACACCAGCTTTTCATTCATGCTGCAATCTAATGTTGCAGTACCATTAAGATAAATGGAAGTAGGCATGTGTGTATGACTTTTTCTATCAACAATTACCAAATTTATTATAATACCAAATAAATTAGGCCATCAGTGAATGAGCAACTATCCTCTTCAACTCTTTCTTTAAGTCACTCGAAATTAATTCTTTCATTACAGTGGTTTGATTGCGTGCTGATAATTATTTGTATAAATTACACCATCATGTCATCTGCTTGTGGAAGTGGCTCTTCCAACTGTAGCACGACCACGACTAGTTGCAATAAGCCGGTGATGCAGTAAGCTGCATGGATCCAAACTATCCCATAAAACAAACACAGTGGCCATCTGTTGGAGGAGGGCAGCCATTAACTGTTTTAAAGGCCTGGATGTGGTCCAGTATTGTTCATTCTGCCACCGAAATGAAATGACCATTCTAATCAACTATATGCATTTTAAAAATGGGTCATCATGTGGCTCCAATGCCCGTGTTGCTTGGAATCAATACCTGCGGTGTTGACTCACACTGATAAAAGGCAAACTACTCTGGTCTGTTTCCAAGCTGAACTGTTTTCAAGTTCACGTGCTCTCAAGTTTTCAGAATTCCTTTAATCTGAGAAACTGTTTAAAATTTTGTTAGGACTCAAATTGAAATTAAAAATGTGAGAGTAGAGAGTCTACCAAAATAGACTTAGTTTCTTGACAGCTCTACTGGACATTTCACTGAAGTAGTAAAATACAGTGGTCAATAATGACCATAAGAATGAAGAATCTGTAAGAATCCACAATAACATTCATATTTAAAAAAAAATCTTACATAAGACAAATTCTAGAGTCTGTACAATAGTTACTCTAGTTTATTTAAAATTGTTACTCTATTTTATTTAAAAGACAAAACAAGGAAGCAGTTTTATTTCATTGACATCATTCCAGTTGAATACGTTATTTAAAGTTGGACTTCTGCGTGAATTTGGAGATTTTTCAGGTATTCTTGGATGTCTTGTTGCAGTGGTGGGAAATCCATTAACTAGATGTGAGAATAACATACTGTAGGCACAACATTGCAAGTGTCCTCACAAAAGACTGCCAAAAGACATAAAACGGGTCTATCAACACCTTTGCTGTTTTACAAGTGCTGCCTTGGGAAGTGCTGCAAATTATGCCTAGGTCTCTGATAGTCTTGTTATACAGATAAATACAAGCAAATTAAATTAAGTTAATTTTATTTGTGGTTTCAGTCAAAACTAAGTGCAAACCTCAAGCAGTGTACAGCTAGCACATTGCATGCAGTCCAAAATGGAAAACTGTGGCTGATAATTACTAACACAAGGTAAAGATGGGTGGCTTGTTTCACGCAAATACTTTATTGTATTCATTCCTTATGTAAAACTCCAGCTAATTAAATNTGTACAGCTAGCACATTGCATGCAGTCCAAAATGGAAAACTTTGGCTGATAATTACTAACACAAGGTAAAGACGGGTGGCTTGTTTCACGCAAATGCTTTATTGTATTCATTCCTTATGTAAAACTCCAGCTAATTAAATATTAGATAAATATTGGAATAATATTGTTTGCATTTGAATGCACAGAAACCTGGAGCAAGCTTCCATGTCTGAACACTGGTACTAATGTATTTATAAAGTAAATATTTAAGAAAAAAATTAGCCTTTTATGGGGTTTTGATCTATCAAAACAACCATATTACAGATGCATTACTTGCTGTAAAGATGTAATTAAATAATTAACCAGTGAAACTTACCCAACATTTAGGTCACCTTTCTTATCTGACTGAAGTTCTGAAATGGAAAAAGAAGCTAAACTGTATATAATCACTTTGAGTAAAATCATTCTCAAAGCATAAAGAAAAGTACACCAAGCCCAGAAGAACAACTCCAGATCACTCTTTTAGCTTTTTCTGCAGAGGATTTATTTTTTGGTTCAACACAAAGAGGGAATGGTGACTTTTATCTCTTGCCCTTCCAAAGGAGTGAGCTAAAGCTGAAGTCCTTGAACTTGCAGCAGAGCGCAACGGTTTCTGATCCTCCAAGAGGGAAGTTTCTTGGCCATTGGCATTGAAATCCTATTTTAAAGTTGAAAGTTACACAAAGAAGTATTTTGAAGTCATGTTGCCTCAGGCACAGAGATCTTCTGTAGAGTTGGGCTGCAGGTATGTATTGGGGAAGAAATTATCTGAACAGCACTGTTTTACCTAACCTGTATGGCTAGCATGCATGCAGTAGATGTGCGGCTAAAGTACCTGTAGGTTTTTTGACTAACTGTTGGTCTCACTCTGGTGTCCCTACCCTGTATTTCATACAATTATTTGTACTGGGGCAGTGGCTGAAAAATATATCATTATAGTTTCTTACAAGCTCTTTTGCTCTTATTTTGGGTAACTTGAATTGCTGTCCAAATATGAAGTGAATCCAGAATGGGGAGCAAATACGCGTTTTTTTTCAACAACTTCACTGTTCTATGAAAAGGGATGAAAGGAGGGGAATAGACAGACACCAATCTCACCAACTATTTTATTTCTGTGTGTGCAATAGCTGGAAGGAGCAATCACGCAGTGATACATTTGAATCTTTTCAGAAAAGTGATCCAATCATAAGTAATCTCATAGTGGACACCTTAATGTCAGGGTGGACATTTGATTGCCATCAAATAGAAGAAGAGCAATTACTATAACCGGAACAAACTCAGCACCAATGTAGTTCTAAATCCAGCTTAATCAGTGTCTGATCTCTGCTGCTAAGGTATTTCAGCCCCACTCCTTCTATAATCTTCTCTCTCAAAAGAGAGCAGTACGAATGAGTATCTATCTGATTCGCTGGGATTCCTAGTTAAGTGATTGCCTAAGGTGATGACTCAGATTAGAAGTCTAACTTGGGAGAAGCTGCTGGAAGATTGCTCTCCCTCTCCCACTGACTGTAGACCAGCTTGCTGATGGCTGAAATTAGCCTTTGTTTAATACTTCCCAAAATGACTGGCTGCATGTGGGACTGGCTCTTATTACACATATTTTGGACGTGTCATGTTTACTAAGTGCTAGTCAAAGGAGACAGAACTAGTCCGCAACTCAGCCATGAAGCATACTTGCAGAAAAGATTACCTGATGGGCTCTGTACAGCCACCCAAATGCCCTGGGGTTTTGCTGCTTTTTCAACTTTGGCCAAAGGTTCTGCTCCCGCTGCAGAGCCAACAGCACAATTCATACAACTGCTTCCTAATCCATTGACAATAAAATCAGCTTGGTTTAGACTAGCAGTTTAAGCTGTTTAAATAGCCTGTTTCACTCTGCCCTGGAAGCTGGCGAGGGACGGCTCACACGCACACCACTCGGCAGGGCAGTGACAAACGTGGAACAGGGAGCGCTGCAAAGTTTTCACTGCTGCACCAGGAGGAACCCGGCAGCCATCTCATTTCCCTCTGGCCTAAAGGCTGGTTGTGCCACAGACATAACAGAAAAAGAAAGAAAACAAACAAACAAGTTCCTATTGTTATGGAAAAATCCCAAGCTCTATCTGAACTTGTACTTCATGCTTTTATCCACCATATTCTTGCTCAGCAAGAAGCAAGAAAAATCAGGAAACTCTCTCCTCTAGTGATTTGTTCTCATTAGACTTCAGTCTCCTAGCTAATTAAAGAGCCCCAGGTGCCAGACAGGACCTTGTTTGCAATAACTTATTTTGTTTTGGTCAGTTCAGCTCTTCTAGCCAAGGGCAAGACACAAGATACTTCTTTCCCTTGCTGTTCTAGAGTATAACAAAATTAGAGGTAATTAAACCTTCCAGTTGAATCAGCATAAGTGGCATGGCATATCTCTAGTTCCTGCCATTTTCATCTCCTAAAGAAACCTTCAATATGTGCAGGAACTTGTTCCTCTCTCTTTGGGCCCTGGTTTGTAACAGTGATAGTGTGGATTATACTGTTTGACCTAAACAACACAGCACTTGACAGTTGTCAGTAACCTAACATGGTAAGAATGTAATAAATGTGTTTCTCCTGATATGCTGCTGCCTATGAAAGAGTTAACTCAGAGAGAAAACAGGGTAAAAGAACAGGGGCAGCAAGTTATGAGGAATCTCCAGGATAATGCATGTGATGTTATATTGGTTATGTATTAGAGATCCCCCAAAGGAATTTTGCAATATTTAGTAATAAGTGCAAACACCATTAAGGGCTTGGCAGAAGATGAGATTTTCTGCACACCTCTAATAAAAAAATCTATTAGACACAACTGAATGAGATCTCATTTGTTTTTTACTAGGCTACATTCTCATCACACTGAGTTTCTGCTCCACCTTGTGCTGCGGTCCACCAAAAGCTTAGTAACTTCATACCGAAATGCATGAATCCTAGGGAAATCTCAGGTCAGCTGGAACACTGTCGTGTTTCTCTCCCACGGAACCATATGCCTTGCTCTGACTTTAGCCTGGATCATTTTTATAGATTTAATGTAGAGAGCAGTCAAACAGTCATGCTGGAGTAACTGAGGAGACAGTGTGATCTGGTGGAAGAGAGAGTCCAAGCAGCTGGGAGCAGCTTTACTGTTTTCTTCCAGCCGCCTGTAAGTAAGCTAAAAGTAGGGAGGCCGTTTTACCAGCAGAGCTATTTGCTGGACCGGCAGTGTAAAGGCAGTCATTGAGACAACTTCATGCACAGTATATCCTGGCATAACCACACCTCCAGTGGGGCATTATGCTAACACGGGGTACAAATCAGGATCCCCCTGAGCACAGCAGCACAGCTTTGACATGCTCGGGAGAGCAGGGGAGGCTTGGTGAGCTATAAAATATCCCTTTCTAAGGGCTTGTCTGAACACAGACGTTTTTGCCTACAACATACAAGTCATATAGGTATAACTCCTCATATGAATGCTCTCATGGTGGAGTAAGAACAGTTGTTTTGGGTTTTTCTTGTAGTTTTGTAGTTTCTGTTTAAATTGGAAAAAAAACCACAACCGCCCCCAACTTAAAGCTATTAAAATGAGTGAATTTATACATTGGATTTAGACCCATACTTACATCATTTAAAACTCTGTCCTTGCTTGCACTGGTTTACCTTCCCTAAGCTGACAAGACCATAATGCTCCACAGCCCCACTGTGCCCTGACTCTAGCGAAAGGTGATGTAGCCAAAACGGTGTGAGAAATACGCTGCTGTGAGGGATGCTGACCCACCTCTTCTCCAGTGCACAGAGCAGCACGCACCTTCCTCCCTCAATACGACAAACAACTTCTGTGAACTTAACAGAAGGTTACAGAACCGCGTATTGCCTCGATGGCAGAAGATGACTGTCTTGAATATGCAAATCTTACTATATTCTGGGACTAAATACCCTCAAGAATTAAACATGGCAGTTTCCTGATAAGTAACTGACTTTCTCCCACCAACTGAAAAGGAAGAGATAAAGGCTCTGTATAACATATGTCTGGATACATTCAGGTCATACATAGTGGCAAAACACAATATGCCAGAAATTATTAAGTAGTTTCATACTGTTTGGCAGAAATGAAGAGGGGACGGCATAAAATTTTGGCACACATTCAGCTAGACCGCACATCTTTATTGAATAAATATACATATCTGATAAGTGACCACTCAAGAGACCAGTACAAATTGGCTGCATAGCAGGAAAAGTCCTCAACAAAAGGTCAGATGAACTTGTTCCAAAGACTACACGGGGATATTTTTAAGTGGTCACTTAAGAAAAAGGTTGTTCATTGTAGGTGATTCATAAGGTTATCAAAAAGCAAGAATATAAGGGCTGATTCTTCCAAAGGGCAGAAGGCCTTCTCTAGATTTACAAGGGTTAGCCGAAAAAGCTTTGCACTATGGCTACATTGGTAAATCCTATCCTAACCATGGAGATAGAGCAACAGCAAAGGAGTTTCATTCCGGGAACAGAATAAGCTGTACTTGCAAAACGGCTTTTTTTGCTGTTTTAGAAGCATTTCTACATCCAGGGAGTTGCTATCATACTTATGCCAGTCAGGATGGTGAAAACATCTCACCCCTTCCCAGCCCAGCTATGTCAGCAAATAGTTTTAAGGGCAAACATGGTCTAAGTAAAGAAACTGTCAGAGACTTTTTTTTTTAAGGTCTGCTTGTTTTAGTAAGACACATTGGAAATTATTTCACCTTTGTTGAATTAGATTTTGTTTGCAAGATACCATGACAAATTATACTTTGGATTTAAAGCAATTACTACTACTGTCCTTCTGCTTTATCTGCAGGTCAAGGGAGGTGATTCTGCCCCTCTACTCTGCTCTCGTGAGACCCCACCTGGAGTACTCCATCTAGCTCTGCAGTCCTCAGCACAGGAAAGGCATGGACCTGTTGGAGCTGGTCCAGAGGAGGGCCACAAAGATGATCAGAAGGCTGGAACAGCTCTCCTATTAAGACAGGCTGAGTTGGGGTTCTTCAGCCTGGAGAAGAGAAGGCTCTGAGGAGACCTTATTGCAACCTTTCAATATATAAAGGGGGCTTACAAGAAAGATGGAGAAAGACTTTTTATGAAGACCTGTAGTGACAGGACAAGGGGCAACAGTTTTAAACCGCAAGAAGGTAGATTTAGATTGGACATAACAAAGAAATTCTTTACTGTGAGGGTGGTGAGACACAGGAACAGGTTGCGCAGAGAAGTTGTGGATGCCTCATCCCTAGAAATGTTCAAGGTCTGGTTGGACAGGGATTTGAGCAACCTAATCTAGTGAAAGATGTCCCTGTCCATGGCAGGAGGGTTGGACTAGATGGTGATTAAACATCCCTTCCAGCCAAACCAAAGAGAAAAAACAGATTCTATTAAGGTTTACATGATAAAAATGATGAGTATATCAATTCTGTATAGAAGTGGATGTCAATAATTAATTCTAATTACTAAACTGAGATTCCTAATTTGAGTAAATGTAAACACAACAATAAGAGGTTTACATTTGATCTCGTCCCTCTAGGTTTTATTTGTAGTTAGGGGAGGAAAACAGGTACTTGTATGTCATGTTTCATCTACTCCTAAACTAGATGTTTGAAACAGGTCAAATGAATCATACCCTAAAAATGTCTCTTTCTTTTCTTCAACTATATGGGCCATCTAACTGAAATACTGAAGATGTTGAAAGTTAGATGAATCCCAGTCCTACTATATATAACCATCACAAGATAAAAGGCAACAATAAATGGAAAGACAGACTTGCTCATGGAGACAGAGAAGGTAATCTGAGCAAGTGTCATAAATCCATCTGTGAGAACTGAGCCTCAGCTGATAACCATAATTACCTATAAGAACTAAGAACAACATCTTTCTTTTTAACTTATTTGCAACTGCTTACTCACGAATGGAGGAAGGCAGACAGGAAGATTTACCTTTGCTTACTAACCAACCATACTTATAAGGCCTCTGGTTCAGCCTGATACATTTCTTTGTCCATAACACTTTTGTGTATCGCATGTGATCAATGTCCCAAATTTCAGAAAATGTATCAAACATTAAGCCTTTGCCATCTATTTATCTAAGCAGCTACAAGCACCCTTCCAATTATTTGCAGCTCAAAAAATAGGGCTGATAACATAAATTAATACCTTGCAGCAAAACAATGTTCCCACCTTGGCTCTAACCATCTTCCCAATAGATTTTTATAGGCTGATGCTCTAAATGATATATCCTTCAGAGAGGAAAATAAGATTTCAAAGAAGAGGAGAGAGGGAGAAGAAGCTGCCAGAGCCATAGAAGAGAGGAGAACATTTAGACACCGGTAGAAATTGCACCTTCCACGGAACTGAGAAAAACAGGGCACCCAGCGTGGCTGGCCGTGGGGACCCAAAGCTCTAGGTACATGAGAAGGGGTATGATGAATCTTGATGTGAGGAATGCAGGAGAACCAAGATATACCGGGTAAAAGGAAACTGGGAATATTAGTACAGGGAAAGAGGGTCTGGGAAGAAAAAGGGGGGGGTGGGGGTGTAGAATGTATAGGGAATCACATCAAACAATGAAAAGTGGAGACCTAGGATGGGAAGCAATGAGAAACAAAGTGCAATCAATGCCTATTGGGAAACAAAACAAAAAGTGATGAGTGGACTACAAGCGTCCCTGAAATAGAAAGGACAGGTCGGTCAGTACACAGGACTCATAGGGGTTAGGGACAGAACATGAAGAAGTCAATAGTGGAAGTGTTTTACAAACCAGGAGAGTTTGAGGAGGGTCTTTAGAGGGATATCAAGAGGTTAACTTAACTTTAGCATGTTTATCTTTACAAATCTTAATGAACACTGTGCAGTTAAACAACAGGTTTCTTCAGAAGACTGGTGAAAACGCAAGCAGTTGGACATTTTGTTCTCAGGACAGTTGACCAATTTTTTGTTTGTTTGTATTTTTTAAGAGCATCTGTGAGGGTCTAATAAAATCCCACCTATCATCAACATCAATTGCAGTGTCCTCTCAGTAGCTAAGGGGGTTATTTACGTGGACATAAAAGATGCTGGTCCAACCTCAGTAGAGCAGAACTTCAGCTCTAGTTTAAGGATTGGTAATTTCCTTAGGAAAATTAATTCACCTTTTTTTTTAGAAAAAAGCCAGACACAAATTATTCATTGTGGATCTAATTATCAGACAAGGTCTTGCCACTAAGTTCAGTGAGGAACAATGTAATACTTGTCTTACGTTGCCTTGTTTAATATGATCTAGCTCTTTGCAATCATGAACTCTTTTTGCTTAAGTCATGCAAGTAAGTATTTAAAATCACTTCGCAACAGAAACTCTGCAGCACCTATAAGTTAAACTGGGGTTACATTCTAAAATGGAATAATTTAAATTTTATTGTTTTCTAGGGACTTACACATCATCTGTGACCAGTTTACAAAGGCTTTGTTTGTTATTGTCCCTAAGCATCAGCCAAACAAACTCACCCTGGCTTCAGAAAGCCAAGCTGTGCTCTTTCCTTTTCACACATCATCACCAGTAATAGAGATTCTAAAGGCAAAATTAAACCCCAAGATAATGCTGGGCCACCCCACTGTCTTTAGATTAAGCTTGCAATAGAATTGCATAGGTGTAATTGACTGGAACTTAAGTAAATAATTCTGCTAGAGAAAAAAAAAGCAGATAGACTCAGTTCACTCCATATTGAACAAATTGGTCTACAGTACTACCAGAATTAAGATAAGCCTAGATTTTAATTCTTCAAATGCTTTCTTTAATTATTAAGGCTTCTTTATTGGACTATCACTGTTAATGTAATTGTATACAACTAAATTGAAATAATTTCTATAAGAATTTCATTTTGCACAAGTAGCAAATGCATCCATATATACATATGTCTGTGATATATAATGAGCCTGAGGATCCATTGTTAAATTTCCATTCTTTTGGGTAATTATTGTGATAAAGAGAAATTAACAATCAATTTTAAGCACTAAGTTAAAATGAGTCTAAATTACCAATTCTTGCAGAAACACCCTCAAATAAACCAATAAATGAAAAGAAAAGTTGCCTTTCTCAACAACTCAGTGTTAGAAAAAATGTTCATTTGCCACTTTTTTCACATAGAGAGGGGAGGAAAAAACACGTCTTTCTGGAACTCTACAAAAAATTGCACTACATCAGATAAAACTATTGACATTTTCAGTGCTGAACAGCACCAGTTATAGTTCACACTCCCCCCTCCTACCCCCAAAAAGAAGTATATGTTTCCGTCTAAATTTAGCTGTGTAATCAACACTGTGAGATGTGTGTGAAGAATCCAGTCCAAGACAATGGGTGAACTCCAGATTTCAAGATAAGAGAGGATGGAAGACAGAAAGCATTAGGAGACAGGAAACTATAATCTCTTTGACACACGTGGCTTCTACATGGCGCTGGGGATGAGGGCATGAAAGAAAGCAAGGATCACTGCAGAGTTTATAGAACGTCATTTTCAAAGTCACTGAACCCGTGCATCTCCCATTCATCTTAACAGAGCAACGCTACTGTAAGCAAAGTCATAGGTCTAGGGTATCTCCTGATTCCTTGCTTTCAAAACACTGTCCATGACCCAGTGACCCCACCAGTCTCTCTATGAATGTCTAGGCCATTTGCACTGAAATGAGCATCTTTCTGGCTTTTAGGAAATCCAAAGGCACAATGACCCTGAAGTATAATTTAAGAAAGAGAAATTTTATAACCTGTTGCTAAGACAGTTGTGTACTTCTGTGCACTTCAACATTATTTTGTTGCTGAAGATTTCAGTAGGTACACAGGGGTACTAATTTAAGAAGGCAGGAAAGAAGGAGGATTACACGAAGACGTTAAATTCCAAAGGGCTGTGCAAGGCTGAAGAGTTTCAGAGACATTTTTGTTTTTCCCAACTAGGCTCTTCAGTTTTGCATTTCACACCTTATTGCAGCTCCTCCTAATAAAGTATTATGTTTGTTGGCTCTCCAAAGTCATTAGGAAGCACTCAATGAGCATATTACAATGTCCACTTTATAAAATGAACCACTGAGCCAAGTACAATTTATTCTATAATGGTGGAGGAAACATTCATCTAATCCTTTAATAGTCTTCTGATACCTGTGGCTGATAAAACACAGTGAAAACAAGTTGATAGCACCCATCTATTTTTAATAATGACCACTAAAAAAAGCTCCAAGAGTTAACAATCAGAGAAATTTGAGAAATTAAGTGAAAATGTAGATGTGCCAAAGAGATGTGTTTGGACACAATGCTTCAAGTAATATTCGTGTCAGCATCAAGTAGTCATCACATATATGCAGTCACTGCCTCTAAATATGCAACACAGATGTTGAAAAGACATGTCAAAAGATAATAAAAGCTTTCTATTTATTTATTTTATTTTGTGGACAAACTACACACTTCTTTAGTTCAATAATGAAAGTAATCACTTTTGACGTTTAAGCTGGAACCTTGGTCATGGAAGTGTCCTGTTCCTTAATATTTTGGTTATCTTTTGACAGACTTACTTTAAAGTGCCAAAAAACTACTCTATGTATTCGGAAAGAACAGAAAGCACTTCCTCCACTCATAAAATCCATATTTGGGTGGAGACATCCCTGTGTAGAAGTTTATTTCCTGTTTCTTTGGGGATTTTTGAGATGCTACCCAATATTGGAAAAAAATAAAAAAAAAAAAGAAAGAGGGAATTGAGGGGTGATATTTCGTTGGGGAGGGGGGTGGATGTTAGTGAGTTCCTATAGGCATACAAGCTGTTGCCTCACAGCGGAGTGACCTGAGAGAGGCAGCAGTTCCCAGCCCCTGCTGAGTTCCTCTGGAGCAGGCAGCCTCACACTGCGACAAATTATCACTCTATGAATAACATCATTAAGCAAACTCAGAGGGAAAAAATAAATTGCCATTCAGAAAGCAGCTATTTGCCTAAAAGAAGTGGTAGCATGATGTACCACCTCATGATAGTTTCTGTATTCACTGGGAAAAGTTTTCTTAAAAAAAATCCAAGACATTTCTACTTAAAATTAGGATGAACTGAAGCAATATATTCAATTTTGTCTAATATCTTAGAATGCTCTGTAAGATACTGTCATAGCTAAATCCAAAAGAGTACATAATAAAAGCATATACAATTGTGTTTGCTTCAGATTAAGTACTTTCATAATGCATTTGTGGACTGCATAAATGTCTCTTCCAACTTCAGCTATTCAGACTAATACACAATATTCCGCTACTGTTACTGAATACATAATGTAATACAATGATCACAGTTATCATTAAAGCAACTTGCAAAATTCTTACAGAGTTGGAATCATTCAAAAAATAATGTGAATTACTTTTATGAAACTTTCAAAACTGCAAACATACTTTTTTTTACATCTCCATAAGACATTAGCCTATAGTGCTTTCTTCATGCTAACAAAGTAGTTTCATGTAGGGACTTATGATATGAAAATCTGAGTTTTTCCAGTTTAAGATCATTTGCCTCATCGTCAATGAATATGAATCCATTTTTTCTTAATGAACAGCCATATGCCTACAAGGACTTTAGAAATTGAGGCACTGGTAATGGATGGCACAGGAGTGACATTAGCCTATAAAAGTTCTAGAGAGTGATGCTCTTCTTCAGTGTTTATTTACAAACATTTCTGTTGCTGTAAAATTTAAAAAAGCTATTTGAAATGAATTGGTGTTACAGTGTTAGAAACTAATAGTTATGCCACCTAAAAACATTGACAATCTGTCCTTTCCTGTTCTGGTCTGAAAGATATAGCCTGAGCAATATCACTGTCATTCACTTACCACAACCTCTATATCAAGATTGAAGAATTAAAAATGAAAGGATAAATGCTCAAAACCCTAAATAGGCTCAGATACTGGGTATATAACAGAAAAATTTAACCATCACAGCTCATTTCCTATACATGATGGTAACATATGACCCAGATAATTATATTCTCTCCTAAACAGACGGGAGAGGAGTGAGGTGTGTCAGAGAGCTGGAAGCAGTCCTTTTGAACGTTATACCTTGTGACAGGCGTCCCTAAATTGTGCAGCTGGCTTCGGACCCACCAGGGACTCCGGCAGAGTTGGATTCCGGTGGCAGAGTCCTGCTCTGGTGGATTATTTCTCCTGTCAGTCATACAGGCTCTGTGACCCGAATGAGAGGCCCCCATGCAGCCACCACGCTGCTGCGTACCCAAGCTTCCCTGTGCACCACCTTCTGTGCCAGGGCTCTGCACAGCCTCCGCTGGTCCAGACCAGACCCTTCACAGTCATTACTCCTGCTGAGAGGCTGGGGTTTTCAAGAGACTGTAACGATATCGGGGCTTGATGACACAAGGTCCTTATGTCTACTTTGGAGGAATATATTGCTCCCTCTGTTGCTAGCCTGACAGTGTGAGGCTAGAGCAAGATAAGGATCCATGACACTTGCGCTGAATGAATGACCCTTCCAAAGGACAACATAACATAGTAAATATTTTTTTCAGCTTTACTGAGTCTAAGCACTGCTTTGAGGACTTTCAGTCAGCCGTAAAGACCAACGGGTAATAACGATTTGTAACGCACCTGAGTGTCTCAAAGCCTGATATTAAAAAAGGCACAACATCATCAGGGAACATGGCGGTATTGAAACTTTTGGACAAGTGTCATTAGAGTTTGGGGAGACCGTGCGTAGGGGCAGGGGACTCTCCTTGCCCCAGTACCCCTCCAGCCTGCCAATAATCCTGCCTTGCTGTAGGCTAGGACTGGAGTAGGCTGCAGCACGATGTGGCATCAGGCCCTCTATTTTTCCTCCAGCCATCAGGAGTTTACATCTGCTTACCTCATGGCCAAAAAACCACTACCAGACCAGACAAGAGCTTTTTTACCTCTCTGAGTGATTTTATTTCCTGCTCACTTTCATTCTCCAAAGAGAGAAGCAATTAGCTTGTGGTGAGCTGTGCTGCCCTGCCACATAATGGCCTCCTACCTTTCTTACCTTACTCTTTTTTCTTATAACAAGGCTCCGTCTTCAAACCCTTTCTCCCAGCGAGATTCTGTCCTCAAATCACTGCCTCCTCAGAGTGCTCTGTGAAGAGGAGGCAACAGATGAGGACCAAGCCATATAATTGTCTGTGCTAAAGCAGGTGAGGCACTGAGATTCCCCAGGATTACGCAATGCTGATTTAACACTAGCCCTTGCCATTTGAAGACCGACTCAGATAAAATGAGTGTATCGATAGCACTGAAAATTCAGGTGCCAATGGGCTGGCAGCCCCAGTTGCCAGGATCATCTTCCTTATAGCTGAGTGATAACTGATCCTTCTGGCTCCATTATGACCAGGAAGGCTACAGCAACTGGGGCTGACTAAAGCACAGCAGCACACCAGGGTGGAGGAACCAGATCTCCTACGGAGACTAGATGAAAGCTCCCAGCCAAAGCCCTTTCAGAATTCAGCAGAAGCCAAGGCCTCAGCCGCTGTTTTCAGGTTGTCCCTGGTTATCTTGATTTGAGTGATTATGTAACTCAGAAGTATGTGGTATGCCCACAGGTTGGCCTGACTAGCATTTTACAGCCCTGAGACATATCAGAAGCACCTGCCCTCAAAATCGCATCACGAGAACCAAACGCACCTGAATCCATCACTTCCTGGGCTAAAGACCCTTGGGTCCTTCCACAAATTCCTTCTTCCTACTCATACCACAGGAAAAGGTCCAACAACTTTGAATATAAAGATATCGATCTTCAGCACCTCTTACAGTTGGATTACCGAGTATTTACATTTTGTAAGATAAAAGAGAGCAGGAGAGAGAGAAGGGGTTCACTGAGGGCATACTTATCCTTTGTTGTCTCCTAAAACACAAGATGAAACACATCTCTATTGCTGTATTTTCAGTCCCAGCTCTATTTATACAATGTTGTTGGATTTTAAAACTGTAAATTTGCTGTTACAGATTGCATCACGTAGTTTCTGTATTGCACTGGGGTAATTCTCAGTTATATTATCCAAGTGGCAGGTGTGGGATTCAAGCAGAACGCAGAGCTTGTGGTAAGGGGACTGCAGCAGCAGCGTTTCAGAGGGAGCAGCAGATGCTCTGATCTGCACAGGCCAGCTGTGCCGTTCAATAGAAAGGAAAGCGTGTGCAACACCCTGTCTCCATACAAGTCGAGAGCACCACTTAACAACCCTGGGCACATCTGTGCTCAAGGGCTCTGATTGCTGCTGTCCTCACAGGGGTCAGTAAGGTCACAGGAATCTTCAAATCCATCTTGATTCATCTTTATGGGATAACATTGCCATGTTACTGTACCATATGTACCACCCATGTCTCATTTAATTCTTGGTCTTTTACAGGAAGTTGAATTTACCATGAAAGAACGGATACCTTGCAACAGGTAAGCATTGCTCTGAACAGCCAACCTTAGTTTCTTGTGACATACTAACATTTCTACAATTATTTTCCCTCAAAGTTGAAAAGGTTTCATAAAATTAAACTGCAATAAGAAATGCAGTCTTTTCTGGAGGGCAACATACATGTGATACTGTATTTGCTACAAGTCTAAATAAAGAACAATCTTTTCATTTGAAATTTTAGAGAAACTATGCAGAATATTAATTAATCAACCTGGAAAATAGCCAGGACACCAGAGTTTAACATCCTTGCTCTTGTAAAAAGTACCATAGCATATTTTTCCTGTGACATGAGAGGTTGAGGGCCTTGCAGAGTAACGCCCACAAAACAAAGTGTCATGCTAAGGCATTGTTTCATTGGTTCCTTATGAGAGGAAAAACCAAACAAATAAACAAAACCCCAAAGATGCACCACTAGGAACAACTGCTTGGAAAATCTTGCTTTTTTTTTTTTGTTCTTTAATTTCATCAAAATTGAGTAATAATTGGAAACTGATAATGTAATTAATAAAAGACTCCTTTCAAACAAAGAACTTCTGGCAGGGGAAAAGGCCTATACAACAGCTATTTCCAGTATGATGTAAGTGAAAAGATGGGAATTAAAATAATTATTGATAACATGTATTGTATATATCCAGCACACTGATGAAATACACTTTTCAAATATGCAGAAAAAAAGGTGAACATTTAAATTCCAAGCATTTTGAAACAATAATAGATCTTCAATATAGGTCTTAGATTGACCTCTAGACCTGTTCTTGGTTAGGACTTTTATGGACTCCAGTAAAGCATATAATTAAATACATGACTGAATCTACATTTTGAAAAATTAGACTACCATTTTAGTAGTACAGCATGTTGCCTAACCACAGCCCCATCTACTCATGCATTTTCTTAGTTGGTTACTACTTCATGGATGAGAGTGGTACCATTCCACTCTCCCAACACAGACAGACTACCAGAACTCCTTATTTCAATAAGCAAAGCTCTCAAATTTGTTTGTTTGGGGGCTTGGGGTTTTTTTGTTGTGTGTGTTTTGGTTTGGGGTTTTTTAGGAAAGAAAAATCAGTTCTTTGGTTTTGGTTTTAAACATGAGAAATTTGTTTGAATGAGTCATATTCTGGAACTGAACATTTGAACAGCTAGTATGTTCCTTCAGGAGATTTTTTTTTTTTTAACATGAAAGAATCCAACTGTCTTCTCCACCTCCTCCTTTCTTTTTCCCTTTGAGCTCTTCATACCTATATTGCAGAATTTCAAGCTGAATGGCAAAACTGAGTTCATACCCTAACATTCAGTTGAGCTTTAGTTCTGATCTGCACAAACGGACTAATGATAACCTGTTTCCTCTTCAGGATTTATGAAAATTGGTAATCGTATTAGTGACTTTTGCAAATTACAACAATGAATACTGGAAAAAGTCAATGAGAAAATCAGGATTTCTGTCTTCAAAATAAGTCATGAAGTGAATGAGGTAGAGATTCACTCAGTAAACAATAAAAGGAAAAAAAGAAATGTTGCTCGTTAGAGAGAGCCCATTCTAATCATCACACCAAATGAGTCAAGATTCCTTCAGAAGTAGTACTGTGCACTCATGTAATTGAAGTCTGAATCATAATGCATCCATATAGGAGGGCTGAAAGCGACGTGCCCTGGTTGTGACGTTTCAGATGTTTGAGTTCGTGATTTCAAAACCTTCCTAGTATTTTTAAGCATTTGTCATTTGTTATATGGCTGCTTACTTGCTTACAGCTTTATTAAAAAGCAAGTTACAGGTTTGACGTCATGATCCCTGATTTTGGTTTCTTCTTGTTTGGGATGACTAAATAGGGTTTCTCAAACTGCGCAACTGAAAGCCGTGGCTATTTTTGAAATCTGTTCTCCTTTTATACAGACAAGCTGTTAGTGCAACCAACAATTATATACATTCCCCATCATTGTAAGATTGTGTAAGATTACACAATACAAAAAGGGTTATTAGAGAGCCAAAATTAGTATACTAATGATTCAATTTGACAGTTTCATTATGTATAATGTGGATAAAACTGATAGAGAACTCCTTTTAAATTACTCCTGCCACATTCTGAACAAGGCCGCTAAACCAACATAGAATACACTAGCTTATGTTCTTTTGTAACAAATTTATCATAATGGTGCATATGTAAGCAGCCATATATTTTTCCTTTTATACCAAATGTTCAGGACAGTATTTTGATCTAATTATATTTCATCTAATTATAGTTCATCACGGTTAAAATATCAGATTTAATGGTATGTCACGGATTAACAGAATAATTTGATTTCTACACTGTTAATTAGAATGTACATTTACATGATTATGGAAAGTTATATATGAATTACAAAATTAATACTTCATGTTTAAAAAAACCCTTCTGCCTGTCTCTAATAAGATCTGTAGACAAATGAAATTATTCAAAAATATGTTTAGATATTTAAAGTCAAGGAATGGTTTTCTTGGGTAACTATGCTCTACTGTAGACATTCTAAAAGTAAAAAACTAGTTTATAAGAAATCAGGCATTCATGCGTGACAAACTCAAACACAAACTTGGAACATCCCAGGGATTCTCCTGCTAATTAGCTCCCTCATCTTTCTCTCCTGGTGCAGATCCACTGGCACTGACGTAGGAATCTCCCCTGTCCCTGTCCCCCCTTTGCCACTGCAGTCCAGGCAGAAGTAGGACCAGGAGTGTCTGGATGTGTAAAGGACAAATCCACTTCCAGGCTCCTGTGGTGCAAAACCACACTTGTCCCATCACACCGTCATCTTACAGGCATGGAATAACTGGCAAGGACTCCACAGCTCAAGAAAAGAGGTATTTTCAGGATTTCCTAGGGCAGACAAGTAAACAAGGCCATTCCAATCCAGAAAGAAGATGCTAATAACTGTATGGAAATGGACTATTCTGGCCTGCTGCAGACCCACAGCAGATGAGTTTATGGTGTCTAGTCAGCTGAAAACGTTGTGCTGCTGGTCGTTGGAGAGACAAGTTATTCCGTGGTGTAGGGCTAGATGACATGTGCTGCTCTTCATTCACGTCTGCCCTCAACGTTTGCCCAGGAGAAGATTTTTCACCTCTAACTTCCGAGCTGGAAAATTATCAGGTCCCCTAGTTTAAATGCAGCTAGTATACGCTTTCCATGCCAGAAAGAGTGAGTATGTCAACAACATAATGGTGACAGTCACTTTGCAGGCTGCAGTCGGTCATAGGGGCAGTGGCATATGACACTATGAACTCTGCAGGAACGTGCAAAATGCTGAAGAGATCCAGCATTCATCTGCAGGGACACGCAGGGATTTCATTCCTTCCCAGTGACATAACCATCAGCCCTGTTTGCAGACTCAGTACACAAAGCAAGAAAGTCCAGCAATTATTACAGTGGGTAAGGAAGACCAGCAAAGGAAAGAAAGTATATTTTATGCATACGTGTTGTTTTTTTAAATGCATGGCAGGTTAAGCTTCTGTAGTAAATGACAGCCCACTGTCACATTGGGAATGCCATGTGAATGTGGGGCGGTTTGGTTTTGGATCATTTTAGAGTACTTTAACAAATCACAAAAGCAATTTCCTGTCTTTTCCTCCTTCTTCTTATTTTTTTCCTTCACAAAGTCAAGTACCAACTTACTATGTAAACGTATTTACTGCCAGGATTTAGCAGGGATATCAGTTACTTTCGTACAATTGTAAAAGAGTTATAAATATGCAAAGGAAATTAAAGTCCAAAGTTTTGCAAAGCAAGGAAGGACTCAGCTGGACCCCTGGCTGTCATGGTCACTTTCTGAGTTTAAGACCTAAGCGTAACAACCTAGTATAAACGACATCAAAAGAATGAGAAACATATTAACTTTCCTAGTCCTTTTATTTCCCTTTTCTTTTTTTTTTTGTTTTAAACAAAGAAATACAGAATATCTCCTCTTTATATTCAATGTCAATAGAAAGAAAAAGTCACTTCCACCAGGCTGATAAGCTTTTATTTCTTCTTCTATTGCACTGGACTACTCTGAATTCCTCCTGGGAAAGAAGACTCAAGGAAAAGCAAGGTGAAAACTTAATACAGTTAAAGAATAAAAAATTGGGAGGCATCTGGTTTGGGTCTTAATAGTATAAAATTGGAGTCCTTTAAATAGTACTAGTTCAAACGCACTATCACTCTGGGAAAGGTTGGCATTATATTACACGTTCAGAAACCCTAGGCTGATAGAAAAAGAGGCCACAGGTGGAAAATATGTAAATAAGACTTTTCATCATGTAGTGACTGAACCACATATCAAAGCGTGGATAGGGCTAATTAGCTACTAAGGCAGCTGTTGAAAATTTGTCCTACCTGGGAATCTCAAAGGGATGTCTACACTGCAGTCACGCTGGGAAGGCAGCTCATGTCACACCGGTTCACGTACAGAGAACCACCACTGCAGAGAGACCACTGTCTTCCCATGTTTTCACCCAAGGTGGGACCTACCTCAGATCACAGGCACCAGGTGCAAGGGGCAGAGAGAGGCCTGTCATCAAAGGTAGTTGTAATTACTGGTATGGGGGATATTACAGACTTGAGCTGCGTTTAGTGGTTGGTTGTACATTAAAACTCCTTCCCTGTTATGCCACAGGTTCTCTTGAGAAAGTAGTGAAAATTATGCAGCTATCGCTAGCAGACTGCAAATCTGATTTCTGTTCCTGTGCCTCTCTTTTAACTCAGCCTCAAACTGTGCTTGAAAAAATATGCTTAGTCAGTACCTACAGGTCCAGCTAGCCACGCAAGCCAATTTGGAACCAAAATCCTCCCTGCCTGCTCCTTTGAGTTGACACCCTGCCCTCTTGCCAGCTCCTCCCGACATCCTCAGAGCATTTCCACCCTTTTCCTCAACCACCCATGTTCACGTTTATGCCACAGGAAAGGGTGTCCATCGCGGGTCTTCCCCTCCCGATCACGATCGTTTCTGTGCTGACGGAGGACACCATCTTCCCTGAGCCACAGCCATGGTGGTCATCCTGCTGCTCTGCAGAGCTGGGCAGAGGGGATGGGAGCACACCCTGGGCACCTGAGGGTTTAGATGCTGTGCAAACACATACAACCTAGCAGGTTTCAGAAGAAAGGAATGAGTAAGAAATAACGCGTACGGGGTGTTGGAAAATGGCTGTCTACCTATAGATACACTTTTTTTGCCATTGTCCTTAAGGACAGTGAGCACAGGCATGGCTTACCGCTCAGTACATACTTTGTGTCATACACCATTCATAAGTGGTACCTGGGGACACACTTCTGAATGATGAATATGAACATTATTGTAGTTATAACCCCCCCCATACTTCACTTTTCAACGTAATCAAACTTAAAACCTTAATACGGGATCAGACTCTTTCAAAAACTTATAAAGAAGCCTATACATCTTGCCCTAGACTTCACCTTTACCTATACATGGAATTACTGTACTGATGCTGCAGAAGCCATAATTAACTTTTTATATGATAGATTAAATCTTTAGATCTCAATGTCCTCTAAAAGCAAGGCAAAGGTTCTACGTTTAGCAATAGCAATGCTCTGATCATGGGACCGTGCTCCTTTTACCACACTGGGAATGGGATATGGCACCATTCTCTTCTTTCATGTTGTGAAAGAATATCCTGAAAAGTAGGTTCCTTATTTTGATCATTATAATTTGGTCTAATAATGGCATAACATCCAATAACATTCATTTGTTCCAGTCATTGGTCACATATTCAACTGGTAGGTGTGTGAGCTAAGAGATGAGAGAGTTTTATGAAATAGTGTCTGTCTTATCAGAAAGCAGATTGTGGTTTCAATCATATCAAAAAATGACAAGAGCTGTTCACCATTTCTAGTACAGACATCTCCCTCTTACTAGTGGAGTAGTGTCCTTTTTTACTGAGTATCTGAACACTTTCAGTCCCATTAGGCATCTTATGTCCCCTTATAAATTATTAGCAATAGCACATTTCGAAAACTGAAAATGCACAGATACATAAAAGGGAGGAAAATAAATTCAATAACTCAGCTAAATTAAAACTTAATTTGCTCAAATGTACATTCTACAGGAATGTACAAAGTAATGAGTTTTAATGATAGAAAAGTCGAAAATAATTTATTCCAATTTATACACTGGAAATACTTAAAGATATAATTTTTAAAACTGGTATTAAAGTAGCAGTAGTAGAACATCTTTCCAAAACTCGATCCATGTTGACATATAATATATGTCTGTGCATGAATTGGTTTATATATGTAAAGAAAGGAAAAGTCTGAAATATCTGACTAAGCATTTAATCTCATGTAAGGATGTTCACACTGGCAGAGCCCATGGACATGCTCCTATGAAAAACACAGATCTGATAATTTCTTGAATACATGATCAATTAAAAATGAAGAGCAGCTATTTTTATAAGTTCACAGTGAAGAGCACCTTGTGCAGGCGCAGTGTGGAGAGAGCCTCACATTTTCCCCTGTTCTGATACTCCACTGAATGTTGCAATCAGATTTGGTAATTTGTAGAATAATTAAACTAAAATACAAAGCTTATAAAGAAAAAAAAAAGGAGATCCTGAAATATGGCAGAGAAATCAACTGTAAGGGTTTCTGCAATCATTTTTTGAATGAATTTTATTAATTAATTCCCTACTTATTTCTCTGTAATGAGTGTAATGAAGAAGATTATTTTTTAGGAATAATTCCTTAGCACATTTACTATTTAGCCATAGATCTAGATTTGGAAATTTCAATGAGTACACTAGGGAAATATCTTGGGTATGAAAGCGATTCAGGGATGATACTGAAAATCATGCCATTATTTAATGAATTTCTATTGCCAGGAAAAATATTTGAATGATGGGATACTGATTATTTTTGGAATCTCTTCTTATTTAAGTTATCTTTAGGTCATATTTCTTCAGAAAGTGTCCTATAGCACAGAAGATTTTTTTTCAATTAACTGGAAAAAAAGAAATGGGATGGCTTTGTTTTGTAGTAGTGTTCAGGCCATTAGAAATGAAGCCAGAATTCTTGCACATCACAGAGGCAAATTCAGGCCCAGTGCAGATACAAAGACCTTTGCCACATGACTGTTCACACCTAAAATTAGACTATGTCAAGTAGTAAAATCCAAGTGCCAATCACTCTCTCTGCAAAAAAGACAAAATCTTTAATCTTTTTTTCTTTTTTTTTGTTAAGTTTTCTTTGTCATGGTCACAGCCAGAGATTTACACCCTTTTTTTCCCCAGATTTTCTACTTTTATTTAAAAATAAAAGATAGCACCTTCAAAGAAGCACCAGAGAAATGCCAGTGCCAGGTTCCAATAAAAAATAAAACATGCTGACATGGATTCTAAGGTCAGGGGGAAACAACATGATAATTTAGTCTGACCTTTTTCAAAACACAGGGCACAGAAAATTGGGAGGTAATACTTGCAATAAAAGTTATTTCTACTAAGTTTACATTTTTGCACAATGACAGCTTTGATTTTCTCTCACTAGATGGACTTTTAGTGGGATTTTTCCAAGGTTATCTGGTCATGTTGTTTTAAAGGAAAACATGAGAGGAAGGTAACAAGAGAAAAAAGATTTCTCAGTTTGAAATATGCTGACTGTGTCATTTGACTGCCTGTCTCAGATATAGACTCCCCCATTTTCTGTAAGCAATCCACAGGATAGCATTCTTCTTCAATGAAAAGCTGAAAATGCACATTAGGACATCCTTCATGCCTAATACAGAGGACAAGAGATCTCTCTCATTCCTTTGACTGCTCAGTATGTTTCAAATAATTACAAATATATATATGTAATGAGATTTATTTATAAGTTTAGAGAAAAATCTTGCACTATATACTCTTTGAAAAGCTGGAGGTCTGTCAAATGTCACTGGATTGACCAAATACATTTTAAGAAACATTTATTTGGGCGATGGTTTTGGATTTAACTTTTCCAGTTTTCCAGCCCCAGAAGTTTTATTTTTCACAGGCATTAAAAATACTCAAGTCTTCTGCTATTTAATGATTAACATGATTGTGGAGTTTTCCTAAGAGGTAAAAAGAGAAAACATTTTCCTTGAGCTTTCCAGGTACCTACAGCAATAGGCCCATCTTGGAAATTTCAGTTCAGGGCATTTTCAGAAACCTTCATAACTGAGCGTTGACTCCTCACAGTTACTAAACCTAACTAAGGTAGTTAGAACCACCCCAATGATGATATTTTTATGGCAGGTGTCACCAAGTGGTGCTATTACATACAATGTTCCTATTCTCTGTGTGCACACAAGTGTTCAGCTTTGGCTATGCCAGGCTCTGTGTGAAGAGTCATCTTTTTTCCAGCCGCTTTGCATGAGTAACAAAGGAGTCTGTTAACTGCAGGGCCACTTTTTGCTGCAAAGCTGCCACATAAGAACTAAGTAGGAGCTTTGGGCTGTGTTTCCCAGAGACAGTGCTGGATGGTTTTTGCCCAGAAGAGACATGTATCCATGCAGGATAAAGTTACACATGGAATTCTGTCATTCACTTATTTTCAGCCAGGGAAGCAACCACAAGGCTGCAAAGAGTTGTAACTCTTCATAAGGAACAGTCACGTCAACTTGCATCCTCCCTGTCTGCTTACATGTGTGAGAGTTGTGTACTTTATACCCAGTGACATGTTATATAAAGTTTGAGAGGACTTGAGTTAATTAAAAAAGGTAGTCAGGATCTGTTAGATTCATAATGAAATCTTTAGAGTGACAATGCAAAATCATTCTGCAGAAATCCCAAGACCTCCACAGAAATGAACTCAGTTGATAATATTTATTGACAGAACAGTGGTATAATCTCATTAATATTTGCAAATTTCAATTACAGGGAGGGCATGAGCATGTTAAGTGGTCACAGTTTTCCATTATGATTGGAACAAACTCCAATTTATTAATCCATCATCTAATTTTGAAAAAGGTGAAAGTGCGATGCTACTGAGAATGATATATGATAAAGCAGATTATTTTTGCATAGATGTAACGTTGTTATTTTCTTCCTGTGACATTGAAATTTTGTGTCAAACTCTGGGAGAGAGGAAAGGATAAGAAAGCGTAGGTCATTCTTCATATAAGTGAAGAATTGAGATGGATCCCTTAGCGTGATGAAAGCAAGTAATGCAGTATTTCATTATTCAAGACCTGTATCTGTTGGATAACAATCACAACTGCAGTTCACAAAAAGAGGGGCAACTTTATGTCTATTTCCCAAGAGGAAGAAAAAGGCAATGAAATGACATTTTGATCCTTTTTTTTTCAGCAAAGATATCCCCAAATGAGAAAATGGACAACGAATCAATCAGAACAGTTTAACAAGAGGACTCTGCCCTCATAAGGACCCAAACCTGAACCCTCGAAGAGGTATCTAAATATCAAAAGACATAGGGATTTCTTGATATACCTTTATATCTTCTATACAACTGCGTGCTTATATATATTAACAGAACAATTTGTATACCAAAGTAATGGATTATTTGTGGAGTTGTATAATCTTCTTTTTCCTTCTGTTTTGTTTTGTAAATAATAAGCAGCATTATCATTACTTTCTTATTTGCATTATTTGGAGCATATTTGTACCAAAAGGCTCCTGTGGAGAATCAGAACCGTTATCTACTTCAACTAACAACCAAAAAAAGTCACCCAGTTCCTAAGAAGCCAATGATTTTAGACCAGGACAAGGATAAAATAAACCTTCTGAAGCTAACCCTGCCCTCCTTCTACTCAAAGAGCAGAACTGGTGTATTATGCATCACACATCTAGCACAAAAGCAACCATTCAGCCCCAAAAAGAATAGCTTGCAGATGTCACTGCCAGGCACAGTTTGCTGTCAATCTAAAAATAAGACACGATCTTAGAAGGAGCCGAAGAAGCATTCTAGAAACCCTTTGCTAACTCACAAAGGGCAGGACGTATACCAAAGTTAATAAGCTTTTTCCGACACAAGGTGGATGAGCAGTTGTTAAACTTTCTTCTTAGAGCTTGCCTGGAGCACTCAGAAAAGGTGGTGACTTATCTGGGAAGCCAAAGAATGTCTTTTTCTCACAGTCCAGGTACACAGCATGCTGCAAGATTTCACTGTAGCAGCCATCCCAGGCTTTTTACTTCATTCTGCTCCTGAAAGCACAACAGTGAAACACGTCTGTTCTGGCATTCTTCATTAGACGTGATAAAAATAAAGAGGTTGAAACCACAGCCTCATCACCTATCATGGAAGATGTCACTCTGTCTCATCAGGGTGCACAGTGTGAATGGATATGGACTCATAGCTCCTTGGAGGGAAGATGAATACGTTTGGTGGCAGCTGGTAGAACAAGGAATATATTGAACTCGTCCTTCCTTTCCCTCTGGCCCAAAAAGATCTCCTCCCAGAGGAGAACAGCTCCAGTCAAGCTGAGTAAGAAGATATGCTGTGAGCTGGGAACTCAGCTTTTCAGCTTTTCAAAATTTGATTTCAATACAGAGAAGGTTAGATCTAGCATGCCTCTAAGGCTGTTAGCAAGTTCAGATAAACCAGAAAGGTACGCTTGCTCAAGGCTCGCTAAAAACTACCTCAGGGTAGCCTTTATCCCTAATGATCCGGCAGAACAGATGGCTAACGGGTTGTAGTCCCTGCCTAGAAGCAGTGGGGTTTATTTTGTGCCCAAAAGCTGGTCCCATTCCATGGCTGGATGCCCGCTGCAATCTGCAGTCTGGAAAGAGTCTGAGGGCGAGGGCAGGGTCAGACTGGAGGAGGTGGTAGAGGACCACAGGAGGAGCCCAATGGTTTGGGCTGGACAAGCAAGAATCATCGGATTCAATTCCACAACAGAAGAGGCTACAGCAGAAGAAGCAGCTGTAAAACTCAGGCTGGGGGACACGAGGATCACTGTGTGATGAGAATCAGCTACAGTCCAAGTAGAGAAGTGGAAGAAGCAAGAAATACTGGATAAGCTACATATGAAATACTTAGATAAATCTTTCTCAAGACAAAGAGGTGATAATCTAGTTTTTTTCTTTATATGCATGTAAGGGAACGAATTAAGGAATGCCACTGGTTGGAGAAATAGACCTGTATCTTTCACCTTGCCTTAATTCCCCATTATAAAAGGATCATTTTCTATATAGGTTTCAAAATAATCCCACGTATTTGAGTAGGCAGTCAACTCCACAACCAACAATGCAGAACAATTAATTCAGACACACATACTAACAATTACAGTAACACAGAACTCATATAGTTAGCAATCTACGGGCCAGATACTCAGATAATGAAAACTGAAATAACTGCCAGTATCTATAAATTCAGAGATTCTTACCCTGCATTTTTGTAAATTTCAGCCTGCATATCAGTGTGTTATTAACTGAACTGAGCTTAAAATGCTGTGTGCAGTTTTAAAGATAATTTTTGAAAAGCGTGGCCTTCTGAGGATAGTTATTTAAAATTCAGTAGGCTGCCCAGAATATCAGAGTAAGTTCAGCATTAGTGTAATTTTTCAACCTGACCCCAGAGGCCTACGAGCTAAAATGCCAGCAGATTAAAATGCCTTTTAAGAACCATACTGCACTAAGCATATGTATGACAGAGTTATACTTTGAGTTATAAGCAGACAGTATCACTTTTGAGGCAGCAGCTGACACAGTCGGGCTAGAACAATTTTGCTATAGCGTGTGCCAAATGGTTGCAGGATCAGGCTAATAGAGAGGTCTCCGTTACCGTAACAGCAGCTTCAAGGTTAGTTCGGGGGGGTCAGAGTCAGGCCTGCCACCCGCTGAAAGCAGGCAAGAGGAAGGGACAATTTTGGCCGGGGCAACAGCTGCTTTTTCATAGTTTATTGGAAGCTATTGGCACCAGTACCACATTGTCACCAAGTGTGTCACGATCCTTCTCCATGGATGTCTCAACCTAACATCTGTTTAAAGTACCTTTATAATGTAGACTGAAATATTTAAATATATTAAATATAGACACTTACACTTATTGCCACGAATGAGGATGTTTTGATATCGAGGCAGTCTGCAAAGAGATTTGCAGAGCTAGGGGTCATAATTTTAGGGCTTTTTCCAAGAAGTAGGCTGGACGAAAAGGTCTCATCTTCGAAAGACGCCTGAAGGAATCTTAAACTTGTGGGAAATTCTGTGTCTGCCCCAGATTTAAGACTGGCTACTAGTTCACTATCCATTAGCAACTATTTGGTAAGAGTTCCTCTTACTCTGCACTGCATGACTTGTATTCACCAACTCAGAGACACCAGACCCGCAGACCAAACTGAAGGGAGAGAAGAGATAAAGGCAGAGGCACCAGAGGTGTTACAGCAGGATTCAAGGAGCAGGGTGCTCTTTAGAACGTGAATTACGACCGTAGTTAGTAGACATGCTTCAGCCACGCACCAAAGAAGCTCCAGGCCAGCTTTGGAGCTATTTGTTCCTTTTTAAGTATCACTGCTAAAAAAGTTAAACTTTTTAGAACAAACTCAGTTCTCCTTTATCATTACATCCCATACCTAGTGATAAAATGCATTTATATTTTGATAAGAGTACATACTATATATATTTAAGAATAAGTTAAAAATCAGTATCTACAGGTACATCATATATAATCATACAGCACCTTTCTCGGATTTTTACCAGGGGTCTTTCAACATCTGTTACTATCTTATTGTTTTAAAATATATTTATGGAGCTGCATATTGTACATAATTTTCCAAGCATGAAGCATTTTAGGGAACTCAGTAATTTCAACAGGAAAGCAAAGTAAGTGACTTGCATGTCATCCCAACTTCCAAACCAAAGCTGAGCTCAAAATCCTGGTACGCTTCAGTAAGTTTCAATTTTCTACAATTTTCTTCACTTCTTTGTTGATCAAGCCAAATAGCTCCTACTGAATAATGAAACTGATATTTGACTATTTTCTATTTATCAGATTCAGATCGGATTTTTTTGTAGGTTGGGTCCATCAGGTTCTTTATTTATATACTTATGCAATAGTTAAATCAGACTCCTTGAAACTCCCCTGAGAGATGTCCTAAAAGCATCATTTAGAGGAAGAAATGGCTAAAAGACTTAGGTTTGTCCTTTTTTTTTTTCCCAATTTGAAAGCACCAGAGGTATTAAATCAATGCAGCTTGCTGGAGTCCTAACTGAAAGCATTGTCCAGAGAAGGAACTGGGACCCCATGACCTTCCCCCTGAAATTCAGTCTTACCACACACACCTGGGGTCACGGCATTTGGAGGCAATTATTTTACCACTCGTAGGAAAGTATCATTCTTTGCTAGGTGACTTTCTCCCAAGAGCACGGTAACTTATGTATGACACCCATGAACCACAAAACTGGTACTGAAAGATTACAGTGGGACGTAGAATCTCTCCTAGGCAAGATTTTTATTTACCAATGCCCAGATTAATTTTCATTATTTTTGAAGTTGTGCTACCCTGCATTGGTGAAAGAATCATAAAACCTTGCAAAAGCTCACCAGTAAAAGATGAAGAAAGAATAGGGAAGATGACTTGTAGATGTTGCAAAAGATACCACAGTGATGTTAAATGCCAAGAAATAAAAACCTGTGCTAAGAACCACTAAAAATGAATGTATTTTTCTTCCACAACTAACTGAAATATTATTTTTGTTATGCAATTAGTCCACTGTCATGCAATTATTTATGAAAATTTTATCCACCTGTCCTGTGTAAGCATAATTTTCAGTTAGCTGAGAATGTCTGTATTTTAAAGCTTAAGGGACTTTAATTTCTGGGACCACACCCTAAAAGGTTTATCATGATTTTTTTCTGACACACAGAATACTGAATATTCTACCAAATAAGGATTTTTGTCTCCATTTGTATTCTCTGGCAAAAGTCAGTAATGCATCTTTGAGAAGTGTTTGTACCCTCACTCTTGGAAACCAGATTTTTTAGTATTTACAAACTTCTTAAAACAAATGCACTGTAAATAGATAACAGCTTTCCTGTAACAGTGCTTTCTGGATAAACTGACCTCAGCATTCAATGAGAAACCTAAGTATAAATAATGAAAAGTATGCAGAAAAGTAGCTACCATTTCCCAAAAGATTTTACCACGTTTAAATCTTCCACTACTTTCAGAACATTATTGTATATACTACAGTTAACGACTGCTTACAGACATACATTAAGTCCCTTTTACACTATCTGCAAAAACATCATGCTGTGCTGTAGTAACACCACTTAAATCAGTGGAGTTCATTCCTAACGAGAAAAGTGAATAAACAAAGTGTATGTATTTGGAGTCATACAGACCTAAATAATACTAAGACTACATCAACGCAAGTGAATTAAATAGCAGTAGGGCACGAATCCATGCCCTGGAACTGTTTTTTTTTTCCCAAAATGTAAAATCTCAGGACAGTCCCTGACACTCTTTTGATCTTGGCTACTTGACCAGCCATTGCCCAAGGGTTTGCTGGGCACAGCTAGGGCACTAGCCCAGCCTAGGGACCGTTCCCGAGAGGCAGGCTAGCTGCAGCCTGCGCTCAGGAGGCTAAGAGAGCTTAACCATATGGAAGTGGCCATACTTAGCTGGCCTCCGGGCTGGAGGGAGGCCTTGCATCATTCAGTTTATTCACAAAAAATACAGGCAAGGAGCAGAAATGCAGCTGTAATAGAAAAAAAATAATTCTAAACAACAAACATTTCCAATTCATCTCCCAACAGTAAACATTCCCCATTAATCTCTCATTATTACTGGACTAAAAGTGACAAACCCTGACAAATCTGTTCCCTTGTGTCCCTGGGGGATAAACAGAAGTGAGTGGCCAGCTTCTCTCTACCACCGTGCTGGGAATTTACACTGTCTCTCCATGCTGTGCTTTCCATATCGATCCAGTGCACTGGTGCTGATACACATCCGAGTCCAGAGGCAAGCTGTCTCATCCATAAGCGCTACTTACTGATACATGTCAAGTCACATAGCCAACACATATTAAACGTAAATTCCTGAAACAGTAGACTAAGTAAATTAGATTTGTTTCTGGCTGGCCGCTAAACGTCTTTTAATCCTACATTCTGAGCCTAAACAGAGTTCGGTCAGAGGACATTCTCCTCGTAAAGTTGTTAAAAAGACACACCTCATTTTCCACTCACTATTTCCTTTAGTTATGGTAAAGAGACACTGCCTTTCCTTTTTCCTCCTGTTATCACCTTAAGTCTATCCCAGCGCATGAGCTGTATTCAGGAATAAAATAATAAGCAACTCTCCACCAGTAAGTGCCTTTCCAAGAAAGCACCTGGATACCTTTCCTATATTTCCACTTTATCCACTAGACAAAAAAGATGATCTACCCAAAGGTGCGTGCTCTAGAACTGGGCAAAAAGTCATCAGGAAAAATGTTTGGAGCTTTTGAAATTCTTTTTAGAAGCTACAAAATGAAGTTAAAAATGTTAAAAGTTTAGAAAGAAAAAAATTTTGATCAGGGACACATCAAGAGTCCTGTGTCAATGTTTGTGGACTTTTTTTGTTTTTTGATTTTTTCCTAGTTTTTTAAAAAAATCACTTTATAAATGGGGGAAAAAGGAAAACATACCTTTTAATTGATAAATGATCACAGCACACAGAAAATTTATGACAATAAGTCTTTTCTACAGACAGCTTTGATTTCAAGGAACTGAAAAACATTAATTTCAAAGAAATTTCAATCAGCTTCAAGTTTTTCATGAGAGCTGACTGAAATATCTCCAAAGACAAGATTTTTGTAATAAGACGTTCTGATCTGTTCTGAATTGACATTAAAAAAAAGGGGGGGGGGTGTTAATGTAATACAGAATATTTTCAAGGTGATGAATAATAGAGAGGCATTAATCAGATATATTTCCTTTGTGTAAAAGAGAAGATTGTTTGAAAGCTTAAATTTTTTTATCTCTTTTTTTTCCCCTCTGTTTCTCACTGAAATTTTTCCCCACTTGCCCAAAAAGAAAAGCAGAAAAGAAAAATGACACACTTATTTTTAAGAAACTTATATGTTATTTGATTCTGAAACAAACAAACCACAAATTTCTAGTTTGCTTTGTTATAGAAGAAGGAAGATGACAAATCTGAATGACAGATAAATCTTTTTCAATCGATTTTTGTTAAAGAAAATAATTTCTGTTCAGGGATAATGCTGGTAAGTAAAGCTTCTGTCATGAAATTCATCCTTTGTTGTTTCTTGCTATTAAGTTGTGTAAGGTGGAGATACACAAAAATGTTTCTGAAGCATCTGCACCATCAATAGTCTCTTTGCTAGCTTCCAAGAGAGAAGCAAAGACAATTACAACACTGTGGGTCCGATATATAAGGGAGGAAAGAGAGGAAAGATTCATGTCGACCCGGATCTACCTCGCTAGCAGCCAGGCAGCAGTCTTGAAGGAGCTGCTGGGAAAGCAACCACCAAAATGAAACATGTTTTTAGGTAGATCTGAATGAAGGTCTGGGTTTCCATTTTCTGCAGTTGCACAGTTCAACTTTTTGAAGCCCAGGTTGTTTGGCTGTACCTGAAGGAAGTGAATTTCATTCTTAGGTCAGTAACCATTGAATACAGGGTACTGAAAGAGGGGCTAGCAATGTCAATTGTAACCAGAATTGTTCGGTATCGGCAAACTGAGAACTTCTAATCATAGAACAAATTGTCACTAATTCTCCTCAAATCTTTTCTACCTCTGAGTAAAAACTCTGTGGTTGATAAAAAGCTTAACATTCATACTTCCTTTTTCAGAATTATTTACCAAAAAGATTATAATATATTATTTTAGCCAGATTGTGCATCACCATTCAGGAATTCAATTTTCCACCAGAAGACAAATAAAGGCATATTGTTTGACTATACTGATAGACTCTACACTGATAGACTTTTTCCTACTGCAAATCTGTTTTACTTTACATTGGAGATTAATCCTTTTACAAGAGGCAGGAATGTGAAATTATAAATAGGAAGGATTTGCTGCCACCTCTGACATTATTTATACTTGTACAGCAGTTAGAAAGGTGAGGACATACAGCAGCAAGCTATCTAAAATAATTCTCCCCAAATCTTACTTCTGACATCATGCCAAAGTTAGCTCCACCCGATCCTGTCTACTGTCTTTTCAGCATCAAAAGTTGATATTAAGAAATAGTATATCTAGTTATTGTATTCAATACAGTGCTGTATTAAATACACCTCTGCTCTACTGTCATCTTCTGTTTTCTGAAAGTTACACATTACATTCACCGATAATCTCTCCTGGTTCTGGTCTTGTAAGACTGTAGTTGCTTTTTCAAGTCTTAACAGGAAGATCTTGACTGTGATTGTAGATGACACTAGCCCGTAGCTGGCAAAATATCTTTCAGATTCACGTTTTTCAGGACGTAATGTAACATTGGCTTCNTGACACTAGCCCGTAGCTGGCAAAATATCTTTCAGATTCACGTTTTTCAGGACGTAATGTAACATTGGCTTCACACACCGAAGTGAAGATTCGTTTTGTTTTCTCCTTTTTCAGGATTCAGTTTGGTTTTTTGTTGGGTTGTGGGGTTTTTTTGGCTTGGT
>RSEF01000003.1:72109964-72120591 GCA_003993805.1 Himantopus leucocephalus | reverse complement strand
TTTTTCCAGGTATGCTAATAGTATACCAAGTGCTACTATATCAAATATACCTATCCAATGACTAAATAGAAAAATCCACTATGTTGTCTGGGGAAAAAAAGTTACGTCATCAAAGAAATATATGGATAAGGAAAAATCTCATAATCGTTCTCAAGGAGAGAAGGGGCAGTTGTCACACTTTTTATTGCAATGAAAATGCTTTTTCAGCTGTTTAAAAAAAAAAAAAACCAACAAAAAATCCCCACCAAACCTATTTGTGGCTGCTTAGATATTCAAGCAAAACAGAACTTAAGATTTTGAGGCTAGAATAGTTAAGTACTAAGTGATATGGGGGGATTCTATGAAATCAGTGTGATCTTTTCTAGTTCTCTATCTGTGGACGACTGTAGCCTTTCAAGAAACTTACCATTTGTGCTGAATATTTCAATGAATTAGGTGAACCCATGGTCTTTTACTAAAATCCCAGGGTGATTCTCTTGCTGATTTCAGTGGAATCAAGATTAACTAGTAGTAAGTTACTTTTTGAAAAAACTACCAAATCAAACCAGGTTTCTTGTCATAAGAGGAGGGAGAGGAGTCAGGGAAAAGACTAATTTCCCCAGGCATTTAACTAAAAGACCAATTGACTTTTGTTTGGTTTTGAAGAGCTCTAAAGCAGCTGTGATACAAAGAATAAAAAAGACAGAGAAGTAGGTCATGACCTAAGCAAGAATCATCTATAATATGCAATAATTTCATACATATTCTCTGAAGTCCTGTAGGCAGGATTACTATGGTGGGCAGTGATTATACAATGTTCCCATAAGATCTTTTTGCCAATTAATTATGCATCTCAGAACATACTTTCCATATAATGTAGGTTATATGTTATTTCCTACCCATTTCCATTACATTTTCTGTCAACATAGTTCATATATCTGCATTTCTTTTGTGACTGATCATATATATTGCATAGAGTTTGAAATGGATTATTAAAACATTCATGTATGTTGTATCTTTTATACACAGCTGCATGAACTGCCAGTGTTACCAAGAGTTGAAGAGGTGGGTTTTTTCCATAGCTCAGGCTCTCTTTTGTAGCTTTATATGTATATTTACCACAGAGAAACAAATGTTCTCATATTCGGCCTAAATAAGCATTTTAGCAGGCATAAGTTTTGCTTATTCTTGTCAGAGCAAGATTAGATATTAATCCACTGCCAAACAGAGTTTACAAGAATGTAATTCAGTCACCAGATTGCAAAGTGCTTTTAAGTACTCCTGCGCTATTTCCCTAAAGAGATTGGTCTCTTAACACGCTGAAGGGGAAGAGCTATAGAATGCACAGTGGAAATATGGAGAATATTTCTTCCCTGTTAATTTATTATACTGAATTGATATAATGAAGGATGACAAATAGTTTATTTTTTTTTTTTTCCATCCATACAGTGCTCCCCATTAAAATGTGAATGTTTTCTGTATGAGGGTCAAGAGTAACACATTTAATTACACAAAAGCCATGTGTCATGTGTTGTGAATGGAATATGGAGCGCAGGAGAAGACGTACTGTGTAGTTCTGAGTAAAGTGTTAAAGGGGTAGCAGAGGCCTACACTTTAAAAGAGTACCTCTGCAGTGTTTGAACTCACTGAAAAAAGAGTATTATTTTCTTCTTAAAGGTACCAGTGGAAAAATTATATAAAGACTTTGTCTTGAGCTTTTCTTCTATCCTGTAGGACTGAACTTGTTGCTGCCATTATAGAGATTGGTACACTGAAATATCCGTACCTAATATATGGCAATAATATGTTTGGTGTAATGTAATAGTATATAATGATATATACTCTGCTTATAATATATATATGCTATTCATTCTTCTCTATATATACATATAAAATATGCACATGTATTAATAAACACATAGTAAAATATTTCTAGTACAAATCTTCACTGAATTCGATGAAAGTAGAATGGACATGAATTCAACCTTGTTCGTTTTAACTCCTTGTATGGAAGCCCACTGTGAAACTTCATAATTTACCATGTAACTTGTCTGAAAGAAAAGTGATAGTCATTAGCATTGCTCATTCAGTAAAAACCATCTCTATAAACAGCTTCATATCAATAAATTATAGCAAAAAAAGAAGCATAATTTGTTCATGCTATATGCAGTTACAGTTTTTTGATGTATATCTTTTATCAGCAAGCCTGATAGAAACAGAGTCAAAATATAGGCAATAGTTCAATAGTTTCAATAGTTAAAGGATGGTTAGTATTGCTAATTAAAGCATTTTCTTATTTGATTTTGTTGAGCATGATCCAATTTTTGTAGTGGTTAAGTCCAAGAGAAAGTGAAAATTACCATATACAACGCAACAAAGCTAGATCTTTGTGAACTTTGAAATAAATGCAGTCTTGAAAAAAAACTAAATACAACATAAATCAAATGTTCTCATATGCAGTTTATATACTTCTGCATGACAATATTTCCATATGTTTCCATTTTTTTGATTGCTTTTCTTTATATATATAAAAAAATAATCATTGGTTGGTTGGTTGTCTTTTGTAAAGGGTACTGGGACTTCAAAAAACATACCTACTTGTGGGTTAGTGAGCTCACTGAAGATCCGCTAAGTCTAAGATCACCTTAGGCCAGTTGTTTGTAGAGAGAAAATTTTGTAGGATACAGGGACCATTACTGATTTATTATTTTTACTAGAGAATTTTTGCCCTAGATTCAGGAGTTTTTACTCTTTCAGATTATTGCTAGCTATTTCCTATGTTTTGCTTCCCTGACAAGCGAGAAGAAGCTGTATTGCAGTGACAACATCACAAACAGATGAGCACAACTTTCATTGCTGCCTTAAGCTGAACGGGTTATGTTCACAGGTCTTGCTAATGGTCTAATTTGTATCTGAAGTCTGTTACTGGGGCATTTTTCTTTTCCATCACGCTCCTTCCCTCTGCTTTGTCTTCTTTAGATTAAAGAATCTTAATAATTTGGGTATTTATAAGGCACTACTGCTTCATAAACTAGTTAGCTTAAATGAACCCAAAGCTAACATTACAGCACTTGCAAACCAAGTGTTATTTAAAAACTCGAGGAGTTTTTTTTCACTCCTTGCATGTGCAAGATTGCACACAGTTTAAAGAACTACCTGGATGCCTGTCTTCCAAGTACATAAACATCAGAAATGTTGTATTTTAAAGAATAAAATTACCTTATCTCAAAGAATCAAGCTGTTAGAAAGCCTTAACATCCACCAAGATCCACTGGCACAGAAGTTTATCAGAGTGTGGAAGGTTTGGCTAAACAAAATAAGCAGACCTAGTGGGTCTAGAGTCACTATTTTCTTTCAGCAGTTATTTCTGTTTCTTTGCAGAAGCCAACCTTTTTGTATTTTACTGTTCAGGGTCTTTTATTTAAAGTGCTTTGTCATGTGTGTCTGCTATAAGACCCTCTGTTTTGAGTTCTGACCCTTTGTAGTTCATGAACCTTTTGGATTTATGTTATAATTTTCTTTGAAGTCATCACACAAATTGATATCTTTTCATTTAACGCAATTTAATAATGCAAATCATTTAGATCACTAGTTCTTATTCACTTATTTTGTGTGTCCAGATCATCTTTTAGTGCCTACATTTAATGGTTTTCACTGGATCTGACTGTATTAACTAAAAATATTACTACATAATGGCAGGAGTCTATCTGAATGGCTTTAGCAATCTCTCTCCAAGATGCAGGGATCAGGTTCATGCCATGAAGTCACAAACAGCATTTGAGGTCGTGCCAGTGTTTGAAGGTCAGAAAAATTGGGGTTACAAACCCAAGGAGAATGGGATAACTCAGCCTACCTACCTGTGCGGAGCCCCACAGCCAGGGAGACGTCAGCTATGAGGGAAATAGTCAGTTAAGGATGTCTGTGAATGAATTCTGCTCATTAAAAGGGTTGCTGACGACATCTCACGAGCAGGGTGCCCTTCGCCAAATGAAATAACCCTGTTGTTAGGAGAGGGTTGTGTGTGTTGCCCAGCGCTTGCGAGGCTGTGGGGAAACCTTGCCAGCAGGGTGAGGGGCTGAGTGGGTGAGCTGATGCGCTTGAACAGCCAGACGTGAGGATGGTTGGACAGCCCATCAAGGCACTGTTGGCTCAGAGAGGCCGTCAGAGGGCACCTGAGAGAGAAATTCTGCATTTACAATCCATAAAACAGAAGGGTGGTTTTGTCCCCACCATTTCTTGACAAGTTAACAACTAATCTTGGACAGTTTTATTCAGTGTAATTAACACGAAGAATGAAGGGTATTAATTCTGTGGCATGTACTGCTACACTGAGATATATTAGGCTTAGGCAGAAATGGCAGTGTGGAAAGTCACTGATACCCTTGAACACACAGCAGCTACCTAACCCTCATATTGATAAGCCCACGTAGCTGCTGCTGGTAAATCAGACAAATCGGAGTTGCCCCTTGCAACCTGAATGAAGAGCTGCAATCAGAATCACAGAATGGTTTAGGTTGGAAGGGACCTTAAAGGTCATCAAGTTCCAACCTCCCTGCCATGGGCAGGGACACCTCCCACTAGACCAGGGTACTCAAAGCCCCATCCAGCCTGGCCTTGAACACTTCCAGGGATGGGGCCTTCAATCGTCTTTTTAAAATGTAGGGCTGCTTTCATTTCAGGGGTGCTTACTCTGTTTTTCTAAATGAGAATATTTCTTCATGACTGTTAAAAGTAGTCAATCTATTATGTTTATTTTGTGTCATATAGTGCCCTTTTATATGTGTCTCTCTTCATATCTGTTCACTCCTTCAATATTTAGTACTATCATATGAAAGTATTATAGTAACAGCAATCAAGGCAGAAAGCAAGTTTTTAAAACATAGTGGCAGGCACAATAAATACTTATTTTTGCTATTAAGGCACATATGTCTTCATGAAATAATTATATACACTTTTCACTGAAGGGTGTGATATACCGCTGAAATAAGTCCACTAGGGCTTATTGTAAATGGTATTTTTGCAGCTTGTTTCCTTACGCTTTTGTCATTCTGGACTTGATTTAGAAAGAGATTCATGGAAAGTCATAATTATTTTAAGAAGGCAGCAGGAAAAGTGTTCTTTCACCATGTCTATAAATCTTTACTTATGCTCTACAGAGAACTCTGCTCCCTATGTCTGCTTTAACAGTGTAAGAGGAGTATATCATAATGCCTTGAGTTGTCAGAGCTTCGGGAATCTTTATAATATGAGATCACAAGTGGAGACAATTTCATTGTAATAGTCCTGGCAACAAAGGAAAAAGGATACTAATTCAGCCGGCACACTGACATGATAGCAAGGATATGTTCTTTCACAGAGTTAAAATATGTGTGGGATTGGAATGTGTGTGTATATATATACGTACATATAGACACACGTATATATACACACGTATATATGTACAGTTAGGAAGCTAGTAAATCTGACACTTAGAAAAGGAGATGACTACTGAAAATTTGGTCTATTTTTTGGATAATATTTCTGGAGGAAAGCAGAGTGTAAAATTTGTCCCCCTCAGAATGGTAAATAACTGGCTTTCAGAAGAAGAAAACACTGTTTCTCCAGATGAAGTCCGCAGCAGCGAGCAGCTTGGGCTATTGCTTTTCGTTCTCCTAAACACACCTTTTCAAAAGACAATTTTTCTTTTCTGTTTCTCCTCCAAAAGGAACTATCCTTTTGTAAGGCTTACAGCCCATCAGAGAAAAAGTGTAGTTCTGGTCGTTAAATATGGACACAGATTTCTTGTGGCAGTTAAGGAATCTTTTTCGCTGGAAATTTGGAGAGCAGTGTAGAGAAATATTTGTCAGGATTTTTTTAGGCACAGCTAATTTGGTTAGCAGTTAAGCTAAATGATTTTTTATGGACCATCCACATTTTTTTTTTTTTAGCTCCCTATGAGATCATGCTGGTAAGCAAAACCACCTGAAAGCTATTCATCAAAAACACTTTGTTTCAAGAGTATCACAATATTTACTGCCTCTGTTTATGCAAAGTCACTTTGTGGTCATTTGTAAGGAATTAGATGTCCAAGAATGGATGTCTCAAGGAGCTGTCTACAGTATTAGTGGCTGCTCTGCAAGGTATGTGTGTTGTACATTAAACCCTGTATTCTGAGTGCATATTAATGATAAGAGGTGAGATGAAATAAAAAGAAAATGAAATATTCAAATTGCTGGATTCTGACATTCAGACATTTCATTTTCATACATTATTTTTAAAAAAGGGAGACCTAAATAATAACAAAAAAAAAAAAACCCAACCTGGAGAAAGTTGAGAAAGATAAAAATTAGGTCAATCAGAAAAAAACACCTGGAGCACCAATATATTTTTGATGGGTTCCAGTCTACAATTCTCAGATGTGTAAAAAGCACTGAATGTCTTAGTGGTTATGTAAAGAAAGCTTTATCCATTGCTATAGCAGATATTTAATGTATAGCGCTCTCTCTGTTATTTGCCTTTTTTTTCATTAGCAGTATGACTAAGAAAAATTAAGTTCTGTCACTCTTGACTCATCTTTTTTTTTTTCTTTAAGTGTGAAAAACATATATAGTGTAAGTGTGTATCCTTCCTGAGTGAAAAGTTTGCAATAAAAACTGTTTTATTTACACTGGGGTAAAATCTAGGAGTATTCTTTAATGTCAGTCTTTCATAATGGTCTTATAACTGAAAAAAAATTTATACGTAGGAGATTTATTCTGCAGATTAAATCACTTACTATTTTTGTTACCTCAATAAAATATAAACAAGTAATGTTTATATTACTGCAGCATTATATTAATGCTGAAGCATGGTATACTTAACTTGACAGTTTAGGAAAATTTGTAATCTTCTGGTTATTACAATACTATATATTTATAGAGTATTCAATATTGCAACATGAAAATGTCCTCTTTTTAAACTGAAAAATAGCCTTTCCTTACAAGGTGTCCACACAACGAAATTTATTTTTCCAATAAATTTTATATAAAAAATTGATGTATTTCTAATGATTTCCTGGTGTTAGGTATAAATAAGCTGTAATAGTTTATGTATACTTAAATTAACAAAATACTATTGTGATTATAAAAAAACCTAAATATGTATCTAAAGTCGTTTAGTGAAAACAATTAATTTTGTTATTTTTCCTCTTGTAAATTTCAGAAGTTTTCCAAAATCTCAGTAGAAAAAGGAACAGCTGTTATGGCCCTCCTTCATGATTGTGCAGCTTTGATGCATCAAAACCCAAATGAGTTCTATCGTAAAATACCTTTGCCCAATTAATACTTAATCTAACTATTGCCAAGATAGGGAATTTGTCTCCAAAGGCACTGATTGACTGACAGAAAAAAAAACAGAGAAAGAAAGAAGCACTTGACATCAGAATAGAGCAGAAATTTGGTTTTGTGAGGGTCCTTTTTTGTAATAGGGCTCTGCTAAATGATTTTATTAATAGTTGTTGTTTCCAGCAACGTGCAAGTAGATGTGTTGGTGCCACTGGCTAGAGGCACTAGAATTTCTAAGATCTAGCCAAACCTATGATTGACACAAACTTGGGAGAACCTGCTTTTATAAGACACTTGCTACTCCTTACCAGCCTAATTTGTATTGCTGGTTCTGTAATCCTCCTTCTAATATTGTCAATGACTTAGTCAGACCCGGTCACTTTTGAGATCATGCAAATGTCCTGAAGCGTCAAGTAATGGTTGTTGGCATTAGAAATATTCTAGGGGAATCTATTTTTCCATGTTCCTTAAAGAAAGATCATCATGAAATTCATTGTGTCTCATTTACAATCTTTCTTATAACAAACTTCAGTAGGTTCAGACATAAAGTTTTCTTTTTTCTCTAGATGCCAGCCTCACGTAGACCAGAGGCAATTGGAAATCTCATAGACCTAAGTCTGTGTAGTGGTCCCCAATCTTAAGACTGAAATAACAGCTTACAGCAGTCTTAGCCCTGCTGAAAACAACAGGTAGAGTCAAATGAACCCACCTGAGGATTCTGGTGTAGCTGCCATTCAGGTTAGGACACAGCCCTTCTCATTTCCAGATAGGTGTGCCAAAGAAGTGTTTGTTCATTATGGTTCAAAATCGTTACTGAAACAGATCATTTGCCAAAGTTAATGGGAAGTACATTTCTCTGAGGACTATATACATATCACATGTGCAGGACTAAGATATTTCCATCTGCTCTCAACTCTTAGTATTCAGCTTCCAAAAAGAATCAAACTTTGCAATATATTTTCCTTAATATCTATGTATGTGATATTTTTCTTAATTAAAAAAGTACAACCCGATTATATTTTGTATGTGTGGGTAGTTGAATACATAAACAGAAGAGAAAAGGCTTGTATTCAACCATAACAGGCTTTCAAAGCAATTTCAAAGAAANTTTTTTTTTTTTTTTTTTTAAAGTGATATGCCAAGCTGTTCAAGCTTGGCTTTTCATTCCTCTGGTAGTAAGATAGCTGCTATGCTAGCTAGCTCTCCCATACAGGTGATTTAGGCAAGATTACTGTTTGGTGCATTCAAAATGGAATCGACAACCAGTTCAGAGAGAGGAAGAGTGGGTTTCTAATATGAAAAATTGTCTGCTTCCTCGAATTTTACCAGTCATGTCATGTTACATTAGACAGAGTAATAGAACATTAGCTGTGTAATGAGACATGACTGCTAAAATGTAAAGGAGAACGCACTTTCAGATTGGCTAGTCCTGTTGAAAGTGATAGCTTACATCTAATCTGCAACGCTTGTAGATATTATGCAAACCAGCTGTTTGTGAATTCCAGATTGTTTGGAAATTGGAAGAAGTGTTAGATACATTATCAACTTCTCAAAACATTTCTGTATGTTACCTTTGGTTTCTAGATAAAAGGAGGTTTTTGAGAAACACAATTATAAGTTATTTTCATTTAATGCTTGACAGTTTTTCGTAGATCCTTTGGGCCAGAACTTCACTTGAATTAAAAGGTGTTTTGTTTTACTGAAGTCAACAGAGCTTCAGACATTTAAACAATTTCAAATCCAGTCTGTTTTACAGAGGTCCAACGGCATAAAGTTTTGTAGTACTTAACAATGCAGTAGTTAACAATGTTGGTCCAAAATTATTTTCCTTGTTAAGAGATAATGTTTCATTGCAACTAAAATATTTCCTAGAAAGCCTTTGCAGAAATTTTATCAGAAAAGAGAAAGGCAGAGATTTTAATTTCAGATTAGTTTGAGTAAAGATCTGACCCTTGAACTTCAATGTGTGAGGTGTGTTCTCTAACCACTGAGTTGCCAGATATTTTGAGGCATGCTAGATGGTCTCCTCTGTTCCGTGACAGATTTCAAAAGGTTTTCTTCCCTCTCCTTTGTCAGCCACTAGTAAACAAAAGCAATCTTCAGAACCCCGATGTTTTTGTGTGCTATAACTGTGGTTTTCAACCACATCTCACAGCAAATCAAACCAGCTGTTTCAAAATCTGAACATTTCTAATGTTTTGGCTTCGCAGTACTAGTACTTGTCACAGCAATGCTCTGCATCATGCAGGAAGCCTCTAGAACTTGATCACATTCATAAATTACATCTTGTGTCTTGAAAGGGGGAACAAAACGGTTGGCATCCCATAATGGGCCCTTAAAAACTAGGCGCTAGATTTATGTTTTGACTATGTTGAATAACCGTGACACAATAAATGATGAAAATAACTCCAGCGGTGCGAAAGTGAGATTAATTTGCTCAGTAGAAAGAACATTAAAAAAAGGAAAGATTACACAGATGGAAATGCACATCTAGAGAAAGTCAGGAGATGCAAGCTTCTCATGCTATCAAATCAATCTGCTCATTATGTCCCTTACATTTAATATTTAGAAAAGTGATTCTACTTTCAAGCACTCCAGTTTATTCAAAGTGCTGCCATTTTATTAAGATACGTGTGCTAGGCAAACCTAGCTTCCTCTGAAATCACTAGGAATAGTCAATCTCATAAACAGCAACTCATACTCAGAACAGGAAAAAAAATCTAAGACGAAGAGATTGATTTTTTCAATGCTGATTGAAGATGAACATTTAGAAGGAAAACAGATCAGACTGAGTCCATGAACTGTTATGTATGTAGTTTTTTGTGAAAGTTTCTCATTTATTATTACTGTGCAATTACAGTCTTATATATCTATACCAACCATAATTTAGCATGAGTGTAGATGAATTGCCAATACTTGGCTTCCTCTGAGCAGAAAATGCCAAACTGCTGATCTGAATTATATTGTCAAGCAATGTACAAGTTTTTAGCTGTTCTGCCTTTATTTGCATCTTGAGAATCACATTGCTAAATCCTCACATGGTGTCTTGAAAGAGCACCCCTTTAGGACTGTATTTTCTCCTACATATACTTTTTATTTAAATTGAAGATGTCTCTGCTTAACTTACATTTTTAATAGCAGTGAAATCCTTTGGGTTCTTATTAGATGGAATCTAAGCAAAAAATTCTCTCATCTGCTCTGCTGTACAGATCTTTTATTTGAAGGGTAAAAAAATCTCTTTTATATTTGCAGTTGTGGTTACAGATTGATATGCTGATGTCTTTACATTGCCAAAGTGACCAAGTTTTATACAGTTTTGGGCCCCTCACTACAAGAAAGACATTGAG
>RSEF01000003.1:72066256-72109864 GCA_003993805.1 Himantopus leucocephalus | reverse complement strand
TCCCTTCCAACCTAGACAATTCTATGATTCTATGATTCTGTGTAGTTGAAGTCATAGTCAAACTGGTAAAAAAAGAGAGGAGAAAATAAAATACGGTTTCTTTGGATCCTGGTATGAAGTTCGGCACTTACAGACCTCTTGGAATTTTTCTTCATAGAACAGATCTTTCTCCAATTCTGGTACCTTTTAGAAGCCTTGCACTGGAAAAAGATCCAGAAGCAGGACTAGCCATCAGACCATGTTTACGACATAGATACTGTAGTTGCAAAAAGAATTTTATTGTAAAAAGATAGCTTCAGAAAACTGCATTCCTGGCCTTACTTACAGCAAGACAATTTGTTTCCAACTTCTCCGTATAGATTTCACCATGGAAGGCATTTAAATATACAAAAGCAGAATTTGGAACTGTATTGTCAGGGCAGCACATTAAAGCCAAGAAGGAAACCCATAATAGACGCTGTCTGACAGCCATCTCTCCTAGTCTATTGACTTATGCTGACCAGAAATTGGCTAACTATGATGTCTAGACTAAGTGAGAGCTAGAGACAGCTGTCATTGATAAAAAAGAAAAAAAGAAGACGCAGAAAAAAACGTGATACTGGAAAAAAGAGTAAGAATCATTAAGTAATTAAGCTACGTAATTGCAGGATCTCTTTTCCATTTAAATAATAATAATTATTATTGTTGTTGTTGTTGTTATTTTTATTATTGTTATTATTATTATTTACACAGGTAGCTGCACACACATTTTAGTTGCAGGGGATTCCATTGTAGGATTACTAATGAAATATGCAGTGATTTTTGTGGGAGTGCAACATCTTACAAATCACTATGTAATATACAGATACAGAGTCTTTCTCACTGCAGGCAATAAAATAAAACAAAAACAAATATAAAAAATCTAGGCAACATAATTGAAGTTCCTCTTCATTATTCTGACATTAGCTAGCCTCAGGCTTTAGAATCTGCTCAATTGTAATGAATCGTTAAGAATTTAGTTGGACCAAGGAGAAGATAACACCTCATTGTACTTTGTTGTTTGCAAGATTTTAACAAAATAACATCTGCTATCTTAGATTGTGGATGATTTAATTTTTAAACACTTGTTCCCAACCTTTAATTTTCTGCAAAACAACCACATAAATTATTAATTCATCTATATTTCCTCAAGGCGAGCTAGACTTAAGGTCCTTCATAAATATTTAAGAATTCTACTGCAAAATAAACAAAAACTTTCACTTAACTTTTAATTGCAAGTCCCAACAACCAGCAACAGCATCATCAGTAACAGTTAAGAGAAAGATTTCAGGTAGAAGCACGTTTTTTGTGAAAGGATCCAGTCTTTTTAGCTTGTGGAAATTCAATGTGCTTTGCACCATTTGCAAAACATGCATTCCATTAGCAGTAAACACCAGAAAAAAAAGGGCCAGTGTTCAAATCTAATCCAGTCTTGACTTGAAAGGCTCTTTACTGGTTCCCAGGAGCATGAAGCACAACACACATGTACACCTGTGTATACGCTTTCTCCAGGAAGACATCTGTCAGTATTAATATGCAGTACTCTCCAGGCCCAAATCTGAGTTGCTATTTAATTCTGGCATTGGATCTGAGAAGCGAAGGCAAACTCAAGCTTCAGGGCTAGCCTACCATCGCTGCCAACTTTTCCCCTGTGCCCAAAGGAATTTTTCTCGTAAGTATGGATCACTGCGTTTGCTATAACTCACCCCATCACCAGAACAGTCCTCACCTGCTGGATAAAACAGCTCAGAACCCTTTGGAGTGGTGCAGAGATCACAGCAAAATTAAGATCTGAGTCCTGTGAATCAAAAGAAATTTAATAACAACCTTTTTTGTATAGTATTCTCTTTTTGCAAAAAGTGTGCTTTTCCATAAAATTTGTCAGGATTTTTCCCCATATTGCACATGAGGAAAATACTTTAGAAACATATTTCAATGTTTTCGTGTTTCAGTATTGCTTTGAGACAGATCTAATATTTTGAAAACTTTTATTAGTTGAATTTATGTATTTAGACCTAAAAATAATCTTCAGAAACTTTTTTTATTTTACCCCCTAAGATAAAATCAGTGAATTGATTTTGAAGGTGCAGGTCATACATAACTTCATTTAAGGAATAATTTTATGGAGACAGTAACTAAATAAAAGTTTCGGTCATTATTCCAAAGGAAGGAAAAGAAAAAAATTCTGCCTTAAAATGCAAAAACTCAGGGTCAGCATTTTCAGTTTTCCTCTAGAAATGTAGTAAAATTATTTCCCTAAAAGATAAAACTTGATAAAAATCCAAGCCTGTGTAAAAGCAGAGAAATCAAAATATTCTGCACAGTATGGAAGAACTTCAGCTGTAACGACTTCTGCTCTTTGCTTTTTCTTCCAGAGAAATTTGGCAGAGCATTTTGGCCATTGTTCCTCACAGGTATGGACTCTTCAGGTCTGACCATACTTTCATCTTTCCAGTGCTGTCCAGAACTAATTCCAAGGAAGTACCCAAAATGCGGGGATGTGAGAGCACAGTAAGGGAGATTTAAAACCGGCCCATGAAAGTATTCCTCCTGCCTTGCCATATGGATATTGATTTCTCTCCCTCAGGCTGAATATAATTGCCTGCTCTAATTTAGCATTGATCTACCCACCCAAGTTTCTTAAAGCACTACACAGGCATCAATTAAATTGTTCCTAATACCACCTTTGTGAAGCAGGATAGCTATAATTATTCACACTTAGAAGATGGTGAGGGGTGAAAAGTGATTCGTCCTGAGCTATGCAGTGAAACAAGCCAGGATTAAAGCATGAGACAATTACACGGTGCCATGTGCCCATTATCAGATCATTCAGAGTTTTTCTAAAGGCAAAATATTTGCTCATCTAATGATTTGGAATTCCGGTAAAAAATACTTGGTTAGATAATCAGCGTACAATGACTGCTGCTGATCGTATCAGATGCGCCTATTGCCTTGACTTCTCTCCTTTCTGGGATTTTTCCACTGTCTTTTTTTTGGTCTTTGTCTTCTATCCACCCCACTTAAAATGTAAGAGGCTTTTATTTCATATGCTTCAGCTCTTGGCACTTGATTGTTGGTTTGTTCCCTGATAAGAACTTTTATGCATTATTGCACCCAAGAAATAACACCTTTTGCTGCTGAGGACAACAAACGTGGTTTTGCGGCTCTGCTTTTTAATGTCATTTTATTTAGTAGTTCAAGAGAAATCAGCTAGGGTGCTAATGAGGAGAAACAAGTACAAAGTATTTCATATACACATCCAAGAGTTCAAAAAAATTACAAGTTCTAGCATATTTACTGGGAAAGCCCAATGCTAAAGCAACACAGGCGGTAGATAATTCTTTGAACCAGATAGTAGCAGTAAACCAAAGTTGGACTGGGTATCAAATTGAATTTAGGCAGCTCCTCTACACAATATATGACTTGTAGTCAACGAAGAGAAAAACGCAAACAAAAAAACCCCACCTAGCACACTATTACAAGGCTTGTAACCTGCACAAGGGCAAACATTTACAGATATGTTCAAATGTAAGGTGGACACGACCTTTAACATGCTGATTCTAGCTTTATCTGAGAGAAAAAGAAAATCATATTGATATTGAAAAGCTGTACAGTATGTACAAAGTTTAATTATCAGCTATGCTACGCTACTCAATGCTTACACAGAGAAGCCACAGGAAGGTCAATAACACAGTACTTATCATTATTTGACCTCATTTTCTACACTGCTTGGCTTGAACAATGTAAGTCTTTGCATTTTTGGCCAAGAAATTCCTATTGCAGAGTCCCCTCTGGGCTGCACTTAGGGCCCTGGATTAGCTTTAAACACATTTATAATATGAGCCAAGTTGCTTTAGGCTTCACTGTTAACATTCTAGGAAATTAGGGACACAGAGTATAAACTCCTTAGGCTGTTTATTCTGAAGCATACATTTTTCAGCATAGGAGATGTAGGAGAGGTTAATGAATTCACTCTTACCTCCTGATGAAGCAAGGTGATGGAAGTTAAGCAGTATTTCCTTGCTTTGCCCTTACAAATGTGCAATGCATTAAAAAAAAGGTGTGGTGTGTTTTGTTTTTGGGGATTTCTTGTGGAGTTTTGTTTTGTTTGGTTTTGTTTTTGTTTGGTTTTTTTTTTTAAATAGGATCTAGCCACATAACGTTCTTCCAAAAGACTAGTTTGAGGAGATGTTTGTGCCTGTCTGAAGCCTTCCTGTGAAGGTAATGGACATACAAATGAACATACAAAGGATCAAAGAGATCCAGGCCAGAAGTGTTGACTGTCTCCACTATATACACAAATATATGCTCTGTGTTTCTTATCTATATGATGATATATTCTACTGTTAAAAGTTTGGACTCTCTAATCTTTCCAAGTGGTGGGCCTTAGGGAAAACTGTTCTGCTTGCCTCTCATTAGTCTACGTGTACAGCTTGACAAAACTGCATCATGCTAGAAATATCATAATTTTTATACGCTTACCCACATTACAACACAGGGAATCATTCCTGACATTAACAGAGAAAACATAAGCCTATTGCAATCTGTCAGCATTTACTGCATTTTAAGCTCTCCTGGAAACACATCTGAGTCCTGAGTTGCACAATTACCATGAAGCTCCAGCATGAAGCACTTCTTAGTGAAGCCATTTCTAGGAGCAGGTGCTACTTCTCCATGGCTCCAGCATCAACCCAGAAGAGAAGAAAGCCTTTCTGCCACGTGCTGACTTCCATATCTGTGTTGACACTGCCTGTTCCCTTCTCTAGGCACATGGAAGTAGTACTGCNGAACTTGTTGGTGCAGGCACCCTCTAAAGAAAGTGGAGCAGAAGACTCAAGTTCCTGGTTTGTGCTGTGGTACAACATTGCACATGAATTTGTCATATGGAAATATTACTTCTGCTGTCATTTTTTCCCCGTCAAGTAACAGTGATTTTTGGGGGAATATGTTATCAGTGCTCAAATAGCATATTTTGTTTGTATGCTATTTAAAAAGGGAGCTCTGCCTGCAAGTGCAATTAAGCAAGAAATGGAGATAATTACTATTGTTAATTTTCCATTTGCAGAATGAAATGGAGAACTTTCACTTTTTTAATATATATATACGCAAAAAGGGAAGAACGGCTAACTAAAATGTAGTAAGTACTTTGTAGAAATAGCAGCAAAGGATCTTCAGCTTTATGGTGTTGTCCAGGAGGTAAGGCAGATAATAGCTTTCTCCGATAAAAGTTTCCCAGTCACAGAAAAACATTTAATAGCAGCAATACCTGAAGTGCATGCTGTGCAACTTTAAGCATCACCTGAGCTGGGGAACAGTTGGACATATTCATAGGGGCTTTTTGATAACCCCAGGACATAATGTGTGCTCTGATCACTAACAAGAAATAGGAATGCTTTTCATATGTGTGACCTACTATGCATTTTAACTGGGAAAGGCAAGGTACTTATCAAGATAACCCTGACAGGTGGCAGAGCAACTTGAACAGTACAAGACAGAAATTATCAGGCGGTGGGTGGCAAGAGTAAATGGGATAACGTTGACTGCTGTAAGCTGATAGTCTCCAATTACAGCCTCCTGGTTGTATGAAATAGGACATTGGGAGAGACCTGGACCACTAATGCTGCTAATTCTTATTTTCCCCCCATTGGAGTTCCTTGATTTTCCTTACGGTATCTTTTCTCACTCAATGGAACCATGCTTTGTGCAGCAACATTCAGGATTACTGTGAGATGAAACAACTGAGAATAACAAGACTTTTCCTTGTCTGCTTACAAAAGAACAATCATTAGATGTGAATCATGTGGCAGCAACTAATCTGTTTAAATGAAGACAGGTATTTTTCAGGCATCCTGAGTCATAGTTTCCTTTTATATCATTTTCCCTTTGTCACATTTTGTTTTACCTTCTCCATGACCTGAATAAGCTAAAGATAACTCAAGGATGATGCATTATCCTCAGTTAAGGCTTTAGCTGTTAAGTTTAAAGTAAGTTCTCTTTCTTAGACCTATTCACCACCAAACAAAACAGGAACCCGAGTTAGACTTAGATCTGTGTTTTTTACGTGGTCACAGGTTTTTTTTTGGAGAGGAGGCAAGTATTTGATGGATATAAAGAGATGGCTTTTCCTAAATTTTCTTTCCTTCAGTCTGTGTGTAATGAAAATGTTTTGCTAAGATTACTTGCAAACATCACCAGCACATTTTAGCTGCTTTGGACCATTTTTCTAAATCAAAATAGTCAGAAACTCAACCCACCCCCCTTTGCCAGTTATTTCAGAGTTACAGTTCTTTTGTTTTGGCATGAACTGCAGCAGATCATAGCCACCTGAGACAATAGGTAAACGTGATCCTTCACATTTCCTTATGTGTCTCTAAATTAATCAACACTACCTCAGTACTATGCCGGTATCAGTGGCAACAAAATAGCGGTCAGATTTAAAGTTGCTTTTAACTTCATCCACACACGTGCACATGCACATGTGAACTATAAATGCACAGACGTCTCCCGACAGATAGATATGATTGCTAGCTTTAATCGCCTCTCAATAAATGAAAATTGTTTAAAAAACGCCTCTGTATTATCTGATAATGTATGGGGTTTGCTGCAGTTTGTATTAAGTATGAGTTAATCTCTCACAAAATAATGTTTTACTAAGTCTCAAGGTTGGCTGTAGGACACACTATCTTAGCTAATATCACACAGGAGATCAGTTATTTCCCATTGTGATTCCCAATTGGCATCTTGCAGTGAGCTTGTTTACTGCTCCACAGCAGAATGAATTGTCTGTCGTTAAGTACAAAAAAGCTGCATAAAAATAGTGTTAAGTCTCTGGCTTAAGCTGACAAATTCTAGGGAAGTCTAAATTAAAGATGAAGTATCAGAACAGCACTTGTTATGTGCAGTAATATTACCTTGGAATGGGAAAGGAAGACAGGGGAGGCAATAGCTTTTGTCTAGCCATTACCATGACAGTCTTTTACTTGGATTGAGAATAGTAAGAGCTCTTTAAAAGGTCCTTGTTTTTCCTTTTCAGATTTGAACAAAACAATGTAAGTGGGCCAGTACTTGTCAGCCAGCTTTTGGTCCAATTACAATTTGAAATGGTTGAGTTATAAGAATAGGATTTCTAATGGAGATGTTGACTGAGCAACCAAGCAGCACATTTGTAATATTGGCAAGATGATAAAATCAGTTCTTCAGGAGCTTCAGGAGAACAGCAAACCTTCTTGACTTGAGGGGTATTGGATTAACTGATTTAGAAGGCACTGGTCTGATATAAGTAGTTCACAAGTAGTATTAAAAATCCAGTATAATGAAACTTTTGTTTTCTCTGTCAACTGAATCCTTAAAGACATCCAGTGGGATAATAACATTTAGATATAAAATTAAAAACAAGTATGCCAAAACAAACACAAAACAAGGGACGTATTCTGGTTGTTGAGACAAGATGGAAATATAAGAATAGGTGGATGGGTGACAGAGGAAAAAGCACTCTTCTAGAAGGGTAGCCATAGAGCAGAAGATGTCAAAGGAAGGTGGACACGGCTGTGAAACAAAATAGGAAAAATGTCTCAAAACGGGTTAAGTAAGAGAGAGAACAAAGAAGAGTAATGTTTTTTGGGGCAAACTATGCACCTAGGAGAGGAATTAAAAAATAAAATTTTATTTCAGGCAATATTGTGCATTTTGCTACTCCCTTGCAGAGAGAACATAAAATGAAGAATAAATCCAAGACAATTCAGATCCCTCCAAATTCTTGGATTCACAGCAGGACTAGACTAACAAAACCATGCCTATCCCACCAGTCACGTATCCTCCTAGTACTGTTTCCAGGCATACAAAAACCTGTGTTGGTCAGAAGACAAACTCCTGAGCAGCCTACGCGAGTGAAAGAATAATTTTTGTATTCTCATCAAATTGAAAAAAAATGGACGAGCTTATTCTAAACTCAAACATACATGGGTGGAAAAGAAGAAAGATTTGCAGAACTGGTATTTCTACCAGTTACTATTCAAGGCTCAGATGAAATCACCTAGCATGGACTGCTTAAATCAGGAGAGTTGCTTAGACTTTGTATATGGACACTAGAAAAAAAACCACCTCCAGGCCACTAGTGTTCTAATTTATTTGTGGAAATGTCTTTCTCTGGTGGCAACTATGCTCCTAAAATAGACATAATCGGCAATGCAAGGTGAAGGGATTTGAATCTGTGCTCTAAATTTAGCTAATTGTCCTTGCTCTGTGTCACCATGTTTATTCAGTACCTCAGTAATAGTAAGATTTTCTCTATGCAGGGACTCTTCTCAATAAAAATCTATCCTTGTGAAGCTGCACAACTTCTGCACAGGCTCTGCACAGAGTAGTTGCTATTTTTCAGCAAGGAAGTGGGTTGCAGCTATACAGAACAAAGTCTGGCTTCTATTTTCAAAGCCTGAGGCTCCGGTCTGCAGTCAAAGCCAAGCTCTTGCTGCTTGAGTTGTGTAGTGTTTAAATAAAAGTAATCTCAGTGTTAAATTCAAGCTCTCCATGCCATAGCAATGAAAATAACATACTGTGCCTGGGAAGTGCCTGTAGGGATGGAGCCATGCTGCTGGAAGCAGGTGTGTGCATACAAACAGCAAGCAGGGAAAGAAGAGCCCTCAGAGAGCCCTGGACTTTTTGTGGTTCCTGGAGATCATGTGGCTCAGCGGTTCAGTGTTGTTGCAGCAGTGGGAGGCTGGACAAACCCACCGCCTACTGTTCATAGATCCTAGGAGACAACTAAGAGAATTTTCCTTCATATTTTCTGGCTAATTCTGCATAGGAAGCTTTCAGGCACAAATAAACCACTGTCACTGAACTAATATGACCCAATTTCATATTTATTTATGAATAGGTATTGCATATTGCTCTTATTGAAATGAATAAACCCATGTTAATAAGAATTTTAAGTACTTGAAGAGCCCAGCTGCACGTTTGTCAAAATATAAGAAAAGTAATTATGTTATAAGTATCTCCTAGAAGCAGTGTACTTAGCATTAAAAAAAGGCAAAAAAAAGAGAGGGTCTGTGTGTCAGGGCCCGGAGGGCAGCAATAAGCCTTCATAGCCCCGACCAGCCTCACCTGGGACCCTGACCCACACTCTACACATGGGACTGGGTGCCCCATTTCATCTCAGCCTGCAGTTGTTTCTGAGCTGTGTTTTAGATGTATCTGTGCCTTGTCCCCAGCTGATGTTGCCTGAATTTCCTGGGTTGACTTGACCTTAGACCTGACCTGTCATCTCACGTTCATCTCATTTTCACTGTACTGTTGATAGGGTCCACTACTGTGACTGTCCTGCCCTGCTTCCCTGCTCGAGTGATGCAGGATGGTGTCTGTCAGTGAGGACACGGTCTGTCCTGGGGTCACCCTTGGCTCCTGCTCGTCCTCCTTCGCAGAGCAGCTCCTGCTGCTCCCTAACACACCCCCACTCTTTAAAAAATCTTTATTGATACGAATGGTGTACAAGGTAGATCATTCATAGGATCATTCATGTATGGACTGCTCTTTTCCTAGAAGATAAACACAGAAGTAAAACTCTGTTCTGAAGCACTGTAATTGCTGAAGTAGTAGTTGTTTACGGTGCTCATTATTTATCTGCACTTCTTCTGCTTTGAAAGATGCTTCCATATAGCACCATGGAATTTACTATAAAATTTATCCAAGGAGTTCCAGTAAAAATATTTTAAAAGCTTTATTTGCCATTTTTAAATTTTGTGGGTTCATGATTCTCTTTATTTTTAGTAAATAAGAAAACTTATTAAGCAAGATATTATTTTCTGCTTATACATATCTACTCTATGAAGAATGATTTGGACTATTAAACTAAGATGTTCTCAGATCCCCTTTTGTTCCTTTCCATCAAACAGGAGAAAAGGGATTATTTTGGCTTTCTAGTCCTTCCATTTTGTTTGTCTTCTAGCACCAACTGAATTGACAATCCAAACAATGTTTTTGCAAGCAAATTATGCTGCCAATAGTTTTGCACTGGACCTTTTCTTGGCATGGGACAGGGAGGGTTTGTCCGTGTTTGGTTACAGCTGTCTGATTCTGAAGGCCAGTCTTAGTGCCAGGCAGTCCTAACTTTCACGTGTCTCTGAGTCCTTTACAGCAGAGGAAGGCTGGTGTAGTGCAGCAGTGTGTCCCGCTATGAGAGGAGGCTCCTGCAAGATGTGATGCCTGGAGATCAGCCGAAGCTCAGATGCGTTGGCTCTAACGATCTTCTGATGTAAGGATGCCTCAGGTTTGCCAACTATTTGAAGCAGAAGCCTGGCTTAAGTACCTGGTCTTCTGCCTCTAAATGGTTCCCTTGACACCATTTATTAAGACTCTGCTTAGACTTCCAAACACCTGGAGAGTTATGTGTTTTGGTGTAGGCTTTTAAACAACAGAGGGGAGGACAAGGGCATCAGTATACCTGGTTTCATGGTACAGACAACACAGAGGAAATCCCTCTAACTCCTATTACTGATTTTTAGACACCCTTTAAAGGGGTTTTCAATAGGTTCTTTGTTGTTGAATAAACTTCCTCATAAAGTAGGAATATTTTTGTTTCAAAGCCAGCAGCAGTGATGAAGTCATAATAATAGGAATAAAAAGCAAACAAAATGGAGATGTGGTTGAAACAAACTCTTGGACTACAATGTGTGTGCTTTGAGGTCAGATTTATTTAATGCAATTTTGTTAACCTCTCAGAACTACAATTGTATTGTTAGTAACATGGATTTCCTAGCTGAAGGGACTAGAACGGTGTTCTTTTAATTTGGGGTCTTTGGGGCTTAATGTTATAATGGGAGAAATAATATGGTAACACGCTGACTTCTCAGTGTCATCTGGTAAACTTTGACTTTTAGCATTGTAATTTCACTATTTCTGTTCGTATTCAACATGCATAGTCTCATTCTTGTGTGGAGCCTTCTCCCTATGTTTCTTTTAAGATGTTTCTAGCTGGTTTATAATCTTACTTAGCATGCACAGAGAACATTCTTCCAGTCACTGATTCTGCATCCCAAAATAAAGACAGGGATCCTTACACTTACAGTTAGGTTAATAAAGATTTAATTTAGAAGCTTGAAGTTTTGGTGCACTGAAATATATGTCATTAGAGCTCTTACATGCAACATCTGCTTACATCCTATAATGTCATCCTATTGTAAGTGAACATTTAATCCTAACTCATTATGCCTCTCCAAGCAAGCTGCAACTCTGAAACCTAGGAAGGGGATTTGCTTCTGTTCACAGAGATTGATGCAATCTGTAATTAGAACCCCATACTCTTCCCAGCTGCTGTTGCTGGCACAGTTGCGTTTGAGGGTGATGTAATATAACTTCTACTGCAGCACTTCCTACTCTTTTCAGTCAAATGTACAAGCTCACTAGCTTGAAACTCAGCCGTGCCAGTCACTCACCCTTATTTTCTATTTAACTTTGTGCAGAGATGAAAGGAGCTAGCTTTAGGTATTAGTGCCACCCGGTATAGAAGTTCATTATTAAGTGAAGGAGAGGGACAACTGAAGATCAGTAGAAAATGCCCTAAATGCATAGTAGTAGCATAACTTAGAATCCTACTTGCGTAGGTCTAAGTTATATATCTAAAACCGAAGTACGTAACTGTTACCACAGAATGAGAGGGTGCAACTCTGGAAAGCAATGGCTCCAAAAAGTGATTATAGCAGACATGAAACTGTCCAGCGTGATGCTTCAGTAAAAGGGAAAAACAAATTTTAGAATTACAGATAAGGAAAGTGACTCATATTTAGTATACATTTAGGTAACTACCTCTGAATGTGGCTTAAATCAGACTGTTAGCTGCAAACCACTCTTCTTATTTTTGTGTCTTAATCTATGTTAAAAACTGTGAAAGAAAAAGAATGAGATATTTTGTGTCTCCTAAAGACAGATGATTTTAAACTAGAGAAACTAGTTCAAGGCAGCTTCTAATTAACTAGAACTAGATCAAGATTTATGAAGACAGACATATCTGTTGTTCTTTTCATTAGAAGAGGGACTGAGAAATTACTTATTTCCGTTTATAAGTTTCTGAGGAAAACAGTGGGTGGTAAAAGTCTAAAACTTATCAGTGATAGGAAGAACAACAGCCAATTTCTAGAAACATAAATCAAGCAAATTCAAATGCTTGAAAAGCACAACTTTGCAAATGTTATTTTCTCACAGATTTTAATCTCTGAAACAACATAGGTATCGATGTGACCAGTCCTTCAACTGCTAAGGTCCTAATACCAAGGTTGGATACATTTTTGAAAGATATGCTTTAGCCAAAAACAAGTTAGTGAACACACTGGAAAGATAATTGGATGAAATTTAATATGTAGGAGTTCAGACTAGAAGATTTAATGATTCCTTTTAGCCACGGAAGTCTGTGAAGCCAACTAAAAGACTCCAGTTGACCTCAGTAGATTTTTTTCTGTAAAGGTAACCAAAAGCATTAGCCTTTTTAGGCCACACACCAATAATTTAATTACTTTCCATTCTCAGTAAACTTCCCAGAAGAATCACATTCTACCAGAATTAAACACATCTATTTTTTAGTGAAGAGATAACAGACTTCACACAGAGGAATACAAGAGATATTGAACTGTATATATGCAAGTGAATTACAGCAGCTGGTATTAAATCAATGGACCATCTCTGGTATATCTAGGTAGAAATGACCGGATGGCCTTCAGGTGTATGCAGCAAGTTAGAAACACATCTGTATTCTACTGGCAAATAGAAGAGATTGGTGTTCAGGATGTGTTAGCTAAACAGAGTGATTGAATTTAATTGCCAGTCCAGAATTTCTTGTTTAAACTCTTTTGAAAGCAGCCCTGTATGATGGCACATCTGTGAGGGAGGTGTAATATTTTACCCATCAAAAGAGCTGAGAAGGCAAAACCTTGAATATTTTCCTTGTCGGCTGATATGAGAAACACAGGTTAATGAAATAGGTTTTGAGATTGTTTCAGTGAATGGCTTGCTAAGATAGGTTTCCTCCCTTCTACAATGTAGAAAATTGGAAGAGAAGTGAGACTCTGTAATTGTCTGAGAGGTTTTTTCACTGGAGCCCATATCTGCATATAGATGTTTCCATTTTTGTTATTGTTACTGCATAATATAGACCTGGAAACAATCCCTGGATCATTAGTCATAATGAAATTTAAGAAAACAAGGAGACAAACCCATTTCCAATTCCTTTTCCCTTCCTTTTTCCTCTCTCTGAAAATAATCCTGTATGGTGTTGCATTAAGGAGCATAAATTGGACAGACTCTGTTCCCTGTTACATCCGTATAGCCCCCTTGCCATCTGTGAGATGGTCCACATGGGCATCGCAGAATTTATTTCCACATATCTTGCAATTAATATCAAGTGATTCTTTAAACATGTGGTTCAGATTCTGTGGGGAATTTTATAACAAGATTTTAGTTTCCTGACAGCACTTCAAACTAAAATAGTTTCAAATATGCAGTAAAAGAGAAAATAGTTGCTGTGGGATAAACTTAAGGGTCATTTTTTAAAAGGACACATTCAGATACAAGAGTAATGCTCTCTTCTGAGCTAAGGGACTTACTCTCCAGTCTGTGAGTCTGAATTTCCCGATAACGTTAATCAGAGTTATGTATGCGTACTGCGTGGAGGCTGATACTTAATTGTCCTAATTGTTTGGAGTGAGGTGTTTTTGTGTTTGCGGGTTTCTTTCTTCTTTTTTTTTTTTTTTNTTTGAAAGCCTAAGTGTTTCTTCCATTCTTATTGGGTTTAGACAAATATGTAAAAAGGAGGGGCAAAGATGCCCTGTGGGACTTTCATTTACTGAAAAGGATGCTGACTGCAAGAATCAAAAGAACAAGAATACAACCCTGACTCTTACTGTTAATCAACAGAATTTAATAAAAATATAAAAGCAGTTGTGCTTCCCTTATAATAACATAGTAAACTATTGTGGAAATCTAGAGAACGTGAGGACAAATGTTTTACTATATGATTAATGCTGTGATTTCATTTCATAGATAAATGCTAAGCACAGCATCATTCCAAGATTCCTCCCACAATCCATAGGAAAGGATCTGGATGAAAATAAAGCCATGCTATAGCTAACAACACATTCTTTATATTGACTTATATTGACCTATGAGCAACCTGAATAAGAATGTACCATAACCTTTTTCTTGTTACTGTTCCTGATGCATGGAAGATATTTTCCCTATAGAAACAACCCCATAAACACCTACCATCCTATCACCCTTATCCTATCTGCACTACTACTATCTGCAGAGGAGATTGAAGCCAGTGCCGGTATGTGTACACGGAGCAGTGACACCCTGGGATCCTGCCTAGGTCTATGTGCAAGCAAGCCATGAAAGGACTGTGAAGCTGGGGTTGGTTTCTGACCAAGGGACATTCCCAGCAGCTGCTTCCTAGCAAACAAATGGAACTTGGAGCACAGAATATCTACTGTGAGTTGCAGACATAACAGGACTGATTTACTATGATGTTATTTCAGTTTTATGGTGATATGACACTACTGAATCGCTGCATCAATCTCAGCAGTTCTTTGTTTTCTTTTTGTTGACAGAAGACAGATTACATGATGCTATCTTTATCTATATAGAATACAGAATATTTTCTTCCTCCTTTACAATTTCTTTAATGGCAATTAAAATTTATCTAAAACCTGGTTGAACCATGTGCTCGAGACATCCAGGTTTGGGAAAGGTCAATGCAACAGAGAAACTGCTGTGTTTGACCCAACAGCTGTTTCACTCTTGTTGATTTTCTGCGTTAGATTGTACAATTCTTTAAGAAAATGCAGTTATAGTATATGTGTTACTCAAAGCCACCACCAGACAGGATGGAGTGCATATACGCAGAGGGGTGATGGCTGCTTTTGTCACCTCCTTTTTCCCTGACAGGTTCTTGAGTCAGAACGGGCCGATCATAACCAAGATTTATTAGAACGGCTATTGTTTATTAAGTTTTTGTTGTTAAAAGAATCTAGCTGTTGTTATTAATACCAGATAGCTGTTCACATAATATATTTACTTGTTTCCTCACACAAGTCACAGACTCACACACACGCACACTCATAGTTACCTGGTGGGTGCAACAATGAGGAGGCCAACTGAAAAATCCAGTCAGAACTGGAAGGTCACACAGACGTACCAGTAGCCTCTAGGTATGAGTTCAACAAGTTCCCCAAGAGGTGGTGAACATGTAATCTTGTTGCATTTGTCTGCCCACGGCAGCCACCACGTTGTGTCATGTGGGCTGAGTCATCACACAACCTATTGTTGATGTGTGTGTAGGTGGCCTTGCACAAATTTGGCCAACTCTTGGTGTCCTGACTTTATCAGTTCTCAGATTCATCAGGATCACTAGTCTCCACAGCTTATCTCTGTCCTCTTAAATGTCTCCTGCCCCCCTCCCCTCCCCTCCCCTCCCCACTGTCTTTTTATTTTTAGATTACTGGGAAATAAAAGCAAAGTCATACTATTGTAGGATTCTTTTCCTCCTTGCAGAAAACATCTTTTCTCTTCTGCTGGGAGCTATTTGTATTATGTCACTTCAGGATTTGTTACTTTTCAGAAATTCCAATATAGCAGGCATATATGGAGTTAATATAATGCGGCCTGGTGATGGGCAAGTATCGGTTTGTGACTATTAAAAAATGTCAAATAGTCCCCCAACATTTTCTGCAATCAGGAACCATGGTGAAGTTTTTCCAACTAGGGAGCTATGAAAGTCTCCTGCTTCCCTATTCTGCAAATTACTGAACACCTCTTTTCTGCTTATAAATGTGAGAGAAAACGGAAACAGCCAAAAAAATTACACAACTAAAAAAGGCCCATTGTTCTGAATCGTAAAACTGCCAAAAAGGTAAATTGCAGGTCTGAAAATGAATTTATTAAAAGAAGATGGAAGACCTGTTTTTTTCAAACCTTCCAATAGAGGCACTAAATCAAATCCCAAATCTTCAGTAGCAGATATTAGACGTCAAGCTTACGGCTCCCACATTTATCTCCCTGTGCTCTGGGTGTAGCTTGGTTCAGTGCTGGAAAGAAGAGGGCTGCTATAATTAAGATGCAAAGACACTGTCTCTGTGTTCTTTCTCACACTATCTATATTGTTAGCCCTTGAAACCCAGGCATCTGAAGCTTAAAAAAAAAATCATGTGGGGAAAAATAATATTTATTAAGGCAAAAGCTGTTGATAATTTACAACTTATTCAGGAAATCAGGACATTATATTTTCACCATTTCTCAAAAAATCTTTATTAAGTTACCTGTCTTGAAAAAAATAAGTTGAAGTGGTTCTTCTCTTTTTCTACTAGCTCCTATAGTATCCTTCTGAAAATGCTTCCTTTTAAGATTCGAACACAAAGACCACTACTTTTTTGTCAGATACTGCTGTGGATATTTCTGAAGAGTGATTTATAGGCTGTAAACTCTCTTACAAGTAAAAGGATTCAAAATGAAAAAGAATCACAGCAAATTACAAAGCTGACCTAAAAAGATAAAGTTCAGGCCTAAAACTTTGATTTGGTAGGTTACCCCTCACGCAGCTTACAAATTGTTTAAACACAATTTGGTTTCTCTTCAAATAAAAAGAAATACTCTCCATTGAAAAGTGTGGAGACAGGGTGGGGCTAGTAGATTACTGGGATGAATCAGCAAGCATTAAAGCTCCACCTAAGGTATTCTGGCAAAACCAAGCAGCCAACTGAGCAGTGTCACAGAGATGACAGCCTTGTAAGTTCATGGGCAAGTGACATTGACTCTAATAACAAATGAATTACGTCTATACAAAAAGAGTCAAAGCTTTACAGAGTGACCATTAGCAGTAATGCGAAGGAGCCATTTGGAGAAAGTAGCAGCAAATTTTGAGTAACCTAAATACTGCTGCAGCATAAATAAATATTTTATAAATAAACAGGTTGTATCTGAAAGTGCAACAGGTTTGTGAAAATACTCAGTATTTGTTCTGGGTATATGCTATAAGAGTTAAAGATGGATGGCTCTTCGTTTTGTCTTACTATTCTGTGTTGATTTTACCTCACAACTGGTGCATTTAGAATTACTTAATTTTTAGGTAGCAGACCTGATGAGCTCCTCACCAAAAGACATTGTGGATGCATGGGTTCAAGGGAGACTGGGTAAATTCTTAGAAGAGATATCCATGGAGGGTTACTAAACAGACAAACCCTATCTGGTTCAGGAAATGCCCTGAGCTGAAAACTGTTGAATTCTAGGGGGTTATTTGGGAGAAACAATGGTTAGTAGTTCTTACTTCCCCTTTGCCATCTGTTTTGGGTTGCTGCTGGGGACAGCATACTGGGCTGGAGGCACATCTGGTGTTCTATTCTTTTGGGTGCTGCCAATGCAAGGCACTCTCTAGAACATGCTTTTGGCCCAGCATTCATTCATGTTTGATTTTGATTCTCCTCCACTGCTGTTTCTAGATATATCAACTACTTGCACCATTATTACGTAGAAAAGTAACTTTTAGAGTAATTTTAGTATAAATTACTGGATGACATTTATAAATGAATATCCTTTCCCTAGCAGAATTTAGTACCCTTAGACTTGTGCTCTTAGTTTTCTTTTTTTTTTTCTTCTTTTTTATATATACACACAGAGGAATACATATTGAAACAGATTGAAGGAATGACTCCTTTAGGAGACTAAGCTGCTGCACACATTGTGTTTTAATGAACAGCTGTGCTCTTCCTCTCAATTAGTGTCCACAGCGCAGGTGGAACTGAAAACAGCAGAGAAGACAGAGGGCTGCATCAGCGGTATCAGGAAGTTCCTACATTTGAGTCAAAGAAAAAGGCCAATTTATCATTTTTATCAGTTTCTGCGATGAATGTGAGAGGAAGAGGATTGAGTGAAGTATGTGAAAAATAATTAAAAAAAAGGGCCAAAGAGTATCAGCTTGAACACAGAGTTCAAAGAAGAATATGAGAAGTGTAGTTAATGGCTATAGAGAAATGGTGAGGAGTGAAAGCCCAGGGCACCCTTAGAAGGATTGTACATGTCAGTCTTGTGATGACTTCTGCTCAGAGTACAAAGGAGAAGGACTGTGGTTTATAACAATCATTGAAATTATTTATAGTTTTTCACCTTACAATGTAATTTTCTGTCATTTGCTATGGACCTACTTGAAGTGGTTTTTTTCAGCTTTATGTTTTAGATGTAGTTTTTACTGAATTCCCCTCTCTGTTTTTCCTTATGACCTTAACTTGTCATTGCTCTTATTCTACTATACTGGAAATAACGTGCCATTATCCAGTCAGTCAGTACTCCTCCTACATGCAGTTGTTTATTCTTATAGGATTTACCTGACAGTACAGGCTGGGACAGCAATAGTACCCATCTTAGGCTGGTCAGCACAGAGAGTGTTTTTTGCGTACAGCTGCACAAGGAGATATAGCTGGAGGACTACTGGGTGGGTAAGAAGCAATCAGAAGCAGCTGCAGATGTGGCTAGCTACTAATGCTGTGGTGGTAGTTGGGGTGGCATTCTTGCCACCTGAAGGTCAGAAAGTACAAGGACATCTGCATCTGAGCTGGTCACCTTTAACTCTGGGAGAGAGCAGCACAGTGGAGAGAGAGAGGCATTTTTATTGCGGGATTCATCTGACCAAATGCAGATGTTTAGTTCAAAATGAGAGAAATTTCAGCATAGAAATGCCTGTTTCTCTGTGGGTACTAAAAAGGAAGCCTCACTCAGATGTAGAAATCTACATTCATTCAGATGAATCCCATGCAGAGTGCCTGCTACGACAGAGCATGGAGGGGTATTTTCACTCTGATTTGCTGCAGAACTTCCTCTGAGCAGTAGCTGATGCTTGGATTTTCTGCAGAAGAAAGAAATCATCTCCAAGGGTTTCACTTGCTGATTTTTTTCCCCTAATATTCATTGATTTTTCTTTTATATTCCTCCTGTAAATGTATATAGTGTGTCAGTCATACTGAATTAAAACAGTGTAACTATGAAGAGATTTTAGCAAACGCTCATTCATTCACTTTTTTTCCCCATCAAAAACTTCTTTAAAGCAAGTTGCTCTATTTCATTAGCATAACCAAGTCTGTGGGGTTTTTTTTCTGTGTTCTGAAGCCAATGAGGAGCTGTAAATCTATGTATATCTGCTCAAACATGTCAATGGAAAGTTCCTTATATACATTACTACACTGAAAATGGAGCAGCCTCTGGAGAGTTTGATTTTTTTCAAAATACAGGCAAAGTGTTAAACGTATAATCCTACTCCTGTGTGATTAATTATATCTCAAGTTGCGTGAGACAGGCACTCTGAACTTGCAAAAACATGAAAACCAGCACTCAGAATGAATACACTCAAAAATATGTATGAAAAATAAATTGGCATCTCTTGAAATTTCCTATGTTGGAGAGATAAATGAAACTGTATAAATTTACTTCCAAGAACTAAGATCATATTTGAAACAACAAGATAGATGGAAACAATGTCTCCTTGTTCTCTCTTGCATTTTAGATGAGATGCTGCCTCGCTGTGTGACCTGAAGGAGTTGTTGCAGTATAGAAACAGCACCAATACAGCAAACTATGCCTTGTTTCTTATGTAGGCATATAACACTCCTTAAATGTTAATATACATGCTAATTGCCATTGCTATATTCTATGGTTCCCCCCTCTCCAGTCTCTAATTCCTTCATGTCGATAAGCATGACAGGCCAGGTTCTAACAGAAAAATAGAAGACTATTTGACCTGTTAAGTTAGCAGGAAATATTATTCCAAAGGGAGAACTGACATATGCATTTGCTTCAAATAATCCTGCACTGGTTGCCATTAAATAGTAAGGAATTTTAAAAACCAGGCTTTCATTGTTTCATGCTTTTAGTATATGGAAAATCCAGTATTTTGGATGCTTATACTGGTGTCAACAGAGAATTCATTCTTTCAAAGTACCTGTAGAAACGTCTAGGGAGAGGGTGCCTCTCAGCCATTTCCCTATACTTTTACAATTCTTGTCTAGTCAAGAAGATCTGCTCCATAATTTAAGATTGTTTTTAGGATACTCTAACTTACAATGCTGCAGATGCCACTTGTGGCCAAGGATCCAACAGGGCACTGCACACCCCATTATAACTTTTCCCATTCCCATTTTGGTCCTACACTTCTTTCCTCAATAAGGCTTTTGAGGAAGGCTGAGGATTGGGAACTGAAGCACGTGGGTCAGTTTACGCCGCATAAGCAACATAAAGACTCTGGAACAAAAGCCAAGGGTTCCGCCCCGACTACCTAACCGTGACCATGGCATTCTCTATCAGGAAGATACTCATAATTTCAGGTAATTAAATGACTAGAAAGCTCATTCTGTGCTTGGCAGCCAAAATTAAACATGTCAAATGAACAAAACCTGCTTAAATGAGTGAAATACTGAGTCTGCTATTGATTACAATTGGTTAATTAGTTTTAGGGAATATTTTGATCAATGTTTTTGACTGCTGAAAATGATGTAGTAGATGCAAAGCCAACGTTCATTTTTTTTATTGTTAGGATTACTGGGACTGGGGGAGGGGTTGGTTTGTATTTCTCTACTGCAAGAACAAAGCTACTGCATGGTGGGTTTGGTTATTTCTGTTTTTGATAAAAATATCTATGAAAAATTTTAACAAAAACATATAGAAAAATAAGTATCATTATTCGGTCAACAAGTCTCAAAAATGTGTACATTCTTCAGTTAGCTTGCTACTTCAAAATGCAGATTTTTTTTTTTAGTAATTATTAGAACACATTTTAGGCAGCTAAATCTGACTTAACATGCTCTTTGGACTATTGCATTATTCAATGAAAGAAAAGATTCTTATATTCCGTAAAAAGATTCTTCTATTCTGTAAGTTCGTGAAATAAACCTCTTCAGAAACAGTATATGCAGTTACCAGATCTGTGTTTAGAATGGTAAATGCTACATTCAAAAGTGTTATAGACTCTGTTATGTCTAAATAACACATTTTGATAGATATGTATTTTACTGTGTAGTGAAACAGATCTTTTAAGAGGCTTTTGAAGGTTAATATATATATATAATGGTGTACATATATATTAATATGTCTGTATGTAATAGTACATATTGATCAGAAATAAATTAATTCCCATTTAGCACAGTGTTCATGATCTTGGCTGTTTTATTTCTCAGAAAATCCAAAGGGTTTGTATTCTAAGCATCCACTAGGTTTCTGTTATAATGAAAACTCTAATGGAAACAAACACACACAAAATAGATCGCCAGAAGAACTCATTTTCATTCTTTGAATTTTTGTTATTTGAAGTCTTCTTATAAGTAGAACTTAACAGTAAGGGTAATTGAGACCAGGATTATTGTTACAGCTACCACTATTATAACTCCAAGTAAAGCAGTGCATTGCAGCAAAAGACAGACTCTGGTTTTAAACTATTTCTGAGATCAGATGGCCCAGAGGTGCGTAGTCTGCTGGGAATTTTTGGAGACTTGGTTTCTAAAGGTACAGTGGAATGATAAGAAAAGAAAGTGAAGGCAGTCTCTGTTTGCTTTTGAGTGCTACATCTGTTCCCCTGAACCTTTCATGTCAGTTGGCCTTCATTACCATCCAGCAAGACTGATGGCAGTGGCCTACTTTTCCAACTTTGTTTCTTTGAAGTGGTAGAGATGATTTTTACACAGAACATGTACGTAGACGGAAAACTTCTTGTGTCCGGCTATTGCCCACAATTGCAGAAGAGCCTAGGGAAATCTTGACCCTTAATGTTTACATCGTCTGATCTAGTAGGCTCTTGAGAGTATATAACAAATAAGCTCCCACAATTGTTTGCACTGAACCTGGTGGGCTACAAGCACGTGTAAGAGCTAGAGGGTTTTGGAACAGAGGGTGTTTAAATACACTTGCCATCTAATTTCACACCTTTGCAAATGCGCTCTGCTGAAAGTGTGATGAAGTTAGGATGAATCCCTTTGACACAATGATGGAGACAAGTTGAGCTTCACCCTGATATGGATGCACACAGACCTGAGATTTTTTAAATCAGCTGAGCTAAATGAAAATACAGTGTGTCCCCTGCAGAGCTACCAAGGTCAGTGAGAGTGCTGGTAATCTGCTGTATAAATCCCAGATGCACGAGGTATAGTGCCTCCAGGAATTTTTAGTTCACATTGTTTATAATGGAAGTCAAACGCCAAGCTTCATTAAAGTAAAAAGTTTAGTGGTTCTTCCTGTCTTGCTTTGACATAAATCTGAGTACAAATAAATAAATAATGGTCTAACGGTTTAGGCAGTATCCTTTTCCAGGCTGGCACAACTCTCCAGTAAACTTTAAAGGGGGCATGTAGAAACCTTACATCATTAGATACTTTTTTACAGGTTAGACCACAAGATTTGCCCTTCCATGTAGTCTCTCTTATTAAGAGACAGTTTAATAAAGCAATTTGCAGTTAGGCATCTTAACCTCTTACAAAACATTTGTTTTCTATTTAATTCCTCCACCACACAGTTTGACCCATTAACCAGCAAAGACAGACATTCAACATTTTTTTTCGTGCGTGGCATGACATGTCATGTGCAGCAGATTTTCTTTATTTAGTGACATGGGAATGGGCATTTAACCTAGGCTGGAAGCTCCTCGATCTTTGGGTCTAAATCTCAGCTGCTACAAGCAGTCATTCTTCATAATCCCTTTAATAAACTTATTGAGTGGGGGAGGCAAGAAGTCTACTGGAAAGATATTACACAGAATATCTTTCTCCTAATGACTAGAAACCTCCTTCTGATTTCCACACTCGAAGTATTTATGGCTGGTTTCTATCCATTTGTTCTTGTGCCAATGCCGTCCTTTAGTTTAAATAGATCCTCTTTCACCCTGGTGTTTCCCTGTCTGTGTATTTATAGATAGTAATTCAATACCCTTTTAGCCTCTGTTTTATTAGATTACCCAAAGCAAACCCAGTTTTACTCTTCTTCTAAGACTTATGGTTCTGTGATCACTCCAAGAGCCTTTTTCTTCACCTATTCTTTGCTGAGTGGTCTTAAATAATGCATAGTTCTCCAAAAGTGGTCAGCTGTACGTCGTGTAAAGCCACTCAAATGCCATGGCTCCTTCTGGAAATAACTCACCTGATACAAATATGAATTACATTTGTCTTTTTGCATATATCACTACAGTTCACAGGCATCACTAGTACACACAGATCCCCTCCTTTTCTAATATTTTGAGCTCATGAAGTAAGTTCTTAATATTAGCCCCTAAGTGTATGGCATTGTCCTTTGCATGATTGGATTTTTATCTCATTACTGTTATGCAAATCCCCAAGGTCATCAGGTCTTTCAAACCTCTCTGGCACTGGGGATGTTTCCCAACTTCATGGCATCAGTAAACCCTATTAAAACAAGCTTTCTTTTTGCACCAAGGTCACTAAAGAAAATATTAGATAGCTCCCAGTACTGATTCTTTACTGGTAAGCTTCCTTCAGCATGCTCAGCTATTTTCTCCCTTTCCTTTACTTTTTGTCTAACTTCTGCACTAGTCCTAAACTTCTCTGTGATAACCAACTTGTTTTCCCAAAGAGAAACGTCTTTCCCAAAATAATGTCTCAGAAATATCCCTTGTATTTTCAAAGCAAATTACCAGGTTAGTTTAGCATAATCTGTTTGGTAACGTTCTGCCATGTTTTATGACATTTTATGCCTTTAATTCTTTCTCCTTTTAGATTTATTTTAAAGCCTTTCATTGCATTCTGAAGGCTTGCATGGTATTGAGATCTGATGAGTAGGTCAGCATTTGCCTGAAGAAAATCTCGTCTCCACTGTACTTCATGATAAGAGAAACAGAAAGTCTGGGAGTATGTGTCTAGATTAAGTTCTCAGTGTGTGGGTTAGTGCCATACCTTCATAGCATGCAGCTGGAGTAACTCACAATAACCACTGGGAAAGGAACTCACTGGAGGACAACCAAGATTCTTGTTTAAATTGCACTTTAAATGAAAACATGCAATATTCACTTCACTTTCTTCAACATTTTTTGTAGATTCAAATTGCTAAAATTGTTGTTTATACTTTCTTTATTTGGTTTTGTCGTTAGTAGCAGTGTCAGATTTTAATGTAAGCTTTTTTCTTATATGATGGATTTTCACATGTAAAAGGCTTGCTGAAAACTTCAACATCTCAATACCATTCTTAGCACAAAGCAACGCAAAATCAGTAAATTCTCTTATTTATATTTAAAACCAGTACTACCTGCTGCTAGCCAAATGTTTTAGCTTAGTCTGCGTTCTTTCAGGCTGTTTGAAGGCATCTGATTTGAGCTTCTCTGTAATTGGTTTAGTTACAACTAGTAGTATTTTTTAAAATGTTTATAAATTGTTTCATCCCTGACTCACTCTTTCCAAACTGTTCACTTTATGCAAGCCTTTGTAAGAGGCAGGTACCAAACAGAAATCAACCTTTTGTTTCCATTTGTATCTCACCAATTTTGGCACTGCCTGGAGACCGGTATGGAAGACTGGTATTTCATACGGTATGGAAAACAATAGACCTACCTTAATCTTTACCTACCTGTATGTGGCACATTGTAATCAGTTATGTCTTATTTTCCCTGGAAATGGTCCTAACAGTCTCTGCAGCAGGAGGTAATATAGGCAATTCAGAGAACCTCCTTCTTCCTGCAAGTTTTCCCATGTTGGGGCATCAGAATTCACCTAAAAAACCTACAAGGCAGTAGAGAATTAGGCTCCAGATTAGCCTTCATTGTATTTCAGATAAAACATACAAGCAAATGATGTAGAGATAAATTGAATTTGTGAAATGCATTTGAGGGCAACAGAGTTTTCCATAAAATGTTGACTTTCTAAAGAAAAGAAAGACTAGGGCTTTTTCTTTTTAGAGAGAAGGTTTGATTTTATTGAAGTTTGGCAAATCTGAAGCATACTGTGTACATGCTGTGTAAACTTGGTTGACATAGGTTTAGGTGGCACATTTAAAAAAAAAACAATTTCTTTGTAGCATTTGAGTAAAACGATATGCATGGCCTCTCTCTACCTTGACAAGGAGAGGGACACAATACCATTGCTTACAGAGGGGACCTTACATAATTTAAATAAGGGATCATATTAACAAAAATATTATGACTTCTTAAAGGGAGATATCAGAGACTGATAGACCAGAGGAAAAAAATACTGCAAAGATACTAATGTTTTTAGACTTAATGTTTCACTTTTGCAATAATTCAGGCATAGACTTTGATTGCCATCCAAAACAATGTGAATTCTGCTCTTGGAGTTTATGAATTCTTCAATTATTTGATTACCCAATATATATAATTTTATATGATCTGTCAATGAGCAGTACTTGATAGTCCCAGAGCTGAAGAATTTCAGAAACATTTAAGATTTGCATCCCTTCCTTATAAAACACTGTCATTTCTTTGGCTCAAGAGCTTCCTTGCTCATACTGTGAGATGGAAAAAAACAAACCACTTTACTGCAGTATTTTCTCCATGGCTGAGTTATAAGTCTGTTGTTTACCAAGTGTTGAACGGTCTCGTGGCAAAACATAGGGTGGGAGTGAGGAAGTTTGTATTCTAATCCTGGCTGTGCCCCAGGCTTTGTGTGAATCCACGGGCAAGTAGTTTAACCTCTTTGATCCTCAATTTATTTTGCAGCAAATTGGGGGGAAAATGATACAGTCCGTCTTGTGCAGGTGTCACGAGGGTACCTTCTGGCACTTTTAGATGGAATTGAGTGTTCCAGAAAAAGCAAATTCTATTACCTTTTACCCTACTTCTGTCTATTAACCATCAGTGGAGATGGGATCAAGGGCCTTACCATTTGCCAAGGGAGGCGTACGCAAAACTCAGTTTCAAGATTTACCTAAATGTTCAATGTTAACTATTAAAGCCTTCATTAATGAATTCCAAACAGGCAAAGATTCTTTTAGTCCCATAATTCACTTGCCCTTTTAATTATGATACCTGTGGCCACTCAAAATAAATTTCCAATGGGAGGTTAATTATTTCTGCTAAGCATCTCCCCTCTTTGACAATTGTCACTTGGAACGTTTTTTCTAGGCAAAATCACCACTTCAAATAAAGCTAAATTCATAAATGAATGCCAATACTGAAAAGATAAGCTTGGCACCTGGACATCTGAAGCTGCCAGGTGTATCATATATGTGACCACAGCTGTTCGCTGTGGTAACTGAAGGGAAAAAAATGAGCAAAAGAGAGATAGGCACTAGGAAATAGCAAGAGGCAGTGGTATGTTATTATTTTAATTACAAGGGGGTAATGATTTCCTTTGTAATTGCAATGCAAAGTTGCTGTTGAATGTCCAATATATGCCTGGAATGATGCTCTGATGCAAGTTTTCAATAAAAATAGAGGCTGCTTGCAAATGAGATGTTTTAACACACTAAGCAGAAAAGGAGAAAAATAGAATGATGACTTCTTGCTACAGATTTGGAAGACCCAGATCCATCTCCAAATCAAGGAAGCCACAAGAATGATACAACGCAGGAAAAGGAGAAGAAATTTGTAAAATCACTTTCATAGTCTGACATAACAACAACGTATCACAGGTCACTGGCATAAAAGTTCATGTAGGGGTGTTTAAGGGCAATTATTTGTATTTTGCAGTAGTTTTTCGTGATATATTATAGTTACATCCCGTGCTGTATAGGTATGCATTGGTCCAGCTTGAACAGCCCCCCTCCAAAAAAAAAGAACCCCTCAAAAACAAATGCATCAGCGATCAGTGCACATGGTTCTATTTTAGTTGATTTGCATTTTTGACAGCTTACTGCAATTTCCTAATTCTTTTGTCATGGCTTTCCAAAATGCTAATCAACTGCACATCAGGGAAACATGCATCCCAGGAAGGGTGAGTCCTGAACCCTCCTCAGCAAAGGGTTCCTGGAGGGCGCAGGCACAAGCAAACCCTACTCCCTGCTGCTTCTGTTGCTCAGAGAGGCCAAAGCAGCATTAGCTGCTGAGGTGGGAGCAGAGCGGGAGGAGAGAAGGGCATGCCTCCTGAGGTCTTGTGAATAGCCTGCTATAGCTCTAAGGTGAGTTTGCAGGTGCAGCACTGGGTGACCAGCTTTTTTTTCGCTGCAACATCTGTTTCAGGGTCACAGCAGAAAAAGCACACCTTCTTCTGTCAGCGCACACCATTATGGTTAGAGGCTGAGAAAGTGAGAGTTATCATTTTAAACAAATATAAGTAGCCCAAACATTTCCCATTCCCAAGGAGTCCCTCAGGTAAGTTGTCCCTTTGGAACCTGGTCAAGAAGCTGCCTGGACCTCCTTGGGCAGCGGGACAAGATAATATCCCACAAGTGTGCTACAGTGACCCTTCAGTGAGTATATTGAAAGTGTCCTTATCCAACATTTCTTTTTTTCAGATTTAGTTAGGGATGTGACTTCAGCGAGTTATAGCAATGCCAAAGTGAAGGAACATAGGTAAATTTTAAATGCACGCTCTGTTTGCAGAAGAGGATTTGTACTGCTGAGGTGAGGAAGGATGGTCTTATGACTAGAATTTCAAAGATAAATATTCAAGTCCCAGGTCTGTGACTTCACGTCTTTACATATGTCCTTGAGCAAGTCATCTGATTTCTACGATTCAGATCATCATTTCTAAATTCATTTTTTGTTTTCTTTGTTCTTCCTGACACAGAATATTTATCCCTGTGTGTTTGTACAGTGCTTATCGTACAGGACTCCCAGTCTTTGAACAGGTTAATGAGGTGTAAGTTATAGTTTGAATTTATGATATCAGCTGCTCTGTAATAACTGCCTGTTCTTATGCCATGGTAAATGTAGGTAGTTTTCTTCTTCAGTGAGGGGTAAGCTGTCTCAATTTTGCTGCAGAGCGAGAGCAAGCACTCAGACTACTGTTAGAGAGTAGTAAAAGTGCAATGAATCTACTTCCCAGCTTACTTTGTGACAACTTGTGCATGTAGCTGTCTTCCTGTGCAGGGACGTTTTGGACTCAGCTATAATCAGCACATGTAGATACATCAACACAATACTGAAATTATCACAACTTTAACAATAGGCTTTAAAACACAAAACATAAATGTTAAGGATTTTTTTGAGAAATGCAACATGTTAAGCTTCTTATCCATAGACACCTGCCTAAGAAATTTCTAACTGGCTTTTCCTTGTACTTTGATTGCTCTCAGAAGGCTTCTGGTGCTTTTTCTTCATTATCAGTCCTCCTCCTCTTCCTCCAAACTACTGAATGGCAAACACACCACAAGACGAAGCCTGTAGATAGCTTGTTTGCTCATCAGTGAAAGTCAGGCTATTGATGGTAGATAGAAGCAGTTAAATCCTTCAATCAGTGACAGTCATAAAACTTTAAATACATAATTGAGGGTGAACTTCTAAAGTTTTATTGTAACTATGTTCAGAATTGTATGTATACCTTTTTGATCTTTCTAATACAGTTTCCACCACTCAGGAATCAATGCTTCTTCCTTGTAAATAAAAGTTTTCTTCTGTTTCCAATGCATCCTTCCAAGTTTCAACATCTTTTTTTTTTTTTTTAACCAGTTCCTTTTTTAAAACACTTATTTTTCCTCACAAGAAAGAGTTTTTGAATTATATTTTTTCCTAAAAACTTATAGTTCAAGGAATATAAGCACACAAAAATGGTGTAATTACTAGAAGTGGTGGAACATTTATTGGCATAGTTGTGCTTTCTGCCAGGAAATCTTGGTGTGAAAAAAATGGAAATGATTCATAAAGCATATGGATTTTTGCCTGTTTTAATATCAATATTTGTCGTTTCAGCAAAGTCAATTTTTCTGTGACATGTAAAATGCATCATATTGACTTCATCACTACAAATTAAATTTAATTAGTGTTTTCAGAACAGACTATTTCATGCAGAGATGTGAGGACATTCTAGACTGATTGGCAAAGCCAGAGACCAAAATTCCAGAATTTTCTTGGGGAGACAAGTTCCTGCTCTTTGTCTAACAAACTAAATTATCTACTGAATTCTAAGCCACATGTTAAAATCCTTGTAGGTTTGCATTACATCTTATTTTCCAGGCACCAGACCTGATATGCATAAAGGTTGAACCAGGGATTCCCTAGAATGTTATCTCGCTTTACAGAAACTTTAATTCTTTGCAGCCTTTCCATTTTCCTCTTCAGCTCTACTCAGTCCAAGAATTACTCTTGGCTCATAGGCTGAGTTACAAAATAATCTTCCTTCCCATCATAAAGGTGTAAAATGTTGGAAAAAGATTTACTGTCCTTGTATCGTGTCCTGATCGTAGGCATTCATTTTTCATCACCCTTCCTTTCTATTTAAGCTAATTCATCCCCGTTTTCTGCCAACTCTTTTTCTTAATTTTCTGAAACTATTTTCCTACTGTTTGACATTTAAAATCCAAAATAAATAAACATTGGCTGCTATTATCAGCTAGGTGCCCTTCCGCTGTGTCTGGCTTGTCACTTTCCTGACGGGGCTATTTCTTTTTAATCTCCATATTGGCTTCTAATCTGGTCTGTCACTCTTCTGTTTCAATCCCTTTTCTCTCTGAATCTGCAATTGAAATAAAGTGTCATCAACTTGCATTTCTTTGCAGCTTTACCTAAGGAGATTTCACCTTGATTGCTGTGTTGGGCAAAGTTCTCAAGATGGCTTCCCTCTTGCACAATCTCTCTTTCCCTTTAAAAAGGAAGGGAAACCAGAAGAATGCACCCATGTAAATTGCTGCCCTAAAGCTCATACCCTTTGTTTTTCTAATAGGTTCATTATTGAGATTTTTCCTCCTCAATGTCCATTGCCCTTTGATGTTTCCTGTTATCCCATTTTAAAAGAGAGAAGGGAAATTTGTTCAAAATGTGTTAGAAATAAAAAAAAAAGTGAAAAGCTTTGAGCAGTTCAAAGTCGGAAAAGGAAATTCTATTTCCACGTACTTTTTAAATATTACAAATGTGTTACATACAGTGGCATCTTCCAAAGGTCATTCAGTTGAGTCTCTGTAAAAAAAGTATGGTGGATCCCATTTCATTGCTGGCTGAGATCTAATTCACCATTACCCCGCAGCAGTGGAAGTTGCTGAAGATAATCAGAGGTGTTATCAGCTCTGACTTTTATTGCTGCTGCATAGCAAACAAGGCAATAAAGAAAACTGTAAATGAAGGATTTATTCTTTGCAGGGGTATACCTGATGCTTGGAAGATTAATGAAGAATTCCTGGTTCACTGTTTACTAAAGACACCTCTGTTCTATAGTATTTTAATTGTAAATCCCTTATTTGACATCCTAACTAATGGTTCCTGCTGAATTAATAAAAGCGACATATTAACTTTAAATCCCAGATAAAGTAAAGATTGCTGTTTTAATATCCCATCCATATCCTTTATCTTTCTACAGGGGCTTTCAGGCCAGTAGTTTTAATAACATGCATGAATGAAGATGCTCTTTTTTAACACAAATGGTGGCAAAGAGTTTTTCCTTTATATTAGCAGGCAATCAATTCCAATAGCTTTTTAATGCTTTCTTAAAGAATCAATTTTAAAGCAGAAGCTCTTCAGGGGACCCTCTTAAACTTCTTCACAGCCAGTCTCCTAATTTTCTATTACAATGCAATCTAAAGCAGCTACAAAAATAATGCAGATAATGTTTGCTGGGTAATGATTTCCAATTTCCCCATTCCATGTACCCTGTTATTAGGAGGATCATCTTAGCTGTGTAAATTAATTTTCAATTCACTTCAGGGGAACATTACAATGATTTATTCAGCACTGGTGCCGAAGAAAGTGTTGGGAGGACTTTAGCAAACCGAGAAACAAAATCAATTTGTTCTGATTATCACCATGTTAAAAAATGGGAAGACAAAAGGTTCGCAGGAATATGTTAGAGGTTAGCGTACACACCACAGGAGCAGCCAGTGTGATCCTGGATGTAGTTACCTGACCAGTAAGGGCAAACAAAACGTCTGAGACTTGCTGTTTTCTCCCCATGCTTCAATGTTTTGGAAGGACTGAACAGATTCTAGGGTTCTTTGTGCAGTATACAAAAAAACCCAACAGATCAACTTTTCAGTCACTAAGAGCGTCTCTGGTCAGTGAAGAACATGTTTGCTGTAAGTTAGACAAGAAGGAGATTGTTTCAAAACCAGCTGTGTTATTGGTAATGGCACCCAAGATCTGGGAGAGTTCCAGATTAGGAAGAATTTCCAGTCTGGCAAATAAACGATTTGTTGTATGGTAAGCATCTGGTAACTAGTGCTCAGGGGACTTGTACCAAAGTGCTCATACACTGTTGGGGTCATACCAAATAAGCACCTGTAAGTACACATAGCAGCTGAAATCTGAATGTTTGGTTGATTTGATTTAGCTGGTCCATTTTTACAAGTGAGATTCATGTCACCTCACTTTGATCACAGAATAAAAATCTGATCCATGCGAGAGTCCCTTTTGGAGAAAAGAGAAAGAAGTAGAAGAACTTTGGAGTCAATACCTCTGACTTATTTAGATGCCTGTGAGTCAAGCTCTGGCATGATTACTTCTCCCCAGTCACTGTAAAGAGAGCCTGAAGTGATTGCTTTGGACAAAAAGGCAGATTTTGACATAGAAGATATTTACATTTGAATTTACTAATATGTTTTGAAGTGATATCTATTGCGTTACAGCTATTGCCAGTAGTTAAAACAAGAGATCAAGGGGAAATATTTTTTTCATATGAAAAGCTTTGAAAGGGTAGTTGAAATCCCCCAAGTCCAACAGCATCAACATGGAAGGAACTGCAGTTTTGTTTAGTACTTTTTAAATGAAAGCAGTTTTATTAAAAAATTCAAGCCTGCATCCACATTAAATAGAAGCTTGTGAAATTGGCTGGAGGTTTTAGGGATGACCACATTCAATTACAGGAGAAAAACAACCAATCAGTTCTGAACTGCCAAATTGAAAATTGCCACTTTCTGTGGTTACAGTGATAGGAAGGATACCCCAAACATAATAAATAGCACAAAGAAATTGGTGGTGGCCCCAAAGGAATTTTTGAATTATAATTGTGATCTGTCATATTGCTAGTGTTCCCAGATATCATTCAACATAAAAATAGTACTCAACCACTGATGCTTAATTTGCAGCTGGCGGAACCTTGGTTTCAGTGAGAGCTGTGAAAGAGCAAGACAGAATTTTTGAAACTGCATTGTGGCAATGCCTTCCAGAATTTTTCTTCCACATCGGTATTATATTGGAAACCTGAAAATGAGTTGTCCTTTTTATCATGGGGCCATAGTCAGGCATTAAGTGTGTCAGAGTTATCATGCTTCCAGCATGCTAGTAGCATAGTTGTCAAATTAAGTTCTTAACTGCACACTAGCAAGGAAAACAGTAAGGAAGAATAAACAACCATAACAAAACAGCAAGTGAAGATACTGTCTTGTAGGGTATATATCTAGGTTGACTGATTCCAAAGAAACTGAAGACTCTTCTGAGTACAATTTTTAAAATAAACAAAAATAAACACAAAACAATAATATTATTACACTGACAGAAATAGTCAATTGCCTGATATGAGTGGACCACGACTTGTCTTTAAAATGTTTTCTCAGCTTCAGCGAATAAAGCTAATGGTCTAAGTTTGTAACTATAACAATACTCAAAACGTTATGGACCTTTACATTTGAGGATCTAGAATGCTTTATGTATATCTGAACAAATATTCTGAATCAAACCAAGTAAAGCTTTAATTAGCTGGGCAGCTTTTCTCTGTAGAGGGTCTTAGGAAAGTACATATGAATAGGACAATTGTACTGAGATATGTTGCCTGAAATACGAAAGCTTCTGACATTGAGCCATTCAGGGACTTCTTGTGGAAGAGAGTATATTCTGATAGATCTAAATACTTTCTGAGTCCATATAAACTTCTGTTACCCGCAACATCCTGCTGCAAAGAGGTCACCTGTTTCAAACAAGGTGTAATTAGGCAATGTTCTCTTTTTCTATTTCAAACTTTTCCTCTAACGATTTCATTCTGTTCCTCCAAGTCATTTCATCACAGAAAGCAATGTGTAATTGCTCACTTCTTACTTTTCCATGTTTGTCATTATTTTATTCTCCTTCATATTTGTCCCTCAGGTTGGAGAGTACTGGTCATTTTTATCTCTTCTGGTATGTAAGCTATTCCAAATCTTTGATCATCCCTATTGCTTTTCTTGATGCCATTTCTGCTTCTCGATAGTTAAAAACTTATTGTTAAGTAAAGGGAAGCTGAAACAAAGAGAAGTAAATCAATTTACTTAAGCTCTCACAAATCCCTGATCAGTGCACAACCTTCTGTTGTACTTTAAATCATGATATTCCTACTGCAGCAATTATTAGTGTTGTACTTTATTTGTATTTTTTATAGACAAATTAAGTTCTACAGCACATATTCTCATCGTTAAGAGTAGTATTGGAGAAATCATTTCTTCTTTAGTTGTACATTAAAGTAATACATGAGTTCCATTTCATTATCCTGACTTTATTTGACAGTGTCAATAATATGAGAAATTCAGAAGGGAATTCATTTTACCTAAATCTGTCTAGGCACGAGTGCCTCTCTCTCGTCAGTGCTAGGTGTCTACTGCTCTCTTTACAGTCAGTGGAGAGAAAAAGGGGCATCTCTGGAGAGCTATTCATCCCATTTTGAGAGAGGTGTTTGTGTTATGTGGTCTGAATTGGTCCCTAGAGAATGGGAATAATTGCACTATGGAGGTCCTTCTCTTTCATTCCTCTAGGCTCTCTCAATCATTGATAGTAAGTAATAACTTACTTTGATTAAAATGGGAACTTTCAGACAACTAATTAAATGAAATTATTCCAGTTCTCAGTGTCTAGATTTGTAGGGAGAGGCAATACAACAAATACTGTTATTTGGTGTCTTCATGGACAGCAAGATGCAGTTAAAGTAAAGGAGAACTTGGGAGAGTGCCTTCTGCCTGAACTCCACACCCTCCTCAGGGAAGAAGGGGGGACTTTCCTCTCTCTGCAGTGTGCTCCTCTTGCAGTGCACAGCCCTTCTTTCCAGGCTGCTTTAACCATACAGGTTAGCAATACATCCAGATTACATTGCTCCCTACCCCCTTCCAGGAGACACATTGCAGCAACAAAGGAGATCCTGGAGGTAAAGAGATTATTGAAATGTCCTCCCCCACCAGACTCCACCACTCCTTCCCCAGCCTCTTGCAATTTTCTCTCTTTCCCTTTCATGTCAGCAAAACAAAGAAATCATTTTTAGCAAGGCTCATCCACAAGTTGGCAACGATAACATTCTTAAATATCACAGTGTTATTATGATAAGCACAGCACATTCCAGGCAGAAAAACTGCAGATTATGGCAACCTTCAGTAAGTATGGGTGATATTAAAAGTTAGAATTTTCTTTTTTTTTTTTTTTTTTTNCATTAGCAAGCCTGTCAAAAAAAAGAAGAGCCTATCAGGATTTCAAATAAAAGAAATGAAAAATCCATTTATGAATACTTATCTCCCAGATCCTCTCTGCATCTTAAGCAGAAAAGGATATATACTGACTTCAGAAATACAGTTACCATATTTGAATATCTGAGTTATAGGAAAGTAGCAGAAATATACATTTTTAAATGTTCTTCTAGTTTTATTTGAGAGTATAAAGGTATAAAAAGAAAAAAATATATTAAAAATCTATATCATGATGTCCCCCTTTCAGAAAAAGAAATATGACCTCTTCATTACGCCAGCAAAGTCCAATCTTGTCATAAGCAAAAAACATTCATTCCCTGCTCGGCGCAAACAAGGAGGTTTGTATAAAAGAGTCTAGGACAGTATTTGTCAAAGCATTTTGAGAAAGAAGAATTGCCACTATGTGATCCTTTCTGAAGCTAACTGAAATCCTGTTACTACTTAAATTCTTGAATCTCCCGAATTTTGTTAGCTTCTTATTGGTTGCCCCTAAAAAAGTAGGTTAAACAAAGAATTAGTAACAGACAATTACTCAGTTATGAAAGCTAAGCTAATAATAGTAATGAATAATATTTTTATGGTTTTATAGTAGCTTGTAAGTCAGTAGATACTGAAGCCTTCATCAAGCTTAGACCATGTCATCTTGGTGTACAAGGGAACACTGGATGAATCAGGACTGACCCCTTCTGTATAATTCCCCTCACGTACTCATCTAAGATTTCTCTGGAGCTCAAGGGTTTGCAAGACCCAGCTCCTAGAATTGCATAGGTTTGGATGAACCCTAGGAGACCATCAAGTTTGATCCCCTACTCAGTGCAGGGCCAGCTTTGAAATTGCATTAGGTTGCTCAGGGCCTTGTCCAAGCTTTTTTTAGTATTTCCATGGATGGAGATTCCACTGCCTTCCTGCACACTCTCCAGATTTCACTGTGAAGAATTTTTACTTGAATGTAGTAATTCCGAGTTCAGCTAAAGTTCTGATTACCTCAAAACCCAGCTGCACTGTGTGATACTAGGCAATCTCCAGAACAAGACCTTCAGGAAGCACCAGAGCTGCCTTGTCTTCTCTTTGCTGGTTACATGGCATTGGGCCACCAGCCCAGCAGCAAAATGCAGTCATTGAAATGCAGTGAGTTCATGAAGCACAAAGTCCAGACTAGCGCCAGGTGTCTCCTCTGTCCCCATAGCAGAATCTGGTTTATCTTCTAGAAGATAGTAGAACTTGGATGGACGGACATTTCAGGACTTTTTAGAAAGAAGGATTGACAGTGTGTTGTGACACTTCCATTTTCTAGGGATTTCTAAGGATGTCCTGGAAAGCCTCCACCTCTGCCAATTACTCAAGGGATCTTGTTGCAGGGAAACCCATCAAGCTGGCTAATACTAGGATTATTAATGTTACAAGATAAGGATTCCTGCAGTGTGAGGATGTAAAAAAGGCTTTAGAGAAAGATGTCTCCCGGCTGAGTCTAGAGGAACAAGGGGAAATGCCATTAACCTAAAACTTCATGATGATTTAATGATTCATCCCATTTTTTCTAAATATCATCCCATTTAAGCAAATGGTATTCAATTAATGAAAAAGAAATCTATATATAAAGACACTGCAGATCCTAAAATCAGTGAATAACCAGCGATACAAATGATACTTATGTTGTTTTTCGTTCACTAACCAGTCCAATGGGGTCTGCCTTCAGAAGCCCTGATCCTGAGTCTATGAGGTAAAAATGATATCTGTCAACCAACAAAAGGATGTCAAGCTGTCCCCAAAGCAAGGTACATTTCAGCCAGAGGAACAAGAAAGAATGTAGGAAAAGCAAAGCACAAAACTAAGCATTGTCTCTAAAAATATATTTTCTTTTATGCCTGACCGATAGAGCAATCTGCTGTTGAACTGAATTTAGGATTTCTTTTGTGTTTATTTTCTCACCCATAATCATTACCTATTTTGATAACACTTTTTCTTTGCAGTAAAGTTAACTAGACAACACAAGATATATATTATTTACAGCATTACAAAACACAACAAAATAAAATATTTTTTAAAAATGCTGCAACCTTTTTAATTCTCTCACTCAAATTTTGACATAACTCAATAAAATAAACCCTTCTAAAGACAGGCTTAGTAAAAAAGTTGTAACTGAAAGTGCATGATTTCAAAATAGTAAAAAAGAATCCAAAATAAATATGCCATTTTACAACTACAAATCCCACCAAAATCCAACTAACTACTTACTATGTCGTTCTCAGCATTTTTCCAAATTAAAAGGATCATTATAGCCTGGAATTATGTTTCCTTTTTTCAATAAAAATAAGTACTTAAAAAAACCCCAGACAACTTTTAAAAACTATTTATAAACACAGCTCAGAATGGTGCCATTAGGAGGTTGTAGAGAGGTGGTGGTTGACCTGTTCTCGCTAGTAACAAGCAATAAGACAAGAGGAAATGGCCTCAAGTTACGCTAAGGGAGGTTTAGATTGGATATTAGGAAAAATTTCTTCACAGAAAGGGTTGTTAAGCGTTGGAACAGTCTGCCCAGGGAAATGGTGGAGTTGCCATCCCTGGAGGCATTTAAAAGACGTGTAGATGTAGTGCTTAGGGACATGGTTTAGCAGTGGTTTTGGCAGTGTTAGGTTAATGGTTGGACTTGATCTTCAAGGTCCCTTCCAACCTAGACAATTCTATGATTCTATGATTTTTCTTAAGGGTCCCTTCAAACCTAGCTATTTTTGTTTAAGATAGTTTGGCGCAGGTATTTTAGTATGGAAAAGATCTGGTAAATTAATTGTAAAAAATGGATAAGCTGACTTTATTTCCCTATTTTCTGTACAATCTGAGATCACAGCATGCCCAGCTGGAGATGATAGCCATGAATTCCTGTTCAAGAAAATTTCAAAGCAGTATCTGCGATGTGTGTCCTGTCTACACTGGGCTATTTATTTTGCAATGAAATGCTTTACTTAAGGGCTTTCTTCAGTCCTATGTGCTGATCAACTATTTCCTCTTCTAACAGAATCTGTCCCAAATAATTCAGGGCCTATATTTTTGCAGTGCTCTGTGAACTAACAGAAGTACAACTGATATGTGAATAGATTAGATTTAATAATAGAAGCATATGTCCGGGTCGGCTAATAGTTTTCTCCAGTTTGATGAGATCAAAACATTAGACGTAATCATGTTTTTGTGCAAGCTTTACACAACAGAAGCATTTTGTCATTAAAATTACAGTTTGCATTCGGCTCAAATTACAGCAATATCACAGCTGTGTTTTATGAGAACATGCATAAATTCTTTGCAACCATTTTGCGCTGGATTGACAAATGTCATATTTCCATTTCTCTTTAGAATGATGCTGTTACAGTTGATTTTCCATTTTTATGTGTATGAGATAAAAAAAGAAGGGAAAAAAGCCACACAATATTGAAATGAAGCACTATGAAGAACAGTTTTGGTTTATTAGTTTTGAGTCTTATAGCTTTGGATGCTTTTGTTTTCCATGGACCTGGTTCAGTTATGTTCTCTTTCGGAAAGTCATTTCAGATGCAAAGTAAATGGAAGCTATTTTGTAGCACAAAGACCATTCAGTTACTATCTGTGCATTGTAAAGAAAGTGGCTTGTTTTTCATCTGTATGTTACTATTACCACTATCTTTTCTTGAAAAAAAATAAAACAAACCAAAAACCAACAAAACCAAGACCCAAACCCAACCCAAAAGCCTGTGTGCTCTTGCCTTGATTTTACTGCAGACTTTGTGATGGTGTTTAGGGGATAGAATACCACACTGAGAATGGTAATGGTAAATTACCTTGACCTTTATAATGTTCTTAATTTTGGTTGGCTACTCATTCCACTCATCAACATTTACAGCCATACTCATTTCTGGGGAAGGCAGAGCTAGGTGCTAAAATGGAAAATGTCAAATGCTCCTGTAATCCAAGGACATGCTAGACATTCAAATTCTCATACTTTATTATCATAGCAAAAGGTTGCAACAAGAGCAGGAAATAACCTTACATTAATCTACACACAAGACAGACGGTAACAAAGAGGACAAATGACACAAGCCAGCCTGTTATGACTTTAAGATGTTCATTTTGTGGTTACCTTCAGACGCTGCTCATCCATTCTCAGATGAGTCATAAACAACAGAGCCACTGAAAGTGACTGCCTGTCTGTACGTGCTCCGCGGGCACTCCTGCAGTCAAACCTGGAAGCCACAGTGCAGAGCCTCCGAGCGAGGCTGTACCTGCCCTGCGCCGGTTACTCCGGCACTTCTGGATCTGCCTGCGATTACACTCTGCTTCAAATGAGAGTGCTGTTTCACTTGCACTTTCCTGTCCACTTGTCTCTCCAATTCTCAGCTCATAAGTTGTTTTCTTACCTTCAGCCCCATCTTTTAAAGCTCACCTTGTTTCTTTTCCTCCTCTCTCCATTTGCTGGAGTCACATTCTAGCACAAATAAAAAAGCTTCAATGACATTATGCATGTGTAACAAGTTAGAGGGGGGCAAAGTGATGTAGAAAGTACCAATGGCAGAAGATTTTTTTGCTAAAAAACTAAAATTATGCATACAATTTTAATATACTGATAAGCCAAACGGGAAGATATTAACATTGAGATAGTAGCACACATAGTAATGTAGATAGCAAAGGCTATTCCTGCCTGAAAGAAGATACAGCGGTAAGATTTTAAATTACATTGGGTTTAAAAATTTCATATAGATTGCAAGTAAGCAAAATATTTTTTATGCACCTCCCTTCTCCCCCCAAAATGTAAAATGTATGCACTGAACTGTAATGATGTAGTCAACGTAGAAATACAAGGGGGCAGCAGTGTATCAAATTCAGCCAGGAGGGAGTGCAGTTTGTAATTAACAGTTTGATCTATTTATTTATTTGTTTTCAATGGTCACTTTGTGCTATCATGAAAAATTATTAAAGTGGAATAAACCTCTGTAATTTATCTTGCTGCATCAGAGAATGCAAACTCTATATCAAGGTACTCAGTCTCTGTCAGACCAGTACATTATTTCCCAGTCATCTTGATATTATTCTTAGCAGATAAAACCAGATGAATATATGGGTCCTGTTATGAGTTCATAAGATTTTCACAAGACAACACACCTCAAACAGCAGGGAAAAATTGTCAGATGAAACCCATCTTAAATAATGAAGTCTGTATTGTCACAATAAGTGTTACTACATCCAGTTTTAACTTAAGATGCTGTTGCAGTGCATTATATTGTGTTCTGTGAAAAACGCTGTGTGTTTATACATGTATGCGACACAGAAATACAAATACCCTCTGTACAGATACAGAGAGTGCACATATAACCTCATGTAACCTTACACGTGCAGTTACAGAATCACAGAATGGCTGAGGTTGGAAGGGACCTCTGGAGGTCATGTGGTTCAATCCCCCTGCTCAAGCAGGGTCACTTATAGCTAGTGGCCCAGCACCATTTCCATTTGGGTTTTGAGTATCTCCAAGGATGGAGACTCCACAACCTCTCTGGGTAACCTGTGCCAGTGCTTGGTCGCCCTCACAGTAAAAAAGTGTTTCCTGACATTCAGCGAGAACCTCCTGTGTTTCAGTTTGTGCCCATTTCCTCTGGTCCTGTCACTGGGCACCACTAAAAAGAGCCTGGCTCCATCCTTATTACACTGTTGCTCTGTCCCTTCAAGTATTTATATACATTGATAGGATCCTCCTGAGACTTCTCTTCTCCAGGCTGACCAGTCCCAACTCCCTCAGCCTTTCCTTATAGGAGGGATACTCCAGTCCCTTCATCATCTTCATGGTCCTTTGCTGGACTATGTTGATATCTTTCTTACACTGGGGAGCCCAGGACTGGACCCAGCACTCCAGGTGTGGAGTAGAGGGGAAGGATCACCTCAGTCGATCTGCTGGCAATATTTTGCCTAATGCAGCTCAGGATACCACTGACCTTTGCTGCAAGGGCACATTGCTGGCTTATGTTCAACTAGGTCTCATCAGGGTCCCCAAGTCTTTTTCTGCCAAGCTGCTGTCCAGCTGGGTGGCCCCCAGCATATATTTGTGCATAGGGTTGTTCATCCTAAAGCGCAGAATTTTGCACTTCTCCTTGATGAACTTCATGAGGTTCCCTACCTTCTCTGACTGCCCTGTTGTAGTAATTGCACATAAAAGTAACCACAAAATTTGGCACGTAGCTTTTCTGCAAATTGATGACTAAGTTACTAAATACCGAAGTAATCATATTTATGAAAGTGAAAGCCTGACCACCTTAGTTTGTGGTCTTAACAACTTTAACAAACTAAGCAAAGTTAAATTGATTTGCTGTTTTCCTAAGGAAAACTCAGAGGACTCTTTTATTTTAGCAGAGGATCTGATCTAAAGAAAGTTTGGTAAGCAGTATCTTAGGCAATATGTTTCCCTTGAGTAAATGTTCAGATATTTTTTGAATTAATTCTTCCCTTGTGCATCAGTTTTACTATCTAGATATCCATTTATTCAACAGAATACCTTTTTTGTAAAAACAGGAGTAACCATGGGAAAATCAAGGCTTATCTGTCATTCTGTTAAGGGAACTTTTTCTTGCTTGTTACAGGGCAGTCACTTGCATGGAAGCAATAGTTTTGCCACCATTAAACACGCAATAAAGCTTTTCACAAGCGTACAGCATTAGCTAAATTGTCTTAACCCTGTCAAGTGTTTACATTAGGCTTATGAAAGCTTTCCGTTTATTCTGAACAATGTGTTAATCTTCATTTCTTCTCTGAAAGCGTTGTGTGCACAGTCAAATAGCTGCTGTGTTCCACTCCAGAAGCTGAAGAAAGTGATTCTTGACAAATTGCAAGGGGGGAAGGGTGTTAGGAGGTACAAAATTTGTATGTCTTGCTCTTGTGTAAGATTGGCTCAGAGGCGATTGTCGTTTTGCAAGATGGTTTGTGGTATAGAATACGGTAAGCTACTCAGTTCAGGTTTTCTCATTTAAACACAGATCATATCAGCATTATATTACAGCTGTAACTAGTTCTGTAATGTACTGAGAAAATCATTGGTAGAGTAAATCTTGAAGGACCCAAATAGTATTACACTTTTATAGCCACGTCTCTTCCGAGAATCAGCATAAGTATTTCTTATTGAACAAAAGTGTTCTCTTCAGATGGCAGAGATGCAGATATTCAAGCAGTGAAATATATGTCACATTTACCCATAACTTTTCTAAATATTGGATGCTATCTTATGGTAAGTGACTTCTAAACTTCCATCCTTGGTTTAATATTGAAAGTAGAGATGCAAGAATGAACATAGAGTTGAAACTAGCTTTTACATGGAAAGCAAGCAAGCACCTGGCATGTGTCATGCAACATAAAAACTATACAGATGGCCACTTCAGGAAGAATGAACAGTCTTGTGAAACTGTCAGGGAGTAAGGCTGGGTCTCATGTGAATTACAGTTCTAACTACAAAGGACTGGTTGAAGTACCTACCATGTCACACTTTCTGTACTACTTCCTCCTTCCAGACTTCCCCAGAGAGGGAATAAAGTCTCATTTATTTCCTCAATATTTATCTGTAGGGGTAATAATTTGAAAGATTGGGTTAGTGGCTACAGTATTACTTTGGCAAACTAGCCTTTGTTGGAAGCAGTCTTCTAATGATGAGAGAAACTCTAGCCCTCTAACAACCTTTCAGCTCTATTAAAGAATTTTTTCGTTGCCTTCTGGGGAAAGGCATTAATTCAGAGTCTTTTTGTAAGCTCAGTTTCTCCACTCCAGATCTCCTCTGGGGCATATAGAAATAGAAACCAGAAAAAGAGCAGCAACAAGAGATTGTTCTACTCTTTCATAATGTCTTGTGTAAAAAACTTTGGACAAGAGTGAAGAATTTCCACATCTATAGAAAGAGAAAATATGTGACAAGTGATGCATCAAGATCTCCAGAGGTAAAATAAGGTGGCGGCATCTGTAAAGTGTGGAGTTCTAAGCATTATCTTCAGTAAATGGTCTGGGGGAAGACGGCGTGTGTATTTGTTTGTTTGGGTTTTTTTTTTGTTTGGTTTGGTTTGGTTTTTTGAAAGGCAAATGTACTTGTGAGTCACTCACAGTCTGTGCCAAGGGCCCATCTGAGGATGATTTTCAGTTGCAAATCTTATCTCCCAAACCCTTACCTCCTTACATCTTTGAATGTATCCCCCTATATTTTTTTCTTCCTGAACCATAAACATTCATGCTTTCTACTTCTTTCCACCTCTTCCCACCCCCACAAACCAGGAGTTCAACTGTAAGCTACACACTTGCCTGCCACAGCTTCCCTTGAGGTCTCTAACTGAAGAGTCCCTACCCCAGTGTCCTCACCCGGAGGAGAAGATCCTGACATTTCCCTGTGTGTTGAGTGGAGAGAGACCACATATGGTCATGGTTACTACGTGGCTTTAGTAACATGCACACGTCGGTTTGTTCAAGTTGGGGATGAAGGCTGCTATCACTGTCTCTCTCCTACATGCTGCCACTCCTATCCTCTGAGGCCCTGAACTCTTCTGGGAAGAGAATTTCCACAGACTGTTGCACGGTTTTGCTCTGAGGCAGGCACTAGTAATTAGTAATGGAGGTTGATCAGATATGGACAGGTGAAGAGGAGGAAAAAAAGTAAGGAATTAAAACTGGGGGACTGGGGAGAAGTGGGAGGGAGGTCCTTACTGAAAACTGGGTAATTCAGTCTCTTCTAGATCTTCCAGTAATAGTTGCTCTGAGAAAATGCAGGATTTTGAAACAGCATTATGCAAATAAATATAGATGCAGCAATCACACTGGGAAGGGACAGAAGTGAATAAAAATTCAAAGTCAAAGGTAGACATTATTTTTTATTTACTGTAAAGATGACTTTGGCCATTTTCACACTTCCTGTATCCTGAGTCAGCCCTTTTAAAATTTTTTTTAGTACTGAAATTTGTCAGTAAAGCCAAAGATCATGACTTAAGCCGTAAGTTAATCATCTAATCAATCCTCTGAGAACTAACAGGACTCAAGGTACAATTGTGGCAATAAGGAGGCATCAACTGTATTCATCAGTTCAGACTGAATGACGGAAACACAGAATCACGGAATCACGGAATTTTCAGAGTTGGAAGGGAC
>RSEF01000003.1:72022765-72037793 GCA_003993805.1 Himantopus leucocephalus | reverse complement strand
CGGCACTTGGCCTTGTTGAACTTCATACCATTGGCCTTGGCCCCGTGATCCAGCCGGTCCAGATCTCTTTGTAGAGCCTTCCTACCCTCAAGCAGATCGCCACTCCCACCTAACTTAGTGTCATCTGCAAACTTACTAAGGGTGCACTCAACCCTCTCATCCAGGTCGCTGATAAAGATATTAAAAAGAATCAGCCCCAATACTAGGCCCTGGGGAACACCACTCTCTGCTGTATTGTATTCCCAGCAGATATCTGGTAAGTTCAAGGCCCCCATGAGGACAAGGGCTTGCAATATTGAGACTTCTTCCAGCTGTTTATAGAATATTTCTTCTGCCTCTTCATTCTGGTTGGGCAGTCTATAACAGACTCCCACCATGATATCTGCCTTGCTGGCCCTTCCCCTGATTCTTACCCATAGACACTCAACCCTATTTTCACCGTCATTTAGTTCTAGACATTCGTAACACTCCCTGACATACAGGGCCACCCCACTGCCTCTCCTTGCCTGCCTATCCTTCCTGAAGAGCCTATAACCATTCATTGCAGCACTCCAGTAGTGTGAGTCATCCCACCACGTTTCTGTGATGGCAACTACATGGTAGTTTTCCTGCTGCACAATGGCTTCCAGCTCCTCCTATTTGTTGCCCATGCTGCATGCACTAGTGTACAAGTACTTCAGTTGGGCTACCGATCCCGCCACCTTTTTACTGGGAGAAGCCCTAATTCCTGCCTGACCATTCCCAGGCACAGCCAAAATTTCTAAACCATCAATGCCCCTTACATCTCTGCTGTTGTGTGAATCTCCGTCCCCTACTTTCACAGAGTCAGCAGACCGAGGGAACTCACTAGCATTCTGTCCCACAGACGTTGGCGTGCCACCCCCAGCCTTACTCCAAAAGAGTCTGGTTTCATCCCCTTCCCCTTCCCCCTTTGAATCTAGTTTAAAACCCTTTCAATGAGCGCTGCTGATTCCTGCACCAAGAATCTTCTTGCCCTTTGAAGCAGGTGTACCCTTTTAGTTGTATTCTTTTAAAGCTCTGATCCAAACTGATACGAGATGTGTGCCAAATTATATCACAGATATAAAGATGACGGGGTTTTTTTCCCTCATAAGGTAGAAATAGCAAGACGAAAGCATAGGAGCAACTAAATCACGTGTGTTAGTATAATCTTTTGGAAAGCAAAGTGGACACTCAGATCTTTGTACCCCGTGAACGGCTGAATATAAGTATTTGTCCACTATCTAGGGAACACTTGTCCTTCATTCACCTTCAAATTAACTGTTTGGAACTATTAAAGGACAGAATAAAAATCTGACCTTCAGGATTAAGGGATTTAACGTTCCCCTATTCTACAAATTAATCCCACCACGTAATGATAACTACTGAAATTGTCACTGGACTCTAATTGACTGTGTGTTGCATGCAGCTTTACATCACCCTGCTAGAGGTTAGTTTGTTATCATAAACCATAATACAAGATTTATTTAGCAATGAGAGAGTTTTGTTCTACCAGGTTTTACCTCACAGCTGGCATAGCTAGATGTACACACAGGAATATTCATTTAGTCTCAGCTGATCTCAACTTATGATAGAGTCATGTTCAATAACATAGTCATAAATTCATTTGAAAACTTAAAAGAAATTAATGTACAACCATATTTTACTTCATATTTTACTTTCTACATAAACAATTAGTGCAAATAGCAGAAAAGTAGCTATTAAAAGATCTTTTCAACTGATTAAATTCTCCAATATTCATTTTTTACTTAACCCATGTTTCTGGGTCTTTGTTTTATTTTTAATTTGCAGGATTTTATTTCCAGGTTTAAAAAAAAAAAAAAAAGGAAGTTAAAATAAGGGTTAAGCACACTGATGTGAAAATTGAAGCTTAAAAATGCATTTAAACCTTTTTCTGGTTTTCCATTTTACCTGGAAAGCTTATAAGAATGCCTAATGTAAAGTAGGGAAATTTCCATCACAAATGTATGGACTGAAGATATTTAAATAACAATACTACCATTTAGATATTGTCTGAGTGAAAAGAATTTTCAGGCTTTTGAGGTTCATCTTTACTAGTCAAAAGGTAGCTTCTGGTGGTTTGCATGCTGCGTTGCCAGATTAAATGATAATGTTCCTTCATGTAAGTGTTACAAGGGAGAGAAAAATTAAAGCCTTGGAAAGAGATTCCTACTCCTCCTAGCATCCTTCTAGGGAGGTTAATGACCAGTAAAATGGGCTAGAAAAAAATCACCAAATCTTGGAGATGCAGGAACTGAATCTTTTAAAGACTTTCACAAACTCTGGCTCAGCAGTCCTGGAGATCGGAAGATATGTCAGGAAAGAGTCACAGAGGATCTCTACTCATTTCTCATATGGGGTGGGCACCAGATAACCACTACAGTGTGCTAGACAGCAGCAGCCAAAGGCATTTGCCTGAATGTCTGTAAACCATTTCTTATACTCCTAGACCTCTGCTTCTTGTGGGTCTGGTGATGAGGGATAGCACATTACAAAGGTATCTGCTGTTAGGATTGAGAAAACAGACTCGTCCAGAATTTTTGAGCTTCAAAATGAGCCTTTTTTTTTTCTTTCTTTCTTTTTAACCTGAATCAATGGCTTTTGTCTTTTGCCTTCCATTCAGGACCAAGTACTCCAATCAAGAGGAGCAGATAGAGCCCAAATTTAGATGCATGAACTGAACTGAAGTTGGCCATATCTCCGAGAGCACAGAACACAGCAGGATCCTGTGAGGGTCCCAATCTCCCACAAGCTCAGGCTCTGCTCGGTGAGCTTGAGTATTGTCAGCTGGCCTAGCCAAGGGGCAAATGACTATTCCAGGCACAAAACCCAGAGAGAAAGCACTGGGAAAAGGCTTGACATCTCCCATCTTCTGCTCTTACATCGTGGCACTGGCTTGTTTTCTGTTGCAGCACAGGCACTAGGGACACGTGTTCCATGAGTGCAGGGGGACTGCAGGAAGCAGGGGAGAAAATCTAGTGAAGGAAAGTATGGGGTGAGGCAAAACAACACCAAAACTTCACCAAAAGGTCTGTGCCTGAATTCTCTTCACTGAAAATCTAAGAAATAATTGTTCATTATGTAATGAGAGCTTTAACAGTTCTCCAGCCATTTGTCATCTCATGACAGCACCTCTTGGAGACAAGATTCTTGGCGGAGAACACCACTCACAAATGTAATTGATACCTTCCACCCATGAAAATTAAACTCAAACTGTATGTAATCAAATACAGGACATTCAACTTATTTGAATATCTACGTACTTCAGGTTTTGTTTTTGCCACCTTTTTGTGTTCAAAAATGAAGGTAATGAAGCCAATTGATTACATTAGACATGGATCATTCAAAAACTCCTCCATCTTCCTGTAATATTTTTTATCACATTTCAATCTGAGGACAAAGACTGTTTTCAGGAGGCACATACAGAAATGACTATCCCAGCTTGCTTAGAGGTGAAAGGGAAGCAGAAGTTTTCTTAGCTGAAGGGCATCAATAAATTCTGGATTACAAAGTTCTAAACTCTCTGCACTGGATCAATAATTTACCATCATTTTCATTTACTTAACAAATGCTCAGCAACCAGCTTGACAACTTGTGCTTGCTCCAGCTGGTACAATGGGGTTTACCTCATAAATTATTTTAAGTGATTAACTAAATAAAAACAGAGAGAGGATATAACAATTTAAAAGCAAGAAAACCAAAAGATAGAAAGACCATTATTTTTCATGCATTTCTACAATAATATTCAACACCTGCCAATGTAATGATTTCAGAGGTATTTAAATATACACGTACATTTTCTGGTTTAAACTATAATGTGTAAATACTTGAACCAGGCCAGACTGGAAGGAGGCTAAAAAGAGTTATACAAAGCTCTGTACTTTCATAGGCGGGTGCCTTATCACACTTTGCCGATTTAATCTGGTTAGACTATCATACTTTAAAACTTAGTATGTGTTATACACTTACGAAAGGAGAAAGAATGTTGAGAAAGAAGACAAAAAGCACTGTTACAATTTGATATATCTACTTGGGTCTAGCTCAGTTAATGTTTGAAAGAAACAAAAAGCTATTGCTTTTGTGAATACTGGGATAGTACTAGGATTGGCTTTCTTTTCAAATAACAAACAGCATTTTGCTAATGTGAAGCAAAGAAACTGCCTGCTGCAATGCTTAAAATGAAAGTACCTGTTAAGCCAAATTAAATTACCTTCCTGAATGGGTTATGGTGAAATTGCTTTTATACAGGCTTGAAAGGTGTATTAGAAATCTCCCAGATAGAAAATACATGAGACTTGAATTTTGTTTTTTCAGAACAGCAGATATTCCCTTCTACTGTAAACTCATTGCTAGGGCTCAGAATTTGTTCTCAAAGATAGGTGAACAAATGTGCTTGTGATACTTCTACCAAAAAGCCTGGAAGGTAGATGCTTTATTATATATTCTCCAGTCATTTGAAATAACGTAAAGATCTTCTACAAGACAACATATGATGCATGATAATGAGTTTGCAAAGTCTGGGTTTAGACCCAAGCACCCATCTTTATGCTTGATGTGAGGAACAGAATGGTTTTGTAACTGCTGCTGTATTTATTGACCTAATAAAAAGCTTTTGAGCTGGTGGCCCTTGAGATAGTGAGCATGAATTCAAATATTCCCTATTATTTTCATTATTTCTTACATAATTGTGCACAGCTGGTGACAAAGCAGACTATTATGAGTTATTACTTACAAAAATGGGCATAAGCAGTATAGGATTCAGGTTTATTTAGCTTCCCTAGGCAGATAGAAGTATTTCAGTTAGCATTGCCAGTCATTGACAATGACAACTTTGGATCAGAACCTGCTTTTCTTTCCTTGATGTTCTCCGTTACTGCTTAAGTAGATCTATTGGGGGTAGTATTCCATGTTTTCACCGTGTCAGATGTATTCTCCATTTGCCTGGTTGAATTTAAATGTAGCATGTTTCAATTCTAAGTTTAGCAACAATAAGTCTCTGGTTGGTGTTCTCTGACTTTTCTGTACACTGATATCTCTTCATATTTTAGCTTTTCAGATTTTTCCAAGACTTTTCTCTGTTAGACTTTGGAAAACCCACTTCTTTTATTTTCAATCAGATTTCCATATAATTAATCACCCAAAAGATATACTGCTATTCATCCATTTGAGACTGAAATGGATATTTTTAAACTCTACATCATACACTGTTATTATCACTTATACTTAGCAGTAGATGCTTCTAAATGATTATTCTCTGTCTGCTTAGTCTTTGGTTTACCTGCAGCTTGTGAGCTCCTGCAGGCAAAGACAATTTCTGTTCATTTGTTTTAAGGTCCCATGTGGCCATAACAGACGAAATGAACAGTGCAATTTCCACAATAGATCTCCTTCATGCTAAATGGCAGTCCAAAAGGTCTAGTGAATGCTGGAGATTGAACAATAAAATTCATTGTTAATACATACCTCTTGCTGCCTGGAACTCAAAACGTAGAGGCACTTAGAGAGTTTGGAGATAATGAAAAGTGTCTGTGATTGATTTATGTTACATATCACAATGCATGATATTTTTACACATGCAGTAGAAATGTGTTACACTGTAAATGCATTCTTTTCTATAGAATTATCATTCTACTTTATAACACCATGTATAAATGTTATCTGCTCCTAGAAACTGTTTATATAGCAGCTCTGAGATGGTTTTCCTGCTTACTATACACTATTTTAATATTTAATTTTTTGCAGAACTATTTGTAAGTGCTTATTTTATAACAAATAAAATTGTTCTCACATATTAATTAAAGTGGTTGGGGTTTTTTTTGGTTTGGTCTGTGGGTTTGTTTGGACGTTTTTCCTTTGGGATTATTATTGTGCATTGTGACTAATCTCCTCTTTGAAACTGCTTTTTTCCTCTTTGGAGCTGAAACTGTTTTTTTACTTTAAGCAAAAATAATGTAATTTTTTTCCTTAAGTAGATTTCATTAAATATCCTGTTTTCACAGAAAACTATACCACTTAATAGGCTTTTCTAGACTTAGCTTGTACTTGTATGTTTTTGAAATGTATCAAAGTTTAATGGGCTGATAGTGCACTGAGGGATTTTTTTTCTTATTTTTTACGTTTGCATCTTGGGCTTTGATTTAATGAAGACCTAACTCCCTTTGTTAAAAACTGGATATGGAGCATAGTTCACTAATCATGAGTAAAAATAGCAACATAATCTGCATTTTTTTATAAACAAAACATAACCTCAGTTATCAATACATTAAAAATTATCTCAGTACGTAAAGGTTTAACTAAATGTTCTACCTAAAACCAGTGCTGATCACCTTAAACTTCTTTTGAAAATACTGTTATGTACTGTACGTTTATGGCATTATTTTCCCAGGAATAAGTTGAAAGCATAAACTAATCAGAATTGGTGATCTATATTTGTGTGCATATGTGTAATATATTTAAATGCATAAGCTGACTGTTCATATATGTGTATGTAAGTGAAGTGTATTTTATATGTACACACACACAAGAACACACACTCAGTATAGATAGGAATCATGTGTCTTACTTTTGCAGATATATGGGTATATCTGAGATACAAAAAGTAAGAAACATGTTTCCTGTGGTCATAGACTTTTATTTGCATTTACAGCTACTATCAGCTGCTGGAGAAAGAATACTGCCAGGGTCTTCATCTAATGAGGTGCACTCACACTTACTTTTACGCTCTCCACCCTCCCTCGGTAGGGCCAGTGGAGACATGATTGCAGCACATCCAGGAATACCTATGGTAGCTTCAGGTGAAGTGCTAGGGATAAGAGCAGCACATCCCTAGGACAATGACCAGATGTTATTCACTGGTGATGCTGCCCAGATTAAAGGTACTGAACAGAGACTGATGGTTATTATCTGCATTATGCAGCTCCTACAGTAGATCGTTCTGCCTCCTAAGTCAATGTATCTGCACTGCTTCATGCCACAAGTGGGATCCCCATGCACCCCTACTCTATGCAGTTTAGAGTTGGTACACATGGAGCTAGTGTGGAACAGATATTTCCTCTCAAGCTAATATGAAAGTGTACGTAAGCTGTTTTTATTTGGTTTTACTTTTTTGGATTTCAAAAGTGGCCACAGGCATCAAATTTGCCAAAAATATATTGTGCCTTACTCCTAGATGAAGTATTAACCTTAAGAACATACTTGGCCTGAAAAGCAAAGGGAGTCCCATAATCTTAATCAGAATCAGAGGAAAAAAAAAAAACCCCAAACAAAACTAGTTACAAAGAATCCAGGGAGATACTAGTTTCAGTAGCAGTCAGCCAAAGAAGTTCCCAGTCTTTAATCTTTGGTTCCAGCTATTCGTTCCTGGTTGTGCAAGTAGAAAAGTATGTGGGTCTGTGACCCAAACCATACACAACAAAAAAATTGGCTGCAGTCTCTGAAAGGTGTATTAATCAGCTGGTTTTCACTTCACCGCACTGGTTACAGGAAGAGGTAAATAGCCTGACCCAAACAAGCTCTTAATTTCTGTTTTGAAGCAAACACTTTTTTAACTCTCTTACTGCAGAACCTGCAAGTAGTGCATTAAATGAGGCTCTGTTCATTTGTAAAATCACAGTCTATGCAGTTACTCTCCATTTGACACACGCAGCTTTAAATTATCTGATCATATTCTCCTTCTGAAAGCTGAGTCTGAAAAAGAGAAGGATTTACAAGTGCATTCTGTCGCTATTTCTTTGTCCCATCATTAAAAATGAGGTTGTAAATCAAACAGTACATGGATTTCCCTTTTGGCACATTTATCCCCTACAGGTCATTACTGCATGTGGGCAGAAAGTGTTGTTGCACTTCAAAGCTATTATCAACCTTCTGTTAGTGGAATTACAAGTTTAGCTCTGAACAGACCCATACTTGATTAAACATTTATTGTTTATGGCCTTTTTTTTCACCATAAAGCTGTAAATGAGATGACAGTGAGAAAAGTCTATTATTTTAAATTAAGAATAAGTAAGGGTTCTTTTGGCATAGTTTTTCAAGAAAAGTACACAGTGCTCCCTGCACTAATACTAACATGATACTATTTCAAAAACTACATCCAAAAACTTCTCAAAATAAAAGAAACATCAATGGCAACCTTAAACCTGCAAATATACTTTTCAAATTAAGAGACACAAGCACGTGGCAATGACTCTATGGAAACAGATCACTGAACCGTACTGTTGCTTCAGAAAAAGGCAAAACAATGTGATACATTTAACAAAGTAAGTAATACCATTCATGGAGAAAGACAATGAAGTGGACAAATTCCTGTTTTCCTCTGTAATGATTCTCTTATTCCCTGAAGCATAACACTTGATTGCTCTCATCTTTACATGGATAACTGAAAATGTTACTATTGGCTATAAAATTATCCAGCCCTTCTGAAAAATTAATCTCCAGCATCTGCTTTCCCATTTTGCTGCAGCCATGAATATCACAGGCTGATGACACTCAGTGCAAAGAAAGACACACTTGCTTCTACATGTTTTCCACGTCCGTTTTCTCTGGTGACTCTCTGGTCTTTAGAAAAGCACTGGGAAAAGAGACTCTTATGGGCAGGATTCAATTACTAACCAGTAGGCTTCTAGCATTTATTCTCTACACATCCCCCCCTTGCCTGCAGGTATCACTCTAGAAGGTTTTCTTTCTTGCCTAGTGACAGTCGTATCTACCCATGCCCAGTGTGGGTGCTTTGGATGCTGCAGGGGATCTAAAATGGCTCTAGTAAATGTGTACTTGGACAAGTGTATTCCAAATTTGGTTGCCTGAAGACTGTAACCTCTGGAAAGTTAAAGAAAATTCTACTTTTGTTTAGTTACCTAAATTCTACTGGCATGAAATGTCATAATCTAAAAAGAAAATACAGAATTATTCTCCAGTATGCTAAGTCTATATTCAGGGAATTTCCCGTTCCCTGAGGATGGAGAATTTGCTCTAAATTATACGGCTTCTATATACTTTATATGCCTTATTATGAACTTAACTCTCTCTTGTCATCACACTAGAAAAAAGGGTAACAAGGAGCAGTTATAAGATGTGATGAGGATTTCATCTGCCCACACAAGAAGGAGAAGCACCAGATGGGGGCATGTGGCTGCAGCAGGCTGGCCTCTGTCACGTGCCCGGCTTCAGCGATGTCTAACAATATGAATACTGATACTATTCCTGCAAGAGAAAGGACGAGGGCAAAACTGGTTGCAGAGGTTTCTCTTGATCACAGTAGCACTGGATGCATACTTTACAGCAAAAATTAGCATGTCACCTAAAGTGATGTTAATTAACAGCAGTTGTACATTCTTCACAGTTCAATAGAACATATTTGCTTATATCATATTATTTTAGTTGCAATATTTCTTGTGTTTTACATGCTTCCTTTCTAATGTGCAATTAGTCCCTTTTTTCGTGTGATAAGGATTCTCCTTTACCTTTTCTATAATGATTCCTCTTGCCTGACTTAAACTGTTTAGAAGGTAGTTCTGTTTAAACTGTTTAGAAGGTAATTCCTCCAGAGGAGCACCTATTCTACTACAGATACTTTTTTAATAATAAAACAATGTCCACAACTCCATACCTATCCCTCTTTACTGACTATAAGGAAGCTAAAAAGATTAGCAGATTCAGGACAAACTTTTTGACGTGTAAAATGTGTTGAGACACAGTGCAGAGTGTGATTTGCTATTCAGTGTGCAGTACATAAACTTATACATTGACTTTCCGTCTTTCTTTCTTCCAGTGGCTGGAAATGCAAATTCCTGAAATACATATGGTTTTTAGCATATCAATGTTAGTAGACAAAGGCTTTAGCTGAACATCAAATAACAGAAAGGAAAATCATAAAGGAGCTTGAGATCAAAAATGTCAAAACTATAACCAGCTTTTCTTTTTGATTAACTGCAAGTGTCTTTCATCAACAAAGTAAATATATTTGCCAAATAATTTCTACTAAAACTTTTAGGTAGAAGTTGTTCCTCAAAAGCAGCTGATACTTAAACCAAGAATTGCTTAGGATAAAAATCTTTGACAAGAATCATTTTTCTATATACTCCACAAATAATGCAGAATGAAATTCCTGAAAGTGTAGTAAAAATTGCTATTCAGAAGAGGGCTGTTCAGTATTTGTTAGATTTGAATCCAAAACTAAGTTTTAAGAATGTGCTTTGCTAACAGATGGGAAATTCATCCTTACTTAGCATAGCATTAAAAAGAGTATCTAAAGTTAAGTGATTGTTTTGGTTCACTGAAATAAACAAAAATGACTTTCCAAGAATCAGTATGTCCTCAAGCACTTTAAAAACCGATGGCTTTTCATTGTTCGATGAATTTAATCACAGGAAAAGAAAAATGGAACTCTCTGGTATTTTAATGGAATATAGTACATAGGGCAATGTGCAATGAAAAACAAATGATATCACACAGCTTGCTAATGTGCCACTGCAGTAGGATGCAGTGCAGTATAGGTCCATTCCAGTACAAAAAGCGTTTGAGGCTATGAAGTCACCCTTGCACAGACACACGGCCCATTGACTACATCAGACCTGATACCCAACTGACTTGCTTAGAGGTAGTTTAGCTAGTTTGAAGCAGCACCAGTGTGAGCAGCAAAAAGTGGCTTGAAAAGGCATGTTGTTCAACAAGTGGTTCTCTGGTCTTTCTCTCAGGTTTTAGAAGGAATTTCCACTCATGGATTCTGTTTGGGAATAGTTCATTAAACTGATGAAAGATTTGAACTGCATTAGCAGCTCATACTTCATTAGTTTAAAGCATTCTAATGATTGGAGATAAAATAACACATGATGTCTCCTTAAGTATGACCTACATTCAATGGTGTGTGTGTAGCACAATTATCAGGAAGCCTCAGAAACCTTCAGGAGAATCCTCTAGCAGTCAGCTCTGCCTCTGCACTTGTATATCACAAATTGCTGCAGACAGTTCTGTTTTCTTCTGGAGTCTAACGCACATTTATGGGATGAATCTTTGGTCGATGGGTGCAATCCATTCATTAGATTATGGATCCTAGTTCTCCCAGGGGTAGTTACAAATCCACATGATGCTCTTAATATTCCTTATTTTGCATCTGAATTGATCATTTATTTGAAAGATATGTAGATCTGCATGTAAGCAGACAGCTCCCTATCAGATTATTATACCAGCTCGGGAGATTCATGTGTGTTGTTTATTCCACCATCATACAGATTAATTTACATTCTAAAAAATTTGTTCCTCATTCACTCATTGGAGCTCATAAGGTCTGAATAATAATTCTTAGAAATACAGAATTCTTCTTTGTACAAATCTTATCACTGGAGAAAGAATCTGGTCCCCAAAACACTGCAGAGGCACAGCTTTGGTTGGAAATACCATTCTCAGCCAGGTCCTTCATTTTTGGACTTAGTTCTGCACAGTGAAAAGCACTCTAATCAACCAAGTACCAAAGACATGCTCAGCTGTAAGTTCATGAATAATAACACTGATTTAGGAGGAAGAGAGGAGATGAGGTCAACCTGTTTGTGATTTAAAAAACTCAATGTATCTCAGAAATCTGAGAGAAGCATCAGGATTACAGCTGCTTGAAGGGAAAAAACTTACGGTGTTTGAGGGAGAAAGTCCTGAGAAATTCCTTCTTATTGTAGCATCTTTGTTTTTCTTCCACAGACATGATCCACTAGTCATTGAAAATAAATGGACAAGAAACAAAAAATAATGGCCTCATTCTTTCCTGATTGTACTTCATGTTCAAGGAAAAGTCAAACCCCTTAAAAATCGGGGTTAAGAAAATGTCTGCACTACTTCTTGCCTTCATTCTTCACAAAAATGCTGAGGTTTGCTAAATCCTCATGTTGAATACAGTGCTTGAGATGCTGTCAGTAAAACTGCATTTAACATTTGTGTTAGTCCAGAGGCAGAAGCAGAAATTAAAACATGTCATCTAGGACAGTTAAATTTGCATGAGCTAACCATTAAAGCAAAGAATGCATTCATAGGGATTTCTTCTTATGTGCTTTTCAGAAGGATGCCAGTACACAGTCTTTTTTTATTGAACTGCAAAAATCATTACCAGTGTATTTTGCAGCAGTTAAATTTAGAAATTAAGACTCTAAGACTTAGTTGGCTAATTTTTTGTGCTAGGAAAAAGACTCTGGAATTTTTATATTAGAAAACTATTTTGGCTTCAGAAATTGGATTGCACCAGAAGCTTTTGAATAAGTATCCATGTTCATATGACCTAATTTACTTGCCTTTATGGAACCACAAATGTGTAATCAAAAAGGTAATAAAGCCACTTTGTAAGAAAAGTAATGTCTAAATAAGTATTAAGAATGCATTTCTAGTAAATACTTCTAGAACTTTTTAGTTACACTATTACTGTCCTGTCTAATAACTTAGTCAATGGGAAACAATATCTGACAATATCTGTGAAAGAGACAATCTTCCATATTCACTTCTGAAAGAATTCCAAAACTTTATTTAGCATTAGCTAAACATTAAGGTATCCTTAACAAATTTCATTTTTTTAAAATCTTTCTGATTACAGAAACCGATCCCAAAATACATATTGCCTACAAGCTGAGACCTAGCTTTCAGTACTGAGCCTGCAAAGCATTTTATTTAAATGCTTATAGTTCTAATTCCCAGACAGCTGCTCTCCCCAAACTGATTTCAGAAAACCAAAACATACAGAGTAACATTTTGTTTGTTTAAGCACAACACAGCAGAGTAATTGATTTTGAAAACTGTTCCAGGATTCTCAAGGTCATTCACAAAAGGAGCTTTATTTATGCTTTCATTTTGAACCAAGAGGTATTTATAGAAGACAGTTTTTATCACTGGAGAAAGAAAATTTGTCAAGCAGTTATTGGAGGTGCTTTTTGGTTTTGGATTTATTACATTAAAATAATGGTAAATATAATAAAAGTAGTTTGTCTTACCTACCTGGTGTCCAAGGTACTTTCCATCTGATCTATTTTCCATCTGGTCTCATCTACCCCAGCAGATCACTGTATGGCCAACCCTTCCAAAAGCTGAGTGGGAGCAGGAGGACTGTCATCTCCAACTTCACTTCAAGAGGCACTGAAAACTTCAGTGCACAGTGGAAGTTATTTGAAGCAGCAGTCAGATGGATATGAAGCTTTCTCGTAGATACGGAAAAAGTAGCTAGACCTAACTCTCTGGTTTAGATGTAAGCTTTCTAACTTTGATTTGCTCCTGGCTTCCCCTCCAGCTCAGAAAGACTTCTGAGTTGATGCTGTTAACCTTGAAAGTATCATTTGACTCAGGGCTAAGCAAGGCTTATAAAATGTGATAATTTAGTACAGATTGAACAGTTTGTGCACCTGGCCTAACTCTGGAAAAGCTTGGGAATTTAGAGTATCTTCTCTGATATAGACTTCAACTATTTAGGCTTTTAAGGATGCATAAAAACGCATGGGTTATTCATGGCAATTCTCTGCAGTTCTTTCCTTTCTGATTTTGCCTGAATGGCATACATACCTGCATACATACATGGGCAAAATATCATTACCATTTCTCATGCTCTGCATTTATAGAGAAAGGGCATCTTCAATAATAATTAAAACATAGACCAAATGTGTGGCTGGTGAATAGTAGCATATTAGGTCTCTCAGGCAGAGTCCTGAGCACTACAGTGTGAACCTTTGTTATGAGAGATATAGTGAGGAGCATCTTTTAGCTAAAGTACTTCTTGACTATATTAATTCAGCTTTTATTTAGTCAGTATTAGTGTTCAATAAAAGCATTTATTCATGGGATAAAGAATTGTAGAGGTGAAGAAAACAAAGAATATATTTGTTTTGGCCTTATTTTTTATTTTATAAGAATTGGGTTTTTCTTTGTTACCAATGATTACAGTCTTTAAAAGAGCCTGATGTGGTTCATCAGTAGCATGGTGAAGGTGAAAACAGACATGTAATTTTATTAATGGGGGAAAGATGATCAAATGAAAGATATTCTGCACTTGATTTATCTTTAACATATGAGGAAGTACTGAATACAGTTTTCATCACTTTCCAGGGACATCCTTAAAGAAGCTGTCAATGTTTTTATTACTGTGGATCAAATTGGGCTAACATCTTTTGACAGCAATTGGAAAACAATAGCATTTAATTTACATATAGCTTGAAACTTACCTGTGAAATATGAGGCATTTTGAATTACATTCCGTTCTTTTTTATGTCTTCTCAAATTAATTGGGTAGAAATGAAAGGAAAAAATAGAAGAATGACACTCCAAATTTAACATGCACAATGTTTATGCAGTCATGGCAATGTGTGCAAAATCTGATTTGTGAAAATACAAAAGATGAGAAGATACATGATGGACAGGTTTTGGGTTTACTTGTCTTTCACCTTTGCTCTGGTCCTTCAAAAAGATGTCGGTGGTTTGTAGGAAAGAAGGTTATTGTTTGTCTTCTGCTGACTGATGAATTCTTGGGCAAGGAGGGAATTGGGGTGGCATTTCAGACTGGTGTTACCTGGAAAAAGGAGTTTCCTGTAAAATCAAAAGATGGGGCAGAAAGAAAACAGTCAGGGAGACAAAGCAGTAAAGGTATTACAGACTAAAAGACATCTGAAAGGCCAGGCCTGAGAGATGACAAAAAGAGCTAGGTTTTTCCTAGGGACACAGAAGAAATGTTGTAGGGTTTATTGCAGCCTGGAATTACTGGAATAGGAACAAGCCTGACAGACAAGACTCAGCAGGCAGGGAGAAGCATGAGACTGTTGTTACATTTTGTGTCTTTTATTCATTCGCGATCTCCTCTGTTCTAAACGATCTACTATCTGGCTAATCTTTAGATAAAACTTGTCGGAGCCTTTGATATGCCCTTTTCAGAGAAAGACACATCGGAAAGCTCTGGCAGTCCTGTGGCCTCAGGAATACATGAGCAATGTTCATGACTTTCACAGTAGAATCACTTAAATATACAGAGCTGTGTGCATCTCTGTACTCAAACACATCC
>RSEF01000003.1:72007867-72021765 GCA_003993805.1 Himantopus leucocephalus | reverse complement strand
TTTGCACAGGCCCACCTCTCAAGCCTGTCCAGATCCCTCTGGATGACATCCCTCCCCTGCAGTGAGTCTATGTCACCACACAGGTTGGTATCATTGGCAAATTTGCTGTGTGCACTCAATCCCACTGTCCATGTCACTGACAATGGNGGCAAATTTGCTGTGTGCACTCAATCCCACTGTCCATGTCACTGACAATGGTGTTGAACAGCACCGGTCCCAGTACTGACCCCTGAGGAACACCACTTGTAACTGGTCTCCCCTTGGACATCAAGCCATTTACCACAACTCTTTGAGTGTGACTGTCAGCTAGTTCCTTATCCACCGAGTGGTCCATCTATCGAATCCATGTCTCTCCAATTTGGAGACCAGGATATTGTGCGGGACAGTGTCAAACACTGCACAATTCTAGGTAGATGATGTCATTTGCTCTTCCCTTGTCCACTACTGCTGTAACCCCCTCGTAGAAGGCCACCAAATTTGTCAGGCATTGGTGAAGCCATGTTGGCTGCTACCAACCACCTCTTCTTTTTCCATGTTCTTTTGCAGNGTTCTTTAGCAGAGTTTACAGGAGGATCTGCTCCATGATCTTGCCGGGCACAGAGATGAGACTCACACAAAAAACCCATAGACAGTCAGGTATTTCAGTGATTAAAAATGAAATTCTAAATCAAGGCATGTAATTGCAAAATTAGTCTTTCACAGCAAAAATGTTGGAGTAACCATTGTAGTGCACAGCTGAAAGAGCGTCGGAGGAAGTCAAAGGAATCTACATCAGCTAACATAAGCTCTTCTGCAGTAAGAAGTCTGCCCCAGGTTGTTCCAGCGATGTTGTATTTCAACAGATACTTCTTAAAAGACAAAAGTGTTATGGGATCACTTTCACATCAGCCACTAGGGAAGAACAGAATCTGGTTACAAACACCATGTTTCACAAACTTTGTGTTCTTCTTGGATGACTTTCCTCCAAGTTCTCATACAATAAGGCTCTTGATCTGTAGTAGCATGAGAGGTCAAGGTGACTTTCCAGCAGCAACTATGTGCCCAAGCATGTAACAGATACATTTAACTTCCATGGTTCAAGTTGTATTGTTTGTTGATTCTGCACAGCTCAACCTTTAACTATTTCTGAGTCAACTAAAGTTGTTTTAATCTGTTGACACTCACTACTGCCCAGTACAATTAGAACTGGTGGGGAAGTACACTTTGGAAGCATTCTAAAAAACGATCAAACAAGCCAACAGAGAAACATCTATCCAGACATCTCGACCTGTCTATGTCAGTGAATATTATTTCAGAATTTTCAGAATGGCATCCGCAGCTGCCACCAGGAGTACGTGATTCACAGGATGACCAAAATTCCTCAGTTTTTCAAGATATTTCTTAAGGAAATAAGAACTCATATTTCTGTTTGTTTGTTCATTTTGGAGTTATAATTGCAGTGCAAACCAACTTTCAACCAACAAGACTGTACAGGGCATTAGAAATAGATACATTTCATGATTAGGAAAGGGTCACTTATTTCAAGACAAATGGGCAAAATATTCAAATATTTACCAAGACTTCCATTGGAGTTTTGTTGCTCTGCTTCTTTTGTGGTATACATATTGAGGAAAGTGGTCTGTTTTCTACCTACTGGAGAGTTACTTTCTATAAATCTTTTGAATGCTGAAAGCATCTGATGAAGGACAGTAATATAGCTACACACTTCCGTGCAGATTTAGCTCTTGTTTTTTCTCACCCTATTGCTATTAAGTAACCCTTTCAGTGAATGAAAAAAACCCCAAACAATCTGCAACACAACAAACAAACAGATTTTTCTTCTCAGAAAGGTCATTCCTAGGAATGACAGACAATGGGAGAAATTATATGTACTAATTTATAGAATGAGGACTTATCAAGTGACCTTAAAATCCTCAATCCTGCAAAGGCACTTACACGATTTAGTATACGTACATGGTGCCTTTTATGAGATGAGGAATTCATCTATTATGCCCACTAGAGATAATTGCAAAGCTCCCAGTGACTTTATGGGATAGGAATAAAGCCCCCAGTGAGACATTCCACAGGTATGTACATCTTTACAGGTCTTTATACTTCATCTTCTTCCTTAACATTTTCAACTAAATTTTAAAGTGTTTTGTTTTGTTACAATAGATATCTCTAGCTGAATTTATATTTTGGGGTAAAAGGGCATTAAATGTGAACATATGGAATATGATAGTCTAACCTGGAAGAACGGAAAGTCTTCTCAGAATTTGCCTCAGCTACACTTATGTAGGAATTTACACTGTATTCATGCTGAAAATATCCATCCCACCGGACATAATTTGAGATCTCATTGCATATCCATAATCACAATTTTCAGAACATTTGTTATAAAGCACCTTCAAAAATTTCTTCTCCTATAATCCTGCCACCCTTTACCACATGTACTTTTTTTTCCATTCTTTCCTTTACTTATCCCTAAATATTATAACAGTAGCTCTAAATTTTTGCAATCTAATTCTTGCCTAGGTCCATTAAAACTTAATATATTCTAGCAATAGAAAATCAAGCAAAAGCCTAATTTACATAAAAAATGAAGCAGCATAAAAGAGACTTATTCTGGTAGGGATTCAGGCATGTATTGTTGACTTTCACAACCTTAATTCTTATGGTGTGATAGAAAATATTTTACCAGTTCATACATAAAAGGCAAAAGAAAGCAAAGTCTTGGAAACGGCAAATGATTTTCTTATTTCTAGGTGCTACAGAAGTTGGGTCTGTTTTCAGGTATGGAGGCACTATATGTGTCTTGTAAAATCAGTGACTGTGCATGCATATGCAAGTACCACATAGGTTTTTGGGTCGGAGTTTGGTTTTATTTGATGACTTTTTATATACTGAGTAGCAAAAAGGCAATTTACAGAGCAAGAAATTAAATATTAGTGATACAGGAAGTCTTTGGCATATGAGCATAATTTGAAACATTTTACAATTTAGCCTTGATGTGTCATAACAGTTACAGTTGGATTTGAATCCCAAATTCACTCCCACGGACAAAAAAAAAAAAATCTAGTGTTTTTACCCAGACTGCTACATGGTTACAGAAATCAATGAATGAGAACATTCTCCCTGCAGTATCAACATAGCTATGTCCTGCAGTTAGAGGGTTGAAAATTGAAATACAAAATGTAAAGGCATGTAAAACATGTAAGCCCATTTTAATAATTAATAATGCAATAGGTGAAACAAAAATTAATTGTGTTGCAGAACCAAGAAGAGCAAGGATATTTAGCCTTGCAAACATGACAAGTCTCCTTCTATTTATTCAGAAGTGCAGGAGAGGCTACTAGTTGGTGATGAAGAGAAACAGTCATTGTTCAGGTGTCAGGAAGACCCATCCAAGAAGATCCTACCACGTGCAACTCTTACAGTGCCNAAACAAAAATTAATTGTGTTGCAGAACCAAGAAGAGCAAGGATATTTAGCCTTGCAAACATGACAAGTCTCCTTCTATTTATTCAGAAGTGCAGGAGAGGCTACTAGTTGGTGATGAAGAGAAACACTCATTGTTCAGGTGTCAGGAAGACACATCCAAGAAGATCCTACCACGTGCAACTCTTACAGTGCCTAGATGGGAACGATGAGTGAAAGTAAAATTTTGTTTAAAACATTGCAATTATATAATACTTTGCCTAAATAAAGATGTATTGGTAATACTGAAAAATTTAAGATGAATTCCAAAATTACCCATGTATCATAAAATTACTAACCGAAAGGAGGTGTGGGTTTTTTTTTTTTATTTCTTCAGATACCAATTTTATAAATTCATGCGGGAAAATGGACAAAGATACATGACTCACAAATACTAAGAAGTCCTAAAGAATTTGAACCACATTCCCTTGCTCAGTAGTGCCGTTTGGCAAGCACAGTTCTGTCTTAGAGTTGCCAGGGCTTTGTAACAAAACATCTCATCAACCTGAATGGAGGGAGCCTCCAGCTCAGGCTGCCCTCCACATCCAGTACAAGGCTTTAAAAGGGCTTGGTCCGGCCTCCACAATCCACAGTTCTTTATTACCTTATAGTGTATCATGGAGCCGCTGTGGTGTTTCAATCTATCTGGCCAACTTACCGAAGATGCAGAAGGTACATATGTCTATTGCTGCCACCTCTTGGACCTGCAGACACATTGGGAATGCAAGTTCTACAGGATAGCTCATAATATACAGAGTGGGTTTTTTTCTTTTACTGTACATGCAGTAGTTTTGTACTTTCCTTGGTAGAGAAGATATAGGATCTCAGTGGTATGCAGTTAGTTTGTTTTCTTCAGTTAGGTGGCTTTCAGGTAATCATTTTCTATTATTTCTACAAATAAAATGGTTCTACGGATTCAAATTATGAAATAGAGACTTTTCTTACAGGACATTTCTTAACAGAATGTTGTGTTTCCTCTCCTGTTCTAGATGTCTTAAAGGTCTTTCATCTTGTCTCGGATCACATCTCAGTCAAGTGACAGCCTGAGACAAAACTGTACGGGGAAGAAACCCAGGGTACTTTGCAACTCCTTTCTGCTCTTAGACACTCTTCACACAGAGGCAAGGTGCAGGGTTGTCAGTGTGCTTCCGGTTCTGGTGCTGATATATCTTGGAAATTCTCTGAGTTCTATCACTGTAGACACAGCCTTTGTCTAACAGTAATTTTAATTGACAAGACAAAGCTGAAGACTAAAATGTCAAAGAACACAGGCGAAAATTCAAAGCTATTTCTGCAATGGAGTTTTTGTATGTTTGCTGTGTTTTGTCTGTATTTATGATTGTCAGAATTTTCTTTAACCTTTTTCGTTTACAGTCAGGACCTAATAAGCTGGGAGAAAGGAGAGGAGTGGGCAGTGTCTGACAGAAATTCCTCCATGTAGCATATACACCAAGATAAACATTACCAGGATACCAGCTCACACAAAACCCTTGTTTGCTGTCTTTTTATAATTAATGAGGCAGTCTTAAAAAGTGGAAGAGCAATTTATCAGATGCTCAAAATTTTTGAGACTCTGGACCACTATCTTTCAAAGCAGGGTCTGTATAGGAGGCATACTGATCTTTTTAGAAATAGGTGAACAATGTTATGTCGAGGGGCTTGTTGTTTACCTTGCATGTTTTCTCATTGTGTCAATTGTTACTTGCAGAAGTTGAAGAGCTATTCCTGAATTATTTCTGTTTATACCCTTCCATTGGTATTTTGGTTCAGTGTGCTTCTGCTCAGCTGATTTATGCACATTAATATTGCCAGGATTGATCTTGTCTTTGTTCATTGTATATAGAAGGTTGTCAGGAATGTTCGTGAGGTGAAACATACTTGAAATAAAGGTGGTTCTATGTTTTACAGGTCCCTTGAATCAGATGCAGCAACCTTAGAAGAATGAATAACCCAGTGCATAAATGAAATCAGAGACTGGACAAAGTCTCACTTGCTTCATTCCCTGCCACGAGGAAGGAGGAAGGGTAGTTAAAAGTTGACATCCATGGTAATGGAATTCAGACGCGGAGTTGCAAGCATAGTATCTGCCATTTCTGCCTTAGATTTGCAATGGGATTTTGTTATATCCAGGCATGTTTTGAAAAGATCAAACAGCAGCTGTAGGCAGAAAGATGCTTTTTCATGTACTTCTGAGTAGAAGTTTATGGTATTTCTTTTCTCATCCCAAATGTATTCCTATCCTGTATGTTGTTACTACTTTGGCTTTTCTATCTCCACTCCACAGAGGCTGTATACTGGTTCTGCAAAGAAACTCAATCTAAGAGGAATACAACTGTCCATCTATTAAGATGTGAATGTTGTTGTAGACACAGGATGCCAATAAGGTACACAAACGTGCAGGGGTACTGGGGAAACTATTCCCATGAACTTTTGAAGAAGATAAAGATACCAAACTCTTTTGTGGCCTCTGTTCACTCGGCTAAGTAGATTCCAAGCTCCCTTTTTTTCAGAATAGTTATTGTAATACACTCCAGAATACAATGCAATCTGAATGCACAGTATTTGTAGATTTTTAGTTTATATTAAATTTCCCATGCAAAGTCGCTTCAGAGCAACTGTAATTCCTGATAAAATGAATTGGAGGTGCTGCTTTTAGTGTCATGGATGATGCAGGCACAGAGGGAACTATGCAAGCTGTGAGACTGAAGAGCTGGAGACTTTATAGGTTTGAACAAATAAGGGAGGACATGACAGAAGGAGAAAACTTGACAAGTGATTCAAAGAAGGTAATTTATCCTTTGTCTAACTCCTAAATCCAGTCACCAAGCATCAGCACCGAATGGTGACACACCTCAAAATGATAACATTGGGTATGCTTTTACAGAAACATAATTAACATCTCACACCCCTGGGTAATATCTGTATCAGGAGTTTAGAAAGAAAGAAACAGAGATTATGGACGTATGTGGATAGAATACATATTTGTCATCAGGTTGCAGAGAATGTTCTAAAAATTGAAGGGATGCTCAGATTGCATGGAGGTTAGCCACCTATTACTGGCTGTGGACAGAACAAAATCATTCTCTACAGTTTTTCACTGTGCTTGAGCTCAGCTCATGGGTGAGGTCCCACACTCACTGGGCTCAATAGCAAAAATAAGGATTTGTTGACTTCAGCAGCTGAGTTTTCACTTGGTGCATTTAATAAAATTGAATGGATCTAGATTTCACAAATCTCTCTTTCTGCTCTTGTCTCTTGAGGCAGCACAGTCAGTACTGCCTAAATTCAGGAAGCCATTGATTAGATCAAATCAGCATAAATGGGGAGGGGAAGAAAGAAAAGGAGCTCAAGTATAATCTGGGGAGCTGGGAAGTTGATGCTATTTTAAAATCTTATTAAAAAACTCTAAAGCATATGCAAATTTGAGATAACACACCTCCCTGGTCACAATGCCTTGAAGGCATTTACTTCAGTAATTCCTACCCAAGTCCATAAGTATTAAGCTGTATAGTGTATTTTCAATATTAATACTACAAATGCTTAGGTGTTTTCAAAGTAATCTTTAATTTTGGCCATCAAAAGTAAACTTTGATTAAAATCTCTTTATGTGTTTCCTATTCTGTTTAGCAATAACTGGATCAGGTTGGGTTTTTTTTCCCTTTTAGTGTTTCAGTACTTTTGGCCACCTGTCAGCAGATCAAAATTAAAAACAGAGGCTGATTAAATGACTCTCTATGGTGCTGTTCACAGAGCTTCATTAGTGCTTCAGTTTATGGCCACTCAGTGAGCCACACTGCTGTAACTTCTGACAGTTTATGGAAGCCGATTTGGAGGCACAGGATGTGGGGTACACGATTTTGCACAGTTGCGAAGTTTTGATTGCATGAATTATACATGAAGTCCATTACTGTTGATGCTCACTGGTGGTAAGAGCACTCTGAAGGTGTAAAACAGCTTTTTCTTTGAAACAAGCAAAACCCAACCAACCAAGTACTCAAAGCCACATAAAGGAAGAAAATACAGGAAAAGAATTACAAAAAAAAAACCCCAAACATACCTTTCTCTATTTGTCTATCTAATCACTTGATAGTATGAATAACAGCTCAGAGCTTTCCAGCTCATTTTGCTGGTTTTCAGGTATGTTGAGAACTAAGGTAGCAGGAAGGGGAAAGGTGACAGAGAGAGAAAGAAGCCTTCAAGGCTATGGCTGTAGATTATTGCACACACAAAGGATTTCTCCAGCATGAACACAGCAAGCATCTCTGAAAGCTCTCAATGTCACTTTGCCAAACATGTCTCCTCTCTTCACTAGTTGTCTGTCTGCTCTGTCACACACTTTATTAAAGCTTTGAGGCTTTGCTTTNTTTTTTTTTTTTTTTTTTTTCCCCTTTCCTTCTCTCTTTCTGTCTGCCTTTTCAGATGACAGGAAAGAAATTTCAAAGGCAAAAAGATGAGAGGTAAAGCAAAACTAGCTCTGATTTTCAGTATTCCCACTTTACTCAGGTGGCTTACTACTTCCTTGTTATTTTTTTCATTTTGTACTGAAAGGAAAATCTTCCTTTTGGTGAATATTTGGTGTTAATTGTTATAAAAACACTGCTTGGTGCAATACTATATAGAAGCCTTTAACCCTCACTGTCACACCGCACCTGAAACATATTCATTTGTTGATGGCAGTGTTCAGCAATAGTACCAAAACATGTATACACCAACACTTACACACATGCTACTCCCATTGACATTGGTGGGAAAATTGCACCCACGCAAATTATGCAAGGGTAGGACCTGTAAGTTTTGATGTAGAAAATAAGAAAATCCTATCAGGCTGTGCAAGCTCCTTCAGCTTGACACAGAGGGGATGTGTGTTTCCTCTTCCTCTAGCACTGGCCTGTAAAGCCAGTAAAGCCGCACATGTCATAATCTGGGTCATATTTATATTTATTTCCACTGAAAAATAAAGCAGTCTCCACTTTCAAGGATTCTTATTACTCATTCTACATGCCTAACATGCCCTTTCTGTCTGAAGCTAGGTGTAGAGAGCTGCTCATGACTATTCATTGTAATGTAGCAAGACATTCACAGCCTTAATATGTCAAAAAACAAAAGTTCATGGGGTGATACTTGTACCTTGAGGTACTTGTGTTAGGAAAAAAAACACTGGCAAATTAATGTAAGGCAAACAGCCTAATCCCTCAAACCATTTTTTTGGGTTCTTAAAACCCCAGGGTATTGGCTTTCTCAGTATGTTCATAATTTCTTTTTGTGTGCCGTGTTAGACCAAGGTCCACAGCTTTGCAACTAAAAGTTCTTGTGTAGTCTACTGCTTGTATGTAACTTTCATTACAAAACTTCTGAACTAATTCAGCTGTGGACTTTGCATGGGGAAGAAGATTCATCTCTGTTGCAGTTGCTTTCCACAGGTGTACTCAGACATGAGTCTGAGAAGTCATGTACCAAATGCGCAGCAAAGATGCTGTGCTTCCACAGTCACCAATACCAGATCTCTGAGCTGTCACATTACCCAGCAGTACTAACCTGATTTAGATCAGACACAGGCATACAACCACATTTCTGTAGAATTAACCAGAACTCATGATGCAGACCACCGTGCAGAGTATCCTGACTCCCTAATTTTACGAATACTATACACCACCAGCACTTGTCAGAAAACATTTGATTCAGCACAAGGTTAGAATAGTGTGGAGAGACAAATATTGACACAGCCAAAAAATTGCAGGAGCAGATTAACCCACCAACATTTTTTGAACAAAGCTGAAAAAGAAATGCGAGCTTGTCTCACATTCTGGCAGGATGTGTCTGCAGCATTTCTGACCCCACACTAAGAGGCTTAACATTAATATTTACTATTTACTATATTACAGAGCCATGTTCTCAGAAGACCTGTAAACATCAATTTATACATACTACAATTTGGAAAAGTTGTGCCTAGAAAAAACTCTCTCTTTAAGAAAAAATATTTCTGTGTTTTCTCATACCAGGCAATGGAAATCTTTCATTCTTACCCCTTACTTTTTCCCTATTTGTTCAGTAGTAAAGACATCAACATGTTTTTATCAGCTTTTATATCGGAGTAAAGTTGTGTAAGAAATTATATGTGACTGTAAAGAAACTCTTAGAGTCTAATGCAACAGAAGTTCCTTCTTAACTACAAGCTATAACTGTGAGCAGGTAGCCATGAAAAATACCAAAGCAAATGTTCTGTTTCTGCAGTGAGCATGCATGTTTGGAGGCTAACAGCATATTTTATGTAGTGACATCCCCTCCTCCTCCAACCTTCTGTAAAGTAATCCTCCAGTTCTCATTCATGATACAGTAGATTGGACTATCATGAGATCAGTCACAACAAATCCATTTCAGTATCATTGCATTTTACCCATAATCATATTCCTCCTGAAAAATCTGGCCAGAATCAGCTGTTCACTTGTTGGGGACATTGATGATACTGATTTTCCTTCGCTTTCCTTCTCTTCCCTTCCTCCCTTATACTCTTTTATGCTGTATATGGTCAAATTCTATTTTAAACCCTTCAGGGGAAACAATGTGTATCAAAACTGCTCTCTGCTGCAAAGATACTTGCAAGGAAACAGAGTATCTGATATCCCTTGTACTGAGCTAATGACCTGTATTTGTCTCACCGCTGTAAAAATGTCTCCACTGCGGGATCTGTAGGAGTCAACGAATTAGAAAAGTCCTTCATCTGAGGTGAAAGACAACGGCCATCCTTCCAGGTTATACCCTCTGTTCTGAAGGCAGTAAAATTCAGAGGTTAGTTGCTGCAAGTTTGATTTTAAATATATTCGGCATGTGAACATGAAATCTGCAACTCCTCTCCTTCTCTGATAGTAGGAATATGCCTTCCACAGAAGCCCAAGCTGACAAGAAGCTTTGACATCTAATTACCTGGAGACCCGAGACACAAAGTTTCCTCTGTTTCTTAATACAGGCAGCTTCCTCCTTGTTGCTTTCATTAGGTTGTTCTTCTGCCACAAAGAAAAAAGAATGCTCATTTATCTGAGATGCATTCTAGGACAGATTTCTTTGACACAAAGGTATCCTCAATGGCAGGAAACTGTTATTTAGTTCCATACTACCTGCTTCTGTTTTTCTGCCTCCAGGTCAGGAACGTACTGATGGGAAGTAAGACTAGGAAGGACACTGCCACACCACACAATGTTCCAGTGGCTCCAAGCAAAAAGAATAGCAATTTCAGTCTCTTAAACCTGCTCTAGCATTTAGTAGGCCTCAAGTCAACTTTCAGTAATCCAAAACTGTCTGAGCTAACCAGTAGGATTATCATTGTTTGTCTACTGACCAGCTTGACAGCGCCAAAGCTATGGTGCAATATTGCTCATTGTTCCATGACTTTTTTCTGCTAGCAGAAATATAAAAGAGTCAGGAGGAAAAAGCCTCCTTTCAGTAGGAAACTTGCTATTAGAAAACTGATTTCATCTACATAGCTTCCATTTACCATTTTTATATTGTGCGAACCCACTAATATTACTTTTAATGCCCTAGAATTTCTTTTAATGCCTGTGGATAACCGACGGGAAAAATAAACCCTCCGTCTAAACAGTAAGATAGTTGATACATCAATGGAACTATCCTAGCAGCAACTACAGGTCACGTACAGAACTGCAAATTTGTTCCCTGTTACCAAGGTACTATTAGGAGCTTGGCTCTGGCAGGATTTGTTGAGATCCTCTGTTTTAGCCATGCGTGCTGAGCTCTGAGCTACTGCAGTTATTCCGTGAGAAGAGCCAAGCTAGTCTCAGTGTGCCTGCAGCCACCGCAATGAATGTAAGGCACCCATGCCCTTACAATGGTACAGACGGTGCTGACTTGGACCACTGTGTGGTGTCTAGCAGATTGTGTTATGGACTTCTGGGTTGTTTTGGTTTGGTTTTTTTTGCAATGTGTGGAAATACTCATTAAAAATGAGATCATTGACCTGAGATTCTGGGTAGTTAAAACTTTCTGTAAAAATAGTTGTAGATGATGTAAGGATAAGTCAAGGAGGCCAGCAAAGCAGGATGAATCAGAGAATCAAACCAGTATCTTCAGTCTATAAATCTCACTGAGCAGAAAATCTGTAATTATGGCAAGTGTGATCTTAACTCAGGAAAAGAAGAAGTAGAAGAAGGATGTCTGCACAATACCTGTACAAAAATACTTTGCACAACTCTAGTGAGCATGAAGCAGTCAAAGACATGTGACCATTTCATGGAATGATGAACAGATACATATTTGTCTGCACACTTTGTACTGAAGTAAGGATGAAAGACAGTCTTTACTTTATTTCAGGTCTTTTCAGTGCCCTTTTCTAGAACACAGCATTTCTTTCATCTGCTTTCTACAAGTATTGCTAATTGTATACATTACAGTTATGTAATATTAAGAAAGTTTTCAAATGAACTGTGATGCTGGTAGTTTCTCTCCTGCAACCTTACCTCTAAACAGAGGCCTGGGAGAACTTGTTGGTGAAAGCCAAAGCAATGGAGACTTTGAGTACCTCATCTTGTATTCATTGTCACTAGATGGCTTACCCCCTTCAGCAATGGGTTAACATTTTCCTTTCTGGTTCTTTTACTGTCAGTGTACTCACAGAAGGTCTTCTTGTTACCCTTGACATCCCTTGCCAATTTCAACTCTAGCTGAGCTACAGTTTTCCATTAGCATTCCTGCATACCCAGGCAATGTTTCTGGATTCCTCCACTATACTCTGTCCTTGTTTCAACTTGCTGTATATGCTTCCTTTTAGTTCTGGAGCTTAATCATGAGTCTGCCTGTTTATTCATCATGGTCTCCTCATGAGCCTGCTTGTTTTCCTGAGTATGAGGATGGATTATTCCTATGCTTGGAGGAGGTTGTTCTCAAAGACCTGCCAGTTTTCTTAAGCTCTTCTGCCCTTCACAGCTGCATCTCATAGGATCCTATCTATGATTTTTGAGCAAGCCAAAGTCTCTTCTACTGAAGCCCAGGGTCTGTATTCTGCTTCTTGCTTTCCTCACTTCCCTCAGGATTTTGAACTTCCCTATGTCATATATATTATATAACCATAAACAAAGAGAGGATAACATCAGAGCAAAGCACTACATGTGGAATTGGCTGCAAAACACTCAGCTTTATACTTGTTTTGCAAAAATGTTAATGCTAGTTTAGTAAAGAAGTAGGTGAAGAATTGAAACCATAAACTTTGGTATGAGGAAATCTTTGACTCTGGGGTTCTTTTGCCCAGAGTAGCTGAAGCAAACATCCAAGGATAATTATAGAACCTAAACTGTTGAAAAGATGGCACATTAGTGAAACCACAGTGTGATCCTTTCTTCATAATGTTCTTTTAATCATTGTTCACATCTTGTGCTTAAATGTCATCTTCTCTGTTAATCTAAAATTTATCAAGAATATTCAGGTCCTCTAATCATCATTTCTTGTGAGGATTATTGAACTTAACCTTACAGGAGTTTCCTCCCTGGAAAGCGTGATCACAGATACATAATAGCATCAACCAATTATACATGAAAGGTGCATATGAGATCATTGGGAGTGTCAATATTGACTGTTCTCCAGGCTGTAATGGATGAGTCATTCTACCTGATCTAACGATTTTTATCATAATTCTAACCACCACATTAGTAAGAGGTGGCCAAATTAAAATGCTAAACAAATGTAACTTTTTCTGATAAAATATATGTATTATTAACTTCATTACAATCAGTTTTCTTCAAAGTTTCTTGGAAGCTGCTAATGATGTTGAAAGAAATAATGGATAACAAATCAGAACATTTTCTCACTGCGTTTACCAAAGTGACGGAAAAAATGACATAGGATCAATTCAATTAAGCATTACTTTACCAAAACAATTAGATTTTTTTTCTGCCTCAGCTATTTTTACATTTTTACAGGCAACATCTGTATCTTCTCAGCTGCATAATTTGTAATTCCCTGAATGCTTATCGTCGATTAATATCCATTGGGTTTTTGGAGATAGTCTTTTCTGTCTTTTTTCAGAATGGCTTCTCTCAGTCAGTATTACTTCTCCCTCACCACATACTCATCGCCATCTCTTGAAATAACATATAATAGTCCTCTTTCTAACCATAACCCATAAATTTATCATTTTCAGCCAGATTGTTTTGGCTACACAGAGCTCTATTAACTCTGATAGGGCTTTACAGAGACATAGCAATCAAGCCATACTCTATCAGTTCCTGGATTGAGGTTTCTTTTATTTTCTAACTAATCATTATTCCAATTTCCTTTTTCTAAAAGCCATGAGTGAAAAAGTCCCTTTGTTCTCTGGGTTTTTTCTTCAGATAATGCAATTCTTATTGCAAAGTTAAACTCTTACTTCGGAACAGATATGGATGCTGTGTATGTACACATGTACATTATTTCATCCCGAAAGCCTTTTCATAGAATCA
>RSEF01000003.1:71979231-72007767 GCA_003993805.1 Himantopus leucocephalus | reverse complement strand
TCAAGGTCCCTTCCAAACTAAACCATTCTATGATTCTATGATTTCTTTAAATGAAAAGGAACCACAAAGTCCTGGCTGTGCATCATTGCATTTTAAAACTACCCTACGCAAGATTATCACTATAGACTACTACCACTATAGTCTCTCAGTGTCGTGCAATTTCAATTAGAAAGCATGATTTTTTGTGTTTACTAATCCAAAGAACTTAAAGTATTGCTGTCTAAATATTTGCAATGTTTCAATCAAAACTGCTCTACATAAGGCGCCTCATTTTAATATTGTGTTTTGGTGCCTCAGGCTGAAAACATTAAGTATGTTATAGGATATGAAGGATTTTAATTCCTTGTACATAATAACCATCTAGTATTCAGAGACATCCTGAGGTATCCTTATTCTGTAAATCATTGCTTTACATTACTCTTATAACAAAATGCAGCTGTGATTAGCAAACTCATTTTTCATCAGTTGTTTTACTCAAACACAGCAGAGCTTTCATGCCCTCAAATACGCATATTTTAAAAATTTCATTCTGTGAAAAAAATAAGTGTTTACATAGTAAACATAGTTTATGGAGGAAAATATGGATTTTCATCTTTACATTTCCATTTGAAAAAAATATTAGATTTATTCTTTCATAAGGTAACATTTTCATGCACAAAAGGTACCTTGGAATGAATATATTTATTACCTGTGTCATGCTATAATACAGTAAACATCAATAATTTTGATTACTAATGGGAAATCATACCATGAGCCTCCTCCATCATTTCTGGATGAGCTCGCTATGTCTTGAGAAATCAGCAAGCCTGTAAATGATATTATAGTGCAGTGGGAACACAGGTAATTTCATAATATCCTGCTTAACTTAGGTAAGAGTACATAATAGATACCAATTAGCCATATATTTGAATTTGTTTCTAAGGACTAAGAATAAGGTACTTTGCTACTGCAATTCAAATGAAGAAAGAAAAAAGCATATTACAAAGACATAAGTAGAAAAAGCTGTTAGAAGGACCCAATGATGTTTATGAATAGAAAAAAAACAGTCTTTGTATGGCTTTCACATAAAAAAAATAAGTACACGTCCTACTATTGCTAATATTGATTTTAATATTAAGCATTGCAAAAGTATGTTAAAAAAATGGAGCTGTGGAAAAATCGCAGTAATTCACATTCAACTTAATAACAGGTAGTGATTGTTCTTTTAAAAATGAGTCCAGAGAAAATGCCTAACCTTGATTATATTATTTTATGAATGTAACACATAGAAAATTCCATCTCCCTTATTACCTATTTAAATGCAAATATTATAAATTTTTATATCATACACCTGTTAACACACACACACAAACACATAAAGGTATTGGTGTATATTTTCATCACTTTTATATGTTTTGGTAAAATTCTTTTGAAAGTGGAAAACAAAGATATTTTGTGAATGACATTACCTGTGCATTCAATTTTTGTTTGATGTTAGAAATAACATGTTATTTTGCTCACTTTCAGAATGATATAGAAAGAATAGCATGATAACAATGCATAAAAATAACTTTTTAAATAATGCCTTACTAGTGACTTTTCAATTTTAATTTTGTGGTGATCATGTTTCAAAATTTTACCATTATTATTTTCACAGAATTATTCTTTATTGTCTGTTTCTGTGTAGACTAATATGAGGAGAATATTCAGCTCCTACTGAATTCAGTAAAAAATCCAGATGTGCATTAGTAGCATTTTTCTAGTTTTAGAGACAGCTTGGGTGTTATTACATGAGGGAAAACAAAGAAGAAAACAAGGAGCACAAAACAAATGGAAACTTTAGCTGCTCTTGCGTGGGCTCCTCTCCACGGGCTGCAGCTCCTGCCAGGAGCCTGTTCCTGTGTGGGTTCTCGATGGGCTGCAGCTTCTTTCATGGCATGTCCACCTGCTCTGGCATGGGGTCCTCCATGGGCTGCAATGTGAATATCCACTCCACCATGGTCCTCCATGGGTTGCAGGGCAACAATCTAGTTCACCATGGTCTTCTCTATGGGCTGCAGGGGAAACTCTTCTCCAGCACCTGGGGCACCTCCTCCCCCTGCTTCTTCACTGACCTTGGTGTCTTCAGGGCTGTTTCACGTTTTTCTCACTCCTTGCTCTCACAGCTGCTGCACAGCATTTTTCATGCTTTCTTAAATATTTTATCTCAGAGATGCCACTAGCATCACTGATGGTCTCATCTTTGTGTCCTTTTTGGAGCTGACTGAAATTGGTTGTGGGGGCCAGGGGGAAGCGTCCAACTTCTTCTCACACAGACCACCTCTGCAGCCCTCCTGCTACAGAAACCTAGCCACACCAGTCAGTTATCACAGTGCGACATGTTGTGGCATCTATAACTTTTTGGGGGATTTACCTCAAGGTCCTAATTTTATCCTATTTACCACTATGTTCTGCAATCTCAACTAAAAGCAAGTTAGAATGGTGAGAAATTACTGTTACTACCTATATAGGTAGGCCTAGAGTTGCTGGGCAAGTTAGCATTGGTCATGACAACCAAAGAAGAGAGACATTTTTCAGTCTTGCAAAGTCTCTCTTCTTTTCTACACAAAAGTCCTTGATAAAGGAACAAGACCTCGGGTGCCAAATAAAAAAAAAAAAGAAAGGTTTATTGCAGATTCTATACTACAGGCTATGATGACGGTTAATTTCTGTTCTTTTATATATGCTTCTGTTTGCATCATATTTAAGATGTTTATCTATTGAAAATAAAATGTTTTATATTACTTATCTATTTATCTTAAATTATGTAAAATAATAAAAATGTGCTGCATATAATGAACACAATTCCAGTTGTGCATAATGGTAGAGATTCTTATAGGGAATAAATTATGATCCCACTGATAAGATATTGATGAAATATTGCATTGGTAACAGGTTCTGAAAAACTTTTCAGTCAATGAACTTTATTTGCGTTCCTTTCCAGACTTGTATTTCCACATCACAGTAACAGAGAGAGACCTCTTTTTTCTGACAACAGAGCTATAGAACAGTTCTTTGACAGGTGTAGACAGATTTTTGGTGACAAAATCACCTTACTATCAGAACTGTTTAATAAATCATACAAACATAGACTAAGCACATAACTGCCAAACAGTATCTCCTTCGCCCATGTTTAAGTCTTTCAAGGATATTCTGAACAAGAAAATGCCTCTAAATGTTTGTTTCATAGTCATTGATGGATTTTTTCCATGAATGTGCATAGCCTGGATGTAAGCATTCTTTGCTACCTTGTGGCAATGAGTTCTGCAGTTCCTTTATGCTGTTTGTTCTTTTTGTTTGTTCTGATAGATTTTATCTAATGCTTTTGAATTCTTTAGTTAGGAAGTGCAGTAAAAAGTCCCGCCTCATTTTCCATCTCCGTGACTTTTATGATTTAAAAAAATCTATAAAATGTTCCCTACTTGTCTTTGCTCCAGGCTGAAAAATCCTTCCTGGTTTAATATTTTCTTACTCAGAAGCCACTGTATATTCCTGATCATCCTTATCAGCTTTGTGGGATGTTTTATAGTTCGACTGTATTCAATTTGGAATGAGAAAACCAAGATTGCATAGAACGGCTGAGACATGTACACTGTGGATATATGCGGTAGTGCAATCAACTCTTTTTTTCTTCTTTTTTTAAAAAATAAAAAAGGGCTATGGAGTAGACTGCTTAGAGTAGAATACAAAAAAACTTGCAAAAAGCTTGCTGGTCCCTGCTTCTAATGAAAAATCAAGCTAGGAGGCTAGTATTATAATACGGTTATTTACCTGTCTTTGCCAGCTGTAGCTTGCAAAGCTGGAGTCTGTGTGGTAGAACTGGGACCAATACTAAAATGTGAGATCCAGATTTTTCAGTGCTGTTACCATGCAAGCTTAGAACCTCTGGTTGAAAAGTTCATCTGATCCAGCAATTATTGTTAAATAACAATGAATGCTTATATGACCAACCTGTATGTCTTTTTAAGAGGCAAGCTCCACATGACACATATTCATCAGGTAGTGGAAATGCAACCCAAAACATTCAGTTCCACCTCTTTTTTCCCTAGTGTAAACATAGTCAGGTTTCTTGTCTGTACATGTGTTCTTATAAGCCAATAAAGGGTGGTTAGAGCTAATTCGATTTCTGTTTGATCATTATCGCATAAGAATTACAGTAAGATTCCATAGCTGTCATATATCACGTTCTTTTTAAATTTCAACTGCAATCACAGAACTGTTATGCCCCACTCTTTCCCATTTATTCCTAAAGAATGGAACACAGAATTGATAGGCACCCTATTACCTAAAGAAGTGACAGTACTCAAAAACATTAAAAAATGCCATCCTGTGTCCTTTACAACTTCACAGTTTAAACTCATTTTCAGGAGGAAAAAAACTGCTGTTATCTTCAGATTCAAAGAGGTTCTCATTGATTGTTTACCTTGAACACAGAGCCTTTCTAAAGCAATTAGCAAAATATAAAAAGTAGTATCAGAAGAAAATTCAATGGCTCTGTTGGAAATGTCACACATAAGCTGGCTCATTTCTAAACTTTGCTTCTGTTTGATTCTCACAAAGTAAAATGTGAGAAAAATGAAGTCATTAAACTTTTAAGAATTTGACTTCACTTAAAATATGTGATTTTTAATTAGCAAATTAATTTGGGTTTTTTAAGTGCAGTATCTACAGGGAGGAGTATCTGGGTAATTAAACAAAAATATTAGTATGATTTAAATTGTACTTCACTAATTTTTCATGCTAATTAATGTCTTCATGTAGCAAGTCACTTCACCTAGATAATGTGTTGTCTACCATAAATAGCTACTCTCTCCCTACTGTGGTATTTAATGCACATCCTGAAGTTGAAAGATGAATTAAAGCAGAGATTAAAAAAAAATTAAAAATAACTGCAAATTAAAAAGGAAAAAAAAAGAAAAAATTTTAAGTCCCAAGAATGAGGTTCAACTCTGTATTAAGAAATGCATATATGTATAGGTTTGTATACAGCAAGTGAGATCATGGACTCAACTGAGTTCCTCTGCGGAGTTGAGCATTGCCATTTGAGACACTCTCAGGTATTGGAGACGTGGGTGGCAGATATGAGCAGAAACTATGGGATTTCTACAGCTTTCTGGAGACTCAATGGAATTTCAAACAGCATTAAATGTGACAACTTTGACTTAGACCCATAGTCAATGCAGTGGAATTTAACTGACCAACTGTGAATCATAGAATCATAGAATATCTCAAGTTAGAAGGGACCCATAAGGAAAGGATCAATACTATTGTTTAAACAAGTATCTAAGCTTTTTTATGCCTTAGATGCTCTAGGAACATCTTGGTTTCCAGCTCCCTCTCCCAAAGTGTGCAGATTTTCCACAGGTCTTGTGCTATGTCTGCCAGCCCTGAATGGCAGTAAGATATATTAAACAACTCAGAATTAGAAACCGGTGCAACAGAATTCTGCCCCAGGTATCTTTATTGTCTTGAGCTGAATCATATTGACAGTTCTAACTCTGTAGATCATACCAGGAACTTCCACACATAATGCTTACATAGGCACTCCCATAAGACATTCAAATTTAGATGATTATCTTAAACTGAATTCAGGCCTTTCAGTGAGATTAATGCCATTCTGCATTTCTTGCCCAAACTGAGAAGAAAAAGAAATGTTCAACCATAATGCTTCCCTGCTTTGATTCCATGTGTTTCTTTTAAAGATCTGAATGGAGATTTCTACAGCTTCTTATTTGGAATGATTTGTATTTTGAAGAATCACAGAATCATGGAATCACGGAATTTTCAGAGTTGGAAGGGACTTCTAGAGATCATCTAGTCCAACTCCCCCAAGAAACTGTAACAGCTTCCACACTTCATCATTTTATACATTCTCGAGTTTTGAAAAGTTGAAAAAATAAAGACCTTGAATCAATTTAGGAAACTCTTCACTGGAATTTGCTGTAGGAAATCTCCCAGTAAAATGCCCTCTGCAGAAATTCTTCACAAAATCTGATAGGCAGCTTCTCCGATGTATGTGATCATTATAAGAACAGTGAGAACAAATTGGGAACAAACACAGTTGCAATTCCTCTTTTCTATTTCTCTCCAGTGAGGTCTTCAACAAGGTGGGATAAATTAAGAACTCATTATCTACATCTGTAAAAAAGCAGGTTTCATTCCTAAGGACTCATGATCTAGTTCTGACTGACAAGTACGGGCATCTAATTTATCTGTCACAAAACAAATAATGTTTAAGATCAAGGCTAAACTACATAGGACTGCAATGGAGAAAATTATTTTGATATCTAAAATCTGTTCCATTCAGCTGTTCTGCTGAGTTTAGGTGTTATGACTTTTCTCACTTCTGATGGTGTAAGAAGTCTATTTCTGGCAGCCACAGACCACAGAAAAATGTTTCACTTACAGTAGTCACCATGGCTAGATTAGACATGTGTAAAAGCTGTTCAGATATGACTTTCAGTCAAATGTGAAAAAAAAAAAAATGGAGAAAACTGTCCGCAGTTTGTTATGCCAATAAGGTATTCTGTGGTCTTTAAAAAAAAACGCCAAAACACAAACAAATGGACAACACCTCCTTCCCCGCCCCCCCCCGGCCCTGTAAAATGGCTTACTGAAATGTATAGAATCATAGAATGATTAGAGTTGGAAGGGACCTTGAAGATCACCTAATTCCAACCCCCCTGCCATGCGCAGGAAGACCTTCCACTAGACCAGGTTGCTCACAGTATAGATGAAGAAATACTTTAAAATCCAAAATCTTGACCATTAACTTCCAAAAATGTTGTTGGTTTTTCTAGTAGAGGTTGGGAGATTAGCAGTTTAATTATCAGTCATGCTGAAAAAGAGTCGGTGTTATGGGGGACACCTAGAGGAAGATGAGCCACTGACCGGGCTCACTCCTGGGAGTCTGTTGCTGGTAGGGTGTACTGGGCTACACCAGGATGTAGAGCTGCATGAGGAATACTGTGTCCAGTGTTGGACTTCCCAGTTCAAGGGATGGGTGAGGAGAAAGGAAAGAGATTTCAGAGAAGGGTTATCAAGTCCACATTTAGGGTGTCAACCATAGCCAACAAAGAGAGTCTGAGAATACTAGGTTTAATTTGATGAAGAAGAAGCTATATGCTAGCTACCTTCACCCCCTGGAAGGGGAAATACAAAGAAGGCAATGCCAAACTCCTCTGAGCAGGACTAGCAGTTGTCAGAGGGGGCACAGACTACAAGATCTAGTTGGAGAGGTTTAAGTTCATCATTGGGAAAAATTTTTTGCTTGGAGGGTACTATGATACTGGAACTGGTATTCTCTCTTTTCTTGGAGGTTTGCTGGCCTAGGCTAGAAAGAGCAAAGGCTGAGCCAGAGCAGTGTTGGTGATAGTCCTGCTTTGAGTGGGATGCCAGACTAGATAATCTCAAGAGGTTTGTTCCAAAAAACATTTCTATGCTTGTTTGAAAACAAAAGATTTTTTTCCCCTTTTTCATTTCCAGATATTAAAATGTTATGCTTTGATATTTTAGTATTTGTTTTCAAAAATTTTATTTGAATAAACTAAAAATATTGAATAATAATTTTTTTATTGATCTAATCTCACAAATGTGGAATCTACTTTTCACAGAACAAAAACTCCATAAGAATATTATTTACATTTACCAAAATCAAAATATGTCAAAATTCCCGAATGAAAATATTTTAGTTTGTAAATCTAAACCAACAGGTGTTTTTCCTTTTGCTTGCCATGAAAGTGAGTCTAGAATACTCATATAAACAACAAAATCTGCCTTTTAAAAAGAATTGGAATGAATGGCATGAGTTCCAGCTATTCCAAACACAGCTATTCTGGAAGGGAAGATTACTCAACTGACAGAAAACTGAATGTTTGATTCTTTCTGGCAACTGGAAGGATTTTGATTCACAAAAAACAAACACAAGTGCAAATACTTCATTTTTAAGACATAGAAAACAAAATATTTCATCTGGAACACTCAGTTATGCAGACACTGCATCTTTCATAAAAAAAAAAAAGATAGAAAATTCCTGACTCTCTCTGTGGACTGCATTTAAATTGTACAATGACAAATCTTCCCAAAATTTCAGAATGATCCATTTTTAGTGTTAAAAATATATATTGAGCTGACAAAGAAAGCTTTAGAGAAAATAAAGTTAAAATATGTGCCATGTCTCTTTATTAAAATCAGACATCTGAGAATGAATCACAGAACTATAGAACAGCCCAGGTTGGAAGGGACATCAAAAGACCCTCTTGTCCAACCTTCCAGGGGAAAAGGAGCCTAGATGAGACTAACACCACGTCCAACCACATCTTAAAAATCTCTAACAAAGGACAACCTAGCACATTCCTGGAGAGGTTGTTCCAGTGATTGATTGTTCTTACTGTACAAAATTTCTTTCTAATATCAAGATGAAACCTCTCCCAATGCAACTTGTACCCATTGCCTCTTGTCTTCTCCATGTGGCTCCTTGTGAAGAGAGATCCTCCATCCTCTTTGTAGTAACGTTTTAAGTAAAAAGTTAAAGAAAAGAGTGGGATGTTGGAAATAAGGAAAATATAAACAATCATATTGGAAAATATAACAGTATTGTCATAACTGTACATGGCCTTTTACTTTTCTATTTCATGTCTCTGCCATGTGGAGAATGTCTTCTGAACACAAAGCAAATTTCTCAGAAATCATTAACTCATCAATAAAGCACTTCATAAACTTCACCTAGAAGGAGAAAGGTGTCAGAAATTACATACTAATGTGATCAGTAAAGTTTGTGAAATGAACATGACCCAGACATCCATAGATTCTGATCTGTGACAAACCAATCTAGTTTTGAAAAGAATTTCTTTAAAAACATTTTCTGGTATTGTGCATGAGAAAGACATGTGAACAGAAAGGAGCCAAATATCTCCTTGGATGGAACTTTATGCAAACCAGTCTCGAGTCCCAAGAAAATAGAAATATATATGTTTTAAAATATTGGCCATGTACTTTTATACTATGCATAGTTATAGCGGTTTTTTGTTATGTATGGATGGCAGATTTTGAGTACTGTAATAGATCCCAAAGTCTGCTTTGACTTTGCTTATATCTTTTGAAATTTCCTAATCTTTCCATAAGAAGAGGAGGAGTGTACTCCTTTGTTAAAACAAATATAGATATACTTTTCATTAAAAAGAAATGTTCCTTTAGTGGCCAAGAGAGATAAAATCACATATGAATAGTGAGGTCTTTTTTCCTCACTTGTTTTAAGTCACAGAATTAAACAGGGCAGGCCCACACACACTGAATTCTCTCCATCCCACATCATCTTTCTGATTCTTCACCTTGTAGATCAGTACAGTCAGTGAGAAACTACACTGAGAACATGTGAGGCACCAATACCAGAGATAGCCCCTTCACTTCTTAATAAATCTACTGCTGACAGAATAAAAATAGGCTTGATAATTATATGTTTGATGATCTGCCTCATACGTGACACCAGCTTTCACATTGTCTTCACAGCAACGGTGTCCGAGAACCTTGTCTTGTTTTATTTTCTCTTCTAAAAGATACAGCAAAAGAATAACAAATAGCTGAATTACCTAAGCTTAGTAAAGTACATCTATTAGCTGTGCCTTGTAACTGAGGTACGTGAAATTCCCAACTGTTGCAATAACAGGCTAAGAAATGTATGAGCTCAAAATACTGTCATGCTGAATTCTCATGTGTATTTTATATATGGCAACAGCTAGACATTTTACATGTATGAAATCTATCTCATAAAATAGAAAATAAAATCTATTTCATAAAGATTTGACCCATCTGAGCAAACAATTGTTATTTCCTCTGTCCAACAATAGCTGTGTTCCTTTAAAGAAATGGACAACCAAATCCGCATGATGACTTGTTTTGCATTTTCTGTGGATGAGGGAGGGAGTTTTGTAGCTCCGTTGATACATGATAACTCATTAAGCTGTGTTAAATTGATTGCTTCTAATCATCTGCTCACATTTTAATAATGTGCAGTTGTTCACCAAGAGAATTTTATATGTAGCTTATGTGTATCAGAAAGTAGAATTAAAACTTAATTACCTGAAGAAGTATGTTCAAACTCATTCAACTCATTTCCAAATACACACATACACAAATATACACATATATATATACAAATATACATACAGTTGTACACACAGTAAAAGAAAGGTATTTGTATACTGAAGTCCAGTGGAGGGCCAAAAATATGGTTAGGGGGCTGCAGCACTAGACATGTAATAGCAGGATAAGAGTCAGCATTGCTCAGCCTGAAAAAGTGTGTGCTAAGGAAAGGTCTTATTGCTCCACAGCTCCCTCATATACCTATGATATAAATAAGCTGGAGCCAGATGCTCAGAAGTGCAGAGCAATAAAACAAGAGGCAAAAGTCATAAGTTGTGACAAGGGGAAAAAAACCCAACACTCATCACATATGGGTAGACAAACACTGGAATAGGTACCAAGAAAGACTCTAGAATCTCCACCCTTGGAAGTACTCAAAACTCAACTGGGCAAAGGCCTGAAAAACCTCATCTAAGTTGGCTCTACTTTGAGCAGCATCTTGTACTTTCAGAGGTCCCTTCACACATTATTCTATGTTCCAATGATTCTGTAGATATATATAATTACTAATTTCTGAGCAACTCTCCTTCCTTTTCATGTTTCCTCCTCTTTTACCTTTTCTATATTTTTAGCTTAGATTTTAATTCGGGGAGGTATTTGAACTTCACTATGTTTACTAGGTTTGTAACAGCTGACTGAAAAAAATGTTTCACAAAACAGTTAACTTTTTTAATATCCACCTTGTCTAAGTTGTCAAAATAAGTAAACAGTCATGGTTATCTATTAAATTAGGTCCCGATTAGAGCTGACTGACAGGTTGTGACCTGTTTGGATCTATAGAATTTAAGATAACAAAATTAAGGTTGGATGCAGGGACGTTCATCATCTCCCACTTATTGCTGACTTCCAAAAATCAAAGCTTCTCCACTTTGCTAAGCTGATATATGTTCCCACAGCTTGGATGAATATTTGCAACTGGATGATCATATTGCAGCTTGTCTGCCGATTCTCATCCGTGTTTGACTCTGCTTGCTTTTTCATTTTCCACCATAAATATGAGGCTCAGTTTTTACTGGCCATTTTCTGGCCACTAGTGCAAAAGGCCGTAACTTAAGTTGTTTAATGACACCATTTCTCTTGCATTTCTATCATTTGTGATCTCTAAGACTTGCCACTGCATCACAACTAGAAATAACTAATTTTCAGTTTCTCAAGAAACAAAGCAGTGGAGAAAAGAAGAAAAAAACCTTGACATTCCTGTAATTTGTTTGTATTTTGATAAATTATTATAGTACATAACTAAGAGACTCCTAGTGGATATGACATAGATTCAAAGTGCAGGGACTCACCTAAAGGATTTGCAATTACAAGCATAGCAACAACTTTTGTTATCATTTAATGTTGTCCTGAAATTTAACAGTGCAAATGTTCTAACAATATTGTACAATTAAGCATATCACTTTTTCTTTCCTTTTGCAGTAACAGCAGAAATTAGCTCACAGTCATTAGTAAAATACAAGTCAATGTCCTGTTTACACAAAGGTTATTGTTCATATCAGTTTCTGAAAAGTAATTACGTGCTTAACACTTGGAAGAAATCCTCATCATTCTGGAAACAGCAGTGATGTGATCCTTTCAGTAAAATCAGGTTTAATAATCCACTGCCACTTGCACACCACCTCCCTCTTCTTCCCATGCCTGAAGTATAATGGTGTCTGGCAGCCCGAGTGGGGGTACTGCGCGGTGACCTGGCCCCATGTTTAATGGAACAGAGGGATGTTGCTGCTGCAAAGCCCCGGGAGGGAATTCAGCTGGGTATAAGTTGTATCTTTGCATGTAACAGCTCCATGCTGTTCAATCTCACCACTTTTTCAATTAAAGAATGATTTTGTTAGGATTTTGCCAGTGGCAATGAAGCAGCTGGCAAATGTCTGTTACCCCTGGGTGTTTCCAAATATTGTATCTTCCAGCCCATGGGATATAGCAAATTGTGTGATTTGATATCATGTCTCAAAATACAGGCTCTGGAAGATGCTAGTGCTGAGACTATATCAAAATGTCAGACAATTAGGTTTTTCTGTTATGTGTGCAGAATAAGTCCCTTAAGTACCAAAAGATGTACTGATGAAAAATAGGGCCAGCACCCATGTGGCTGTGTCTAACAAATTACTTACCCTTCCTCTCTGTGTTATTGTGGTAACTCAATCAAATAAAATTCATCAAGCTGGCCAAAATTGAAACACACATGAAGAAGAACATATGTATTGTTTTGCTGTGGCTTTCTGCACACGTTACTAAGCCCTTTACTGTCATTAATCATTTTAATCTAGTTCTTGAATAACTGGCCATTGACTCTGCCTCTTTGAATTTACAGATTTAATCTCCTAAGGAAAATGACTCCTTCAGGAACTTTAAACCTGAAAAACAATACCTATATTCTCCACTACAGTGATCTCAGAGACATTTGTGTGAAAGTCTGATTTCCTCTGTGTACCTCCTCTATACCATTAGAACGAGTCTTACAAGAGTTTCAAGCTTACTTAGTAGTTACTAAATCCCTTTTAAGTTCTTTATTGCTGGATCTGCCTGATACAAGACTTCGTATACCCAGAATCTGACTCCATTGGATAACTACTCCGGCTGTCGTGGCAATAGATGTTTGCCCCCCAGCTCTGCAATGGTTGCACGTGGCTTTCTCTTGCCAATTCAAAGGCAAACAAGAGACAAATCTGTGCACATAATGCCGGGGTCATTGTTCTGAAAACGCAAACCTTTGCCGTTGTTATTTGATGAGAGTCACACTAAGACTATTAACCTCTACAGTCAAGTGCCTGACCTCTGAACATGTCACGTAAAACCTCATTCTTCAGAGCAAGTGTGTAATACTCCAACATAACAGGAATATGCTTCTTTATCACGAGCCTTTATCTTACCTCCTGACACACGTGAGTGAAATTACTTTTATAATAAACCTGCTTCTTTATATTATATCATTATTTGTGTCAGTGTCAAAAACATTTCAGTTCTGCTACTCTGATTGCCTCAGTCTTGACCAATGACTTTCACTGGCATAGGCCATTTACACAATATCCTAAGCATTGTGTCTTTTTGACAGTTAGTAACGTGCTACTATTGAATTCCGAGGGTCCTCTTAACACTATAATCCAGTGTGCTGTAAACATGAGAGCTTTAAGTTCCAAAGTAAAGGGACAGAGTGGTACTAATGCAACTTCACCAGAGAGCAAAGTATAGGCTATGCATTTTCTGATGGAGTCTCTGCATCTTGGCACTGGTGGTTGTCAGAAGTGGAGAGAAAAGCCTGGGTTTTTCAAAAGGAAGTATGGGAGAGACAGCTAAAGAACTGGGAAGAGTCACAAGTTGGGTTGTGACGTAAGGTAACAAAACAACTAAATGCCAGGCTGTGATTTAGCTACCCCACTATATATTTATGGAAAGCTCATTACAGTGAGGTGTATCCTGCCTGAAGAGACATTTGCAACTTATTATAGCAAGCTATAACAGGTTCTTGAACATTGCAGCTCAGGCAGTGAAGTGGGAAAAGATGTGATGACTCCTCCCAAATACTGAATATCAAAAATGGGAAGTGTGACCACCTGTTGAATAGCGTACTGTAACCACAGCAGACTCCATCTTTGAAATAAAAGTCCACATTTGATTTCATGAACCTGGTCTAGCTGACAAAGATTAAACCATAGAAGAGAAAGATGGTGATCAGTAAAATTGGATGGAAAATAATTTTCCAAAAACTCCTATTTCAGTTATATGATTCCATATGTTCCCATTATGAACTACTGCAAAGACTAATAGAGGATAAACACAACAAACAAAACTACAAAAATGTGGCCTTTTTGTACTGGACTGGTTACTTACAGGTTTTTTACACCAGAACCATTTGGACAGTGATACTTAATACTCGTATTTCTATGCCTTACAAAGAAATCACAGAAAACTCAGTTAATGAATGTCTACATGGAAAAGCTGGATTGTTTCACATTTGGAGGCAATCAGATAAAACAGCTTTTAAAGTAAAAATCTGTGACTGGTGGCAGCAGGGAAAATAAAGCTGTTTCAAGTTACAAGTTTGCAGCTAGTCCAGTTCCAAAGCACATAAATTTGTTTTAAGCAACCTAATTTTTGGCAAGTACAGTGATTCAGTACTAGGACAGGTCTCTGCGACATCCACAAGCAGCAAAAAAGAATCTGAAAATACTGTCAAGTATCAAGTCTTCTCTCGTACAACAGAAGTCAAAGGGATTTATCATAGAATTGCATAAGAACAGGAGCAGACACATTTATAAAAGGTTCCTGTAGCTTGTACGGAAGTGGTATTGGGAGAGGCTTGTTTGAATGAACAATCCATCCTTCATTTTCTAATGTGAAAACTAGAAATAGAGGAAGTAATGAAAAATGTTGGTGGAGTTTCCTTAGCTGGAATCACTCCACAGACTCCTTGCAATACAGAGGTATAAAACTGTAAATTATTGAATTAACTTATCTGGCAGAACAAGAACACTCAGATCCATAGTTAATTCATGAACCCCCATTTGTCCCCGATGATTCTTTTCATTCCATAAAAGGGCAAAATAAATGTGGAGAATGTTACAACCAAAACACCTTCATTGATTTTTTGGAGCTGCCACTAATTTGTATTCAGAGAGAGCTGGACTGGGTAAAACATACTAAAGGTTTCTTCTAATGATTGCCAGCCATCAGACACTTTTGATGCCTAAATCAAAAAGGTTGGCTGCCATTACTTTACTATTACAAATTACCTACGCAGTGAGGATTCACCTTGTTTACCTCCAGCTTCAGCTCCCCTTTGCCATGGGAAGCATACAGACTTACAGACAGAAACTTTGCTGACCTGACAGGGATTGCCGGTAGGTGACCCAGCCTGCTCATTGTTACACTGCAGATTGTGTGCTAAATGAAGACTAGATCCCAAGTTCAGAGTCCTGTCTCCTGGGTATTTCTACCTCCTTTTCACTGTGTTAAAAAATGCGAGTAGCAGCAGATATAACCATGGCGTTCATTTCCCCAAGCTCTTCTATCCAGTGCAATCATCTATGGTAATCACAAATGAAGGCCAGTCAACAATCTCCTGCAAGATGCCAGATCCTGAACAGCTTAATCCTATTGGAAGTGGCAGTTAGGAAACAGGCAATACAGTGATAATAAAAAGAACCTCTACTAATGGGAAAGAGATTATGAGTGAAAAGTTTGGAATTTCTACCTCACTACAAATTGCAGTAAGCATGCAGTATGTTAGTATAATTTGAATCAATAGGCATATTCTTAGGGGTCCTTGTCGATGTGCGATAAGTTTAAAGTGCTTGAGCAACATCATAAAGTGCCAATGGAGGAAACACAACAAGAAGAATTATGTGAGTTTAATTAAGAACAGAATTTGATAAAGATCTCCAGAGTGCAAAAATACTCTTATCAACAACCTTCCTTCCTCTGCAAATTTCTGGTTTTCACTTCTAACCTTAAAAACATTCAGCATAGATCAAAGGTAGGAACTGCATACTGAAATGTACCTCTTTGAGATTTTCACATCTTAGAGTGATTTTCCTATAACCTTTATCACACCATGGAATTAAGCCATTCCAAACACATTAAAAGAGAGAACCTTCCACCCAACTAGGCTCAAAAGAAGCTGGAGTCTGTCAGAGAAATAATAAAAAAGATGTTGGCTACATGGTTTTTGTGCTATTTCACCTGCAAATAAGTTTTTTTATCAGATGTCTCAAGCATGGTTTTGCAGCTCTGCACATACAATGAAAATAACACCACTTTCCCCCTCAATTGCCCTCAAAAGCTCCTCTATATGTATCAAGCAGTTAATTATTCTGAATTCATGTCTAGCATCAGATCTGACACTCTAAAAAATACAGCTTATGTCCACAATAGCAAGTAAACGTGTTTTCTGTTTAAGAGACAATCTACATGAAACAGAAACACGAAAAAAATCAATGGGGGAAGAGATCTGAGAACAAAATTCATATTTAATCAAAGTACGATTACTGCAAAGGATTACCCAGCTCTGGGAAAACAACGGGAAAATAACATATGCTTCTTGTTGTAGCTCCCTCTTAAAGGACAGAGAGCCAAATATTTCCGTTTAGAAACTGCAGTAAGCATCACTAACACTTGCACACATCTTTAACTGAATGATGCATATTGTCTTGTAATACATGGGAAGAGGACTCTCTTGCTATATTTATGCAGCTAATGGAAGGATGCCTTTTTCAGAAAGGAAGCTGCTTTCTTGCCTTCTGCCCTTTCCTCCCACTGCATGCCACACAGCTGAGAAATGTAACATTTGTTCTTTTTGTGTGTTATCACGATAACTTCACACAAAGCTTAGTAACAGTAGCACAGAAATTGGCCTAGCCTGTGTTATCTCAGCCAGAGTGAAAAATAGAGAGTAAACAATCCGTCTTGAGTCACTGGTTACTTAGAGTTTCAGTTCAGAGAGAGGCCTCTTATTATCTGACCTTGCCAGAAAGGGCCATTGGTAAGTGGATGCTAGAGATCATTCCACTCAGAGCTTCAAAGCTCTAACAAGATTTACCATACACTCTATGATGAATGCATTTGAAAAAGGTCAAGAAAACAATGACAGTTTTATTGTTTTTTCTTATTGCTTTTTATTTCATCTGCTCTTTTATCTCCATATGGCGACCTTTCACAGAAGTCTAAAACATTTAAAAAAAAAAAAAAGAAGAAGAAAAAAGAATGCTGTACTGAATTTAAATATAAAACTTCCATGGGGCTTAAACTCCTTTTCCCTTGATGATTAAATCCCACTCCCAAAACGCTTAGTGTGTTTTTTACCCCTTTTTTCCTTTCCTTTTCTTTTTCTTTCTTTCTTTTTTAAAAACTAACACATAATTAAATCTGATAGAAACTGACATTTAGAGTAGAAAATTGTTTGATTTTCTTGGAATTGAGAAAAGTTATGAAAATAAGAGTTTCGCTATATTTATGGTCTATTTTTATAAGTGCAAATTTTACATTGAGATTTTCTTGACTGGAGAAACAAGTCCATGCAAGTAAATCTAAATACTACAGGAAATTTAATTCGTATCACATGATCTGAAAATCCTTTTTTCATAATTAAGGCATGTTCCCCTCATGAGAAGAATCATCGTTCAAAGGCAGGTTTAAATGTCCCCAGAGTACAAGAGTTTTTGCTTCTTGCATCAGCTTGCTTGCTTTGTGTCTGAGGAAGAGACTACACCTCCCTTCCAGGCACGGCTGTTTCAATAAGACCATCAATGTGATTTATCTCTGGCCTCATAACTCCAGTCATTCTATTGCTGCACAGTGAAATATCACTCCTAGAAACTCTTCTAGCCACACTCTTCAGGTCTGTGGAATTTTAAGAGCTGATGAAGGATGGTGTTATTTGGACTCCATGCTGCCTGTTTGCCAGCTGTGTCTCCTTGTTAAAGTTCCCTTGGTACCCTTCTGGTCAAGGAAGACTGTTAATCCTTTTAGCTTGGTCAAATTCCAGTTCAGGAAGCTCCATTCTGTCTATATCAACTCCCTTCCCCCATTTAATAAGAATATCTGAGGGTTTTCTTGTTTATTTTTCTGCTCCTCATGTAAACAGTCACAATGTTCTTATTATGATATTTTGTGATTCATCTGAAAATGCACCATATAATATTAAGTTAAGGGAAAAATGTTGGTGTAAGTTAATTCAAATTCAAGACTAATGTCTTGAAATTATCAGTTTGTAAAATATGGAGGGATTGGAAGCACTATGGGGTCATTATCACACATTTTTTCAGAAGAAAAATAAGAGTGGTAATTGCTTCGCTAGTTCCATTCACATCAGCTGTTAATGAAAATACAGAGCAATTTCAAACATATGCAAGATGAAAACTGAATAATATGCTCACATGTATGACCCCATGCTATTGTGCAAAGAGGATACACAGATAATACAATTAGGTGCAGTACTAGCAACCTGATGAGTAGTAAATTTTAAGAAAGCATAAACGAATGAAAGCGGATACAAACCAGCAAATCATATTCAGAAATTTCTTCTGAAAAAAAAAAAAGTAGTTTTCCATTTTATATTAAACAAAATCAATTTTACTTTTCTGAGGAATATTATCAGAATCCAAACTATTCTGAGTCTATTTCACCTTTGCTTTCTGTCTTTTGTGCAATATTTTTCATTCAGTTTGCATGAACTCTGCCGCCACCGCCGCTGCCTCCTCCTCCTCCTCCTCCTCCTCCTCTTCTTCTTCTTCTTCTTCTTCTTCTTCTTCTTCTTCTTCTTCTTCTTCTTCTTCCTCCTTTTACTAGGGAATTTACAGAGTGATCTCACACAAACTAAAATATGATTTTTGGTAATTATATAATCATATGTGGCTATTGTCATGTATACAAAGATGTTTAGCAATTCCAGTATTGCATTTATTGATTCTTACACTTAATATTGTTATGATTGCTAAAGTTAATCTATGTCTTTCTTTAACATTTGGGTAAATTATATAATGAGTTTTATTATCAAGGAAACAGAGTTCAGGGGTGGGTTTGTTTTTTTTTTTTTTTATTTGGGGAAGGTCTTGAGAAGGATTACTTGCCTGTTATTGATAACTTCTTTAAGTAATTACTCTTCATTTACAGTACAAAGTTCACAATGTTATGACTTCTTTACCTCCAATTTCTAAACAAAACAACTCTAGCAGTTCTGCAGAAAATACTCATAATACCTAAACTCATCGATGCTCAATTTCAACTTGTGTACTTTTACTTCAAGTTTGCAAATAAAGCCCTTCCAGAATAAAAGACTTACATCTGGTGTCTCCTTTATCCAAAACAGCAGAGAGCAGGGCATGCGATCAGAATAAAAGCCTGCTCTCCATGTGTCTTAATACAAGCAATGCATATTCTTGAGAGGATGGCTTAGGAATGGCAGTAATTAAGGCACACTGAAAGAGAAGGGGCTGAACACATCACATAACAAATGAGAAAGTTTAGGTGGGAGACAGCCTTGACGACCCAAGGGTGTAGGAGGAGCAAGAACTCTGCTACAATTTCCTGTGAAAATATCTGAAACCACTCAGGTAAACCTCTGCTTATTGTTGTCACCAAGGAGTCTTTATCGGTTTTTCTCAAAGGCTCATCTGTGATAGGCTGTGCCCAGAAACTCATGATGAAAACAACAGCACCACATTTGTTTCCAGACATTTTGTGCAAGCTCCTTTTTTAATTCAAATTTACATACCTATATTTTCTTTTTGGTAAACAGTTTTCACTTTCCCAGATGTCTTGGCTGTGAAACCTGGTTGGCTAAAATGAGCTCCAGGAAAGCTAACACCAGCTGGAGGAAAAAAAATCTCAAAATCTCTAAAGCTTTTTCAAGCACACTTAGAAAACCTCATTTATATCACCCTCTTGAAAACAGAAAAGCTTTGCTGTTCATCTTCCTTTTCCATACTTACTCATATACAAATAACAAAGATGAAGACAAGCATCTTCCAGTCAGTACATCGTGCCATCAGTCTTACAGACATAGACTTGACCACAGCAACGATTGTATTTGTAACTTTGGTATTCAAATATTAGAGAAGGCCATAAAATTATAGTCCTTCATTTAACTGAAGTCCGTATGTTTGTCTTAACAACTAAAATATTCTCATTTGGGCATTTATAACATGGATACACCAGTGCAATATCTCATGGTCTTTTTTTTTATATGAATGCCCAAAATAATGGAAAAAAGCTTTCAGGAGTATTGAATTTGTGGGCTAGGAAAAGGAGGTGTAGAAAAAAGGAATTAAAAGTAGCAATAAAGCTAAGACAGTCTTGGTAACACCGAATTTTTTCTATTCTTCCATATAATTACATAAACCTTGAAAAATACATTCCCACAAAGAATTAGGAGATATAATTAGCAGAATAAGAGTAAATCTAAGACCTCATCTCATAACTCAAATTCATATGTAGACTGCACCTGTTTACCAGGTAAAACATGTTTGATTACATTCTTTGCTCTTTCACACTGAATCCTCGTCCTATAGGTGTATGCAATGAACAAGCAGAAAAACACACAGTTGGCTCTGAAGCTTGTGACTCTGGGATTTCATCCCCTGTCTGCTGGAGACACATTTACATACAAAAGCTAAGTCAAATGAAGCAGTCTAATACCAATCTGCTTATAGAAATATTGACAGTGATTCAAGATTTTGGTTACTCATTTGGTTACAAAATTCCATCTCTACTTTTCATTTGATTGATTTATTTGATTGACTTTCATTAGATTGGCTCATGCTACTCCTCTCTAGTCTAGTAATTTAGACAATTATTTTTATATTTCAAATAAACTTTATATAAAGAAACAGTACCTGAATTCCTTATAAGCTTCTTAAATTTCTTAACATCAGTCCATGACACCTGACAGTGTTAACAGACTGACCCCTTTTACTTTATCTTACTGTTAGTAATAAAAGAATGCTGAGTATCCTTTAAAATTTGCTTCAGTCTTTCACACAGGGAAAAAGTGACAAATATTTTGACGTAAAAGATTGAACCCTCTTCCACACTGCAGACTCAGTAGCCTTTGCAGGAGATTAGCTGATAAGGATTTTCTGTTTCATTTCACTACTTTAATATTACAGGGTCTTATTTTGCAAGTCTTATGCATGTTTTCCTTATTATGCATGTAGACTCATTGACTTTATTAGGAATAGAGGGGTTCAGTAAAGAACTACCAGGAGCAAGTCCACTTTTATACCGAAAAATTAACAAGTCCAAATTACAAAATATATTTTTATTAAAAGAAAAAGATGGCTAGTTTTTAAAATACTCAGTTTTTAAACAGTACTGCTACTGATTTTATATGCACTTCTAGCTAAATATTTAATATGTTGGTGAGGTTTTTTTAAAACAGGTAATGTTCAAAGTATGGAATCAAGAAATGAAGGACCATAGGGTAATTACCTGGTTACTAAGAACTTCTAAATGAAATACCATCTCTTTCCCCAAACACTTAAGTCTTTTCTTTCGCTTAAATCTGCTTCCCATCATTTACTGAATGTTTGCATATATACAAATGAAAATGTAACATATTTTCCGTGATAAATGCAAAGCATTGTCCTAACATAGTCTGATGACACTCATACCAATCTGTACCTTACCTTTCAGAAAGTGAATGGGCTAAGGTATGAAGTAAAAAATGGTGACTATGGTTCTAATTTACATCAGTAGGTTCTCCGGGTAACATGCAATGGGGCACCCAGATCAAATAAACAGTACAGTGGGTCAGTCTGAAGGTTCAGCATTACAGCAAAGTATTGTTCTGATACCTGATGAAGTATCGTGCAGAAAACAGCCCACATTAGTTGAGAAGCTAAGCCAGCTTTAAGCAGGAGTTAGGATGTGCAACACAACCTTCTTAATAACAGTAGATAAACCAGAAGGACAGTCTAAGAGACTAATGTGTAGTTTAATATTGTGGAAAATTCCTTACACACAGTGAAGTAGGTATGATGAGAAAGTGAAGACACATAGAAACCTTTCTGCTCTGGAGTTGAAGGCAATCAAGCATAAAGATTTTTCTGTCATGCAGTAGATTTTTTTACTGTCAAGCAGCAGATTTTTCAATATACAGCATAATATTTTGTATATAAACTTTAATTTATTAGGAGTGTCACTGGTCTGCAGTGGAGATGACCCTCACCTACTTTGAATGAGCAGGTTAGTTCCTGAGGATAAAGCCTCAGAGGTGTTACTACCCTTCTCTTACACCTTTGTGTAATGCCTTTTAAGTTAAATTCCAAGTAGTCTGGCCTGTGGTACAGAGCATTTATTGAAAAGATAAAGTTACACAGTCTTTCAGCTCATTTAAAAGAGGTTTCTTGCTTGTATACTATTCTCTGCTGGCTCACTGTTTTGTTAAGACGACCAATGTGCATATAGTTTGTACTGAAAACAAATAAGTTTTTGAAAACTCACAGAAGCTTCCTGGTAGAGATGAATTACATTAAAATTCAGTCATTTGCAATGAATTCCAGAATTCTTTAAAATAAATGGTAACTTCCATTGATATTAGCTGAGTCAGGTCTTCAAGCTTCTTAGGACAAATTCCTGGGCCAAGCTTTCACTTTGGGTATGATCTTTCACTGTAGCCCTTTCTATAAATGAGTGTTTGTGTACAAATTCTTCATTCTGAAATATGAAACATAGACACACTGTGGACTATCAGGGTTTAAAATCTTCCTGTTCCTTACTCTCATCAAAGTATACAAGTATTTTATTTCTATCTGGAACAGAACATCTAGAAGTAATGGTGACTGGGCGTCTCTAGCAAGTAAATTGAGGCTTTGGTTTTTTTTAACATTTCAAAAATTTGTCTGGAGTTCTAGGCCCGTACAATCTTACTAGCATGAACATTGACTGAAAACCCTCGGTCCCCTTTCCAAAATCCTGAGTTTTAAATTTTTCTTCCCCACTCTTTAGACTAGAAGAATGTTATCCATTACTTTCTCCCTCTCCATATAACCAGCTGGTGTGATAGAGGAGATAGACTTGCTATGATGATTAATTTATATTATATTGTACTTGGGTAATAGATTAATAAGATTTTCCTGGAAATAAATCAGGATATTTCACTGCATTCCCTTACTAGTCTAATTTAATCTCTGGGCAGCTTGGATTGTATAGCCTTTGCCTCGGTTTAATTTCAGAAAGGCCTTGTAATATTCACAGAAACATGTAAGTGCCAGGTCTGACTTATGATCCATACCTGCGATATAGACTTCTAAATCCTGTGTCAGTTCCAAAACAGATGGCTCACTCTTTTCACTCGTACTCCTTCCAACACTCATGCAGAACATTCATTTACTTGAATGATGAACCCTCTATAGTTCTTCTTAAGGCTTAATTCTCCCAGGCTGTAGATTTTTAAGTTTAATGAAGAGATGGATCATAGTCAAGATAGATCCAGTTAGGAAGCTGCTAACTTTTTTCATCTAATGCAATAAGGTGAAACCCCTGTGATTTAGCAAGGGCAATTTTAGAGGGAGAAAAGAAGTATTCTAGGTGGAGAAAACAACTTGAAATAAACAGGCAAATGGTTCTTGCAAAATGGTTCTTGCAAAATGGTTCTCGCAAAATGGTTCTCAAGCAAAATAGGTTATGGAAAGACATATGATAGATTATCTGCATTCTGACTCTCAGACCTTTTAGAATAAAAGGTTTCCTTTTCTGAAATGCAGAGCTTTTCAGCTGTATTTACGTGAACTATGTTGACAACAAGTGATCATCTGGGTTATTTGCTTCGTGTTGTTTAATGTCATGTTCTATCATACACAAATTTGACAGTCTAATCATACTGGAAAGTGATGTTAGACCGCTTACAAGAGAACTCTTAGAAATACACTATGACAGTAGAGCTAGTACAAATATGGAGCAGAAGCTTAATTAGGCTTGGAGAAAGAATATGAACTATTTCTACATGGTCTTAGTTCTCACTTTAAATGGTTCCATTTATCCATACTTGCAGCTTCACTTCTACTCATTGGTTACAAGCATTTGAAGTCTTGCAACAAAAGCTTGCAAAAAGCAGGCTTCCAGATAATAAGTATGAATTACACTGTTTCCACTGGGACTGAGAATGAGAGCCTTATGACCATTCAGTATTCACAAAAACCTTTGCAACACTGGGACTTCAAATATCGACACTAAATATTCTTGTGCAATTTTCCAATTACGAAACAGAAAAATTTATCGAAGCAACAGTAGACATCTTTACATTTACTTCTATCCATTCCCTTTTGTAGAACTCAAAACGCAAAAAGAATTATCTTGCACACATTCAACTAGAATTTTCAGGAAACTATGATCTACTTGAAGATATCACATTAGCCTAAAAATGAGTTACACGTGTCAAATGAATTATTCATTGTAAATTACTCACTCACCTCTGCAGTTAGCAAAACCAATATCCAATTCAAGAACACATGCTTTTCCAAACGCATCAACAGTTCATAGACACAAACCCTAGAGTCTATGCTCACCTCTAATCAGGAGTCATTAATGCTAGGTCAAAAATGGTAAATGAGATTGGCAAAATTATAGGTTTAATAATAAGTATAATATTATTATGGGTGATTTTTATCTTAATTGGTTTTGAAAATTAATTGGGTGTTAACAAAAGCTGGCAAAAAGCATTTAATTTAAATCAGACCATTAAAAGTCCCAGAAGATTTGTGGCTGATAACATTAACCAATGTTTAAAAGATTAAATTTTAGGTTCAGTACCCGAACTGTTTTGTCATATGAAGGTGAATCACTATCTTCTGCTAGTAACGAGCCTAATGCACACTGTCAATAGATGATCTGATGTTCATCCTCATTATTAAATTCCCTATTTTAAATTTTATTCTTTTTTTGTAAGTTTGGTGCAGTATTTCATTTTATAGCTATCATTATTTAAAAAAAAAAGGGCAACATACCAAACATATGATTTTAGCATTCAATATTTTTTCAATGACATAAAGAAGTGTTATTTTCACACCAAATCTTATAAAACATTAAAAAACTTTCTGTTGTTTCCTGAGTTTGACATTTTGGAGGAAGACTTTTCAGAATATCAGTGAAGGAATGTTTTCATTTATTTTGAAAGCTATTGCATCTATAACGGGCTTTGTATTACTCGTTTTGGAAGTGTAGTTTGTTGTCAGCTTTATGCATCTTCAGTGATGTATATTACCTAAATGTGATTGTTGTCACTGGTTTTTGAACTCTGAGACTATTATTATCAGTAATTATTCAGCTGTTATGTTTGTGGTAGTAGTAGATGAGCAGCAGCACTGACCTTAGAGAGGTTCAGAAATGTAACACTGAGTTGTCTGGAATCAAGTAGTGTTCAAACCTAAGTAAACAGAACTTTCTTGGAAGATGGGAAAAATAGTACAGACTACTTTTTGTCTCATAGTTAACTGAACGTCCCCTAGAACAGCTATACTCACTGGCTTCCTGAATAGAAAATACTGTCCTGCAGTCATATGCACTGGTATCCATAGCAAACCTGAAAGTGTGTATATATTGCCTGAGTTAGAATACAGATGATGTTTAGGTATGTGTAAGCAATACAACAAATCAGACTGCTATGTTTTTTGCATTATATCAAAAGCTCTCTTGGTGCCTACTTGGACAACGGTTAGGGAAAGCATGCCCAGGGGATCCACTTTTACAGATCTAGAGAATGAATATGAACTGGTGCAGGTACTTCTCTCTCTAAGACTTTCCAGGATTTGATCTAGTGACCATGTGGAGAACCAAGAGGACAGCGCTAGTATAAAGTATAGCCATGGCTTTTTTTTTCTCAAAAGTTCTGCAAGAAGCAGCAATGCCCAACTTTTGTGTGTCTGCCATTAACTTATCCATAGGAGAGGACAGAGTGTTCCCTAGCCTCTTCAGATTCTGAATATACTTTAATCCATGACTTGCACATCAAGAAGATTGCTATAGTTATTATATTATGGAGATTCTTGAGTAGAGCTCTTATCCATCCCAGTAAAGCAAGGCCATGGTGTAGCCAAAGAGGCAAGAATCAATGGAGTTCAAAGGCAGCAAAAGAGGAAGCCAAAATGTGGTTAAAAAGCTCTGGCCTGGATTCCTCTCCACACCCCACACCCTCCAACCCCACCAATTATTTATTATGTACTTCATATTATGCTGTGACAACATAAGCGTTGAAAATACAGGCATAATATGGCACCAGGGTTATAAACAGAAGTCAGAAAAGGCTCATTATTGGTCACTGAAGGAATACAACCTGGTGTACAAGGTAGGACTGGCTTTAAGGCATAAGGAAGACTAAAAAGAAAATGTATTCAGCATATATAAATCTTCCTATATGTGGTGAAAACATAAAGCAGTTAACAAGAAGCATAAAAGACAGCTACAGCCCCTACAAGAATAGTAACAAAGGAAAAACAGACAGAGACAAATTACTCTGCCTTTCTCCCCTGGTTAAGGACACCACCCCTAACTAATGCCATTATTTATCTGCGGGGGCCATAGCTTACATCGCTCTGCGTTTTGATTTGCCGTTCACCACATTTTGCTACTGCAAACTCAGCTTCCACATGTAAAGGATTATCTTTTACTGCATCATTTGGTAATGCAAACCGGAATTTTAAAGAATAAGTGTGTCTGTGTGTTTCAGGCCCCAGACTTCCCACATCAAAAGGTGATCAATAATGCAGCAGTAAGTCAGAACAAATGACACAGCAACAGATAACTGCTGCATAAAGACAGACATTCCTGAGGAATGGAATATGTATTTTTTCCAAATTACCTCTTCAGACTTCCATGGGTGTTGTGTTGGAGTCCCATGAGGTTACCAAGAAAGGTATCCAACTCAGAGAAATAAGTCCAATATCAGTAAACTCATGTTTATATTAATGGATAAGCAGCGTCAAAATATTCAGAAATCCAAAAATGAAAAAAGCCTGATACCATTGACTTTGGTTACATGGAAGTCTGCACTACTCAGTGGACCATCCAGGGGATTATCCTAGAAAACAACACAAGGAAAAAAACACAAACCACCAAAACCCCCACCAGATACAAAGCCATCATTCATTTTCCCTCAGCGAGTGATCTTTCTTCAAGACCTGATTGCTATGCCTCCAAATTATTTGGTTATTCACTTTATTGCTTGGGAAACCATCTTCAGAACTGAAGAAATGGCCTTGATTTTGTCTTCAATTGCAGAGTTTGTTCTAATTTATGTAAAGTTATTCAAAATAACATATTTAAAAATAACATATAAAAAAGCATATTTCTAACTGCATAATTTCTGACCAAATTTTATAATCTGCAAATATATCCCTCAACAAAACAGTCTTTCTCATAAAGACACAGTTTGCATAATTTATTTATATAGAAAGTATAAAAGGAGCCCTTTTTATCCTTACTTCTGAAAGAACTAAAGAAAATCCAAATTACAAAGAAAGAAAGAAGAAAAAAATATGCAAAAAATGAAGATTTTATATTTCAGTAAGGTTTCTAAGTTCTGAGTTTACAGGAGGTCTGAGAAATATAAAAATGCCTAGCTTTTATGAATTCACTATGAGTGTTTGTTTTCAAACCTCCACAGCCTTTCAGTGAAATCTATGACATGCTCTTTATGTCTAAAGAAATTTTAAACTCTTCTGAGGTTTCCTGAGCAATCCAAAGATCTCATCAAAACATACTGGTGTAGTATCTAGAAGAGTCCGAAGAATTATGCTTTAAAGTTTTTGTTGTTGGTGGTGTTTTTTTGTTTGTTTGGGGATTTTGTTTTAGTTTTGTGGGGTTTTGTTGCTGTTTTTTTTGTTGTTGTTGTTGCTTTTTTTTNTTTTTTCCCCAGCTTCACTCTTGCTCTGTCTTTCATTTTTAAATAAGGTTTGGGCTTTGCTGGTTTTGGGCTGGGCAATTTCTGAGATGGTTCCAGTTCATCCTGTTGCAATATATTCTTCAAAAAGGTGACTTACTTCTTCTGCATTCTTCCTGAGCAATATGTGAACCTTTGTGGTGTATTCAGAATAACTGAGATTATAGAAAAAAAATCTAGAGATTATAGATCTAGAATGGTTCTGCTATTCTTTGCACGCCCAGGTGGAAATGGAAAAATATGTCAATAAACATCATCTGTAAATATTTCTGGTTCATTTACTATCTTTCCTTCTAGTGCCTTCCATTAAATTCTTTGACCTGCTTATTTTATTTTGCCCAAGTGGCAGATTGCATTACTCTTTCGTTTTCGACTTTTGCAATCGGCCCCTTAGGGAGGTGTCCGGAACTGCTTTTNAACCCCCCCCCCCCCCCCCCCCCTTAACCGTTCTATTTGCCATTCTTCAATTTCACGAGCAGTGGAACCAACAAGACTGGTTTCCTAATACCACAGTATTTCTCTCACTAGAAGGTGAATTTCCACTTCCCTACTGAGGCAACAGTTCTCAGGTGATATGAAGAAGATAATTTTTTTGAGCCTTCTCTGTCAAATCTGCCAACAGGCTTAAAACAGGCACACACAGACAAGAGAGCACACAGGCAGCGCAAGGCAATAGCATGGCTGGTAGAGGTTTGTTTCCTTAGGAAACTTTAGAATTTCATTTTTCAAACCAAAAAATATTACCAGTAGAGTAAAAAAAAAAAAAAAAATGCTTCCAGGAAGTGAATGGAAGTTATGAAGTTTCTCAGTTTTTTGATCAAAGAATTAACTAAGTAATAGGACCATCAAGCAGTTTATCAAATTCATGTTGATTCCTTCTCTTAAAAAGGTAGAAGAGGAAGTCAAAGCTGCGTCACTCACTTCTCAGGTAAACCGTGTCTGTGTCTAGGTATTTTTTTTTAAAAAAAAAAGGATTTTCAAAGACGAAAACTTCTCAGTCATGTCTG
>RSEF01000003.1:71959309-71979131 GCA_003993805.1 Himantopus leucocephalus | reverse complement strand
TCTCTACAACTACCTGAAAGGAGGTTGTAGAGAGATGGGGATCGACATCTTCTCATTAGTAACAGGCGATAAGACAAGAGAAAATGGCCTCAAGTTATGCCAAGGGAGGTTTAGATCAGATATTAGGAAAAATGTTTTCACAGGAAGGGTTGTCAAGCATTGGAACAGGCTGCTCATGCAATTGGTAGGGTTGCCATCCCTGGAGGTATTTAAAAGATGGGTAGATGTGGTGCTTAGGGACATGGTTTAGTGGTGGTTTTGGCAGTGTTAAGTTGATGATTGGACTTGATGATCTTCAAGGTCCCTTCCAACCTAGATAATTCTATGATTCTATCATACTAACTTTCCTTCCTCTTGCAAAAAAGGCAATGAAATTGTAGGGGGAAAAAAACTATCTTAGAATCTCAAGCCTCAGATTTGGTGTTAAAATAATCTGAATGTTGGTTAATTATCCAAGTTGCTAGTGGACAGCCATGCATAATTTTTGTTCTTGTCCTTTAGGAAATCAAGTTCCAAGTAAACACAAAAATTACGTGACAGCTTGCAGAGCTGATTAAAATTAGGCTAAAGCTTCATATGGGAGAGAACGAGATGGCTTCAAGTGTTCTTTGGATTAAATATTTATCATCCAACAGTATTCCAGAGCCTAAAACACAGTAACATTAGACACCTGTGTGTCTGTGTTGACTTTCCCAGTGAATTCATAAACATTGTCTATGTACATATCCATAAACAACATGCCTATATCCGTGAATCACCTTTCCTGACACGCAGCCATCCCTCTGCACTTTAAAGGGAACTTGGGTGTCCAGATGTGTTTGTGCATTTCCATCTAAATGCTATGTGTCTTAAAATTCATGCTTAAGTATGTGATGCATTGTCTTACTAAGTCCCTGGGTCTCAGGGAAAAAAAATGCCACAATATCTAAGGTGTCAGTAGATTCCAGGAGAGACATGCTTTCTACATTTTGGAATAGGCTCTAGCTAGTAGATCTTTTGCTTGAAACATTTTACAGGTTTTTCTTTAACATGGGGGCTTCCTATTGACCAGGAGTTAATAAACAATGCAAAAAAGAACTAAGTTTAAGGACCCCTGGTGTGGGCTACAGGCCATGATCAACAAGTGACAGGAGAACACCTGAAACTGCTGGAAAGGTGTCCTGTAATGTCAATGTGGACTGATGAGACTGGCAGTCTGTGCTGGCATCTGACTATAAGAAACCCTTCCTGTGAAAATTGGGAGGGTCACCACTACATGGATGTCTGACATCACATAGGAGCAAGTGGCAACCTTTATGCTTTGGGCCAAGCTGCCACCCAAAACCCGATGCTGATTAGAGAGGTGCTGCATCTCCCCTGGTTTGATTGCACCCTCTCACTGGAGTGTGTGCATAAGTGAATGAAAAACTCTCCCTGTCACAGTCTATCACTCACTTGGTCTGCTTAGTAGATTAAACCTGCTAGTGTCATATTGTTTAGATCCTTTTTCCCCTCTGACATCTCTTGAGTTACTGCTAATATTCCAGGGACAGAAAAATTCAGCACCTGAATATGCCAAAGACTGCACAAGCATCTTGTGATTTCACATCCTGGCCTTTTCAAGGTAACAAAATGAGCTTCAAGTTATTGAGCATTTTCCTAAACAAACTTTTCCTTGACACGTATGATCAAGAGCGTCATTTTGCAAATATTTAAATTTTACTTATACTTTACCAGTACATGCTTTACTAGGCATCTTTTCTCAGCTGTTACATTTCTCTCTTTTTTTTCCTCTCTTGTGTCTTTTTCTCAAGAAGAAATGCTTATGTCTTTGGACTGATGGTGCAATTTGTTGCCCAAGTAAAATTCCAGAAAGAACTTTAGACTTAACTACAACATTTTCAAGTATTTTCAGAAAGTTTCTCTAGCAATGGAGTTGGTCCGAATACTGCCGATTGCTGCATGCAAAATTTAGGTAGATTCTTTTTACTGGGCACCATTTCTATGATACCCTGGGGTGAATATCCAGATCTGAAAGTTTCCTCTCATAGAGCTTTTCTTATAACACTGAAGCGGGATTTTACATGGTGCCATACCTACAGTTAATGACACAGCTCACAAATCAAAGCAGTATTTTCTGCACATTGGCCAGCTGCCCAGTGGACAGATTTTTCATTTCACTTCATCCCCAAGCTGTCACAAAGCTGACCATTTTCTGATGCAGGTTCCTATTTCTCATTCTCACTGGAGTCCCTCCTCTCCGTTCACAGGCGTAGGGCAGCGTTCTGCCATGCGTCTCAACCTGAAACTAATGAAAAGAAAGAAATCAGAAACTATCCTTAGTCACTCCTATTGATCCTTGAGTCTCAGTGACAGCAGCTCCAGCACAGAGGGCACAATATTACTGATATTTTCTGTGATGTTCTTATAGCAATTACAGTCTGTTGGGGGAAGAAACAAGAAGACTGTAGCAAGTGTCAAAGCCTCAATGCAATCTGGGTGCAAACCAGAACCCAGATCTTAAAATACTAATGGCAGTGATGGATGATTTCTTGATGGTGTGGAGTGGAGGGCAGACATCACTTCTCATCTTTGTTGACCTCTTTGCAACATTTGATGCAGACAGTGATCATGAGAGATTACTGAAGAAAATGGCAAGGCTGCATAATGAATATGTCAAAATGGTCTAACATGTCTCTGGGTGTATATCTCTAATAAGGTTACAGGAAATGTCATGTTTGTCCCATGACTTCACAACTATCATTTCTCTCTTTGAATCTATTCAACTTCTACAGACAGATCCTAGAAATGGTGGGTTCATCATCAACTTAGTGCAGAAACTATACAGCTCTCATTATGCTTATCTTCACCAGAAAGAGCAAGATGGGGTCAAATGTTGGCCAAGAACAGCTAATGGATGAAGAATAGCTGTACCTGAATGAAGAACAGTGAACCCACACAAGGCAGAGATTATGCTGAGGGGAATCAAAACAAACCAATAATTAAAATAACTTCAGGGAGTTTACAGCCTCATATCTGAAAATATCTTTTAGTGAATGCAATTCAGTATGGCAAAGTAGCATCAAAGTGATTTCAAAAAGACCAAACAGCCTGTCTGTGTCTCAGTTTTTCCACAAGATCCCGGTTCAAAATGAAGTAGTGAAGAGTAACTCATAAACTTTTTCCTACCTTTCAAGTTCTTCGTTTTTAATATTGAAAATCCTCATTGGCTGTGACTTGGGTATATTAGAGAGGAGGAAGAAGGAAAAGGGAGAAAACAAGAGAGAAACAGAACTGGATTTTTAAGTTTTTGACAATGAGGAATGAACAAAACAGATATTTGCTAACATTTGCTAACATGAGCCATTACCTGGCTTAGAGTATTCAGAGCTTCTGCTATTAACTAATTAATTATGAGATTGCAATATCAGGTTCCTAGTTCACACAAAGATCAGAAATGGATATGTTTACCTTTGTATGTAAATATGTTTAACTTGTGAGTTTTACAAATGATTACCAGTACCAATGGAATAATGATTCCAACTTCAGCTTCTGCATGTTCTCAGAAATATTGTTTCCACCCCAGATTTTCCAGCTTTCCTTCTGTGGTCTCTCCTTATGCACTCTGATCATTGTTAAGGATCTCTGCACTTCCAGTGTTTTCTTGTCCCGCTCTCCAACTTCTGACTCTAATATTAGAGTCCCTCCAGGTCTCCAATGAAGTATTAGTTTCAGTTCCCAAACTTCTTGCCTGAGATGTTCATTTCATTCTCCCAAATACAAATCTTTCAACTGAAAACTTTCTTGATTACCCAGTCTGGGTTTCTCTCAGCATTCTCCCCTGCAACTGTTTGGTGATTTCAGCTACCCAATTTTCCTTAGTCAACCTGTTACAACCTCTTGGTGCATACAGGAGGCTCCGGCTGCCTCCTTAGGCATCCTGCTCTCAGTTACTTCTTTTGCTACCTTGGTTCAACTCTTACATCCTCTTCTTTGAAGTGAGGATTCTGATTGCCATGTTGCTTTTGCCCAGCCTGGTGCTGACAACAAAGGAAAAAAAGTATGTCTCTGCATGGTTAACTCATTATTGTACTGAGCCCTTAGTACTACTGTACTTGCATCCATATGAAAATCATCTCACTGTGTTAGGATTGAAGTTTAGTGCCTGCAGGCAGTGAGCGAGAAGGTGGGCCAGAGCTCTGGTTCTGTAGCTCAGCACATAACCCAGTGCCTGGGAACAGGCAGTTCAACCTTCAACAGTTTGAAATCACTTGGCAGCTGAGACAGGACATACCTGTGAGCACTTGTACTTTAGAACAAGACAAAATCAAACACGGTGGAAATTTTCAAAGTGAGAGATTTTGTTCAAGGGCTGTTTAAAAAATTCATTTTTATTCTTCTTTGAAATGACTTTCCCTCTTCTTTTTGTTTTCTTCTTTCCTACTTTGCTCATCAGAGGCACCAGAGATGGAGATGTATCTTTTCCAAACAACAGATGGTAAGCCTTTGATCCAAAGCACAAATGCCCCAAACTATGATCATGAAATTGTTATGAGTTGTTTTAAGCATAGTAAAAAAAAAAAAAATCTCTTTTTTCTTTTTTTTTTTTTCAAAAGAGGGTTTGTGTGTCCATGTGAAAACCAAAATATCGGCCTGAGATTGTCAGAGAAAGGTAAGGCATACAAAAGTGATTAGTGATGGAAAATGATTAGCTATTTGACAACCTTATACATAAGTGTTGCTATTAAAATATTAATAAAATGGCAGAACAGGGATGAAAGAAGTACAAGAAAAAATGTATTGTAAAGAGGCATTAAATATTAGTACCTTTGATGATAGCTTTCAACACTAGTGAAACAAGTAAAATGCCATAACATGTATGCCTTTAATTACCCGTTCCTGGATCTTAGTTTTGCTCAAAATTTATTGCTCCATAAGTAAGGTTAAAACACCTATTTTTATCACAACTACACAAATTTGTCTAAAGCTTTGTGTTGCAAGGGAAAAAAAGTGCCCCAAACAACAACAAAGGCCAACATGAAGAAAATAATTCATTTTTAATATGAGAAAATGAAGCAAGTAAAGAATGAATAGACCTTTGTTCTTCTTTTGTATTTATTTTTATATTCCACATACTAGACCATTAAAACAAAAATCATTGAAGGGAATAAAGTGAAGCCGTTACACTCCAAGATATATTATGCCACAGGTCTGTAGCTCCCTCAGGCCATACTCCTTCTTGAGTCCCGCCCCCCCTTCCCCCCCTCAAAAATATCCATGTAATCAATTCATATCCCACTAAAATGGCTGCAGTCTACTGGGGAAGAATTCCCGCTCTCAGGAGAGTGCTACAGCTGCAGCGTGCATTGCACCATGAGCAGGTCTTACTGTGAGAGCAGCAGACGTGATTTGCCCTGAAAGCCCTGCTAGTGAAAAGTGGAACCCTCTTTCTAGAGAAATAAGGACAGGAGAAGTTGCACACCGTGTCAGTACTCCAAGTTCTAGCACAGTCAACGAGCCCTGCTCTTACTCGATATCTCTTATAGTTGTGCAGCCAGACAGTTGTCCTGAGAAACTGCCAACTGTGGCAACTGAGCCAAGTGTAAACAGCAGCTTCTTTACATTCAAGTGATGAGTTTACTCCTTTTCTTCGAGTCTCCTCTTTTAATAAATTTTTCCAGATGAAAATTCCTTTGTTATTTTCAGAGACAACTGAGTTGGGGAAATGACATGACAGAATGAACTCCTTAGGGGTAACTCTCATTCATAAACCAAAGAACGTCTCTGTAATATTTCAGCCAGAACATTTCAGGTACCTGACCACATCCCCACAGGTATGGGGGGGGCTGCCAGCCCCCCATGCAACCATCTCTCCCCAGGGTGACCCCCATCCTTCAGCCTCTCCTTGCAGGGCAACTGCTCCAGCCCCAACCAGCCTGGGACCCTCTCGCTGAACTCACACCAGTTTGTCCGTGTCTCTGAAACCATTGTGTACTCTCCTCATTGGGGGTTCCTGTCAGCACCAGCACTCCGTATTCTGACCATTTAAATTCAAACAATGGCTATGCCACGAGAACATTTCAACAACTCAGCTCTGCTGTGAAATGGAGACAGAATCTTGTTTCTTCTCTTCTGTGCTTGAATAAAAGCAGAATAATTTTAATCTTAACTAAATTCATTATTCTGATGAATTTTAAAGTAACCTTAAAGTATTTGCGAATGTTAATCAACTTAATATTTATTTTGATATTTAGGATGATAGCTTTGCAACCTAAATGTGCTCTGATCCAGAAGTTGTTCTTTCCTTCTATTATACATAATTGCATATTACTTTGCATTCATGGCAGATTTGAATAAGAATATTTTAGCAAACTGAGATGAAGAGTAAGGTATGTAAATAGAATTCTCCCAGAGAATTTGTGCACCACACAAATCAGTACAGCTACACAGAGATAAATACCGTCCAGCCAGTGAACTGTGAAATAAATTCACTGAAATTTGGCAAAAGGCTGTGAGATCTTGGAAAAAGAAGTGTTATTTCTGCTTAGTTTTATTTATGCAATTTTATTAATAAATCTGGCATTGTTGGATGTGACAACAAACACTGTAAAAGCAGCAAAAAACTTCCCTACACTTTTCGTGGCTGGGAATTCAGTTCAGCCACGTCTGTGCTGGAAACTATACTTAGCTATGTACAAGCTCTGAGGCTGTACAGTCTGAAAACTTAGACAAGAGAAAACTCTCCTGCCAGTAACAAGATCTTGTGAACTTTACCAGGAAGAAAGCAGAAAAGGAAGGGGCAGAGGTGGGTGAGGTACAGAGAGTAAGCGGAGACTCTCTGGAGTCCTGCTTGCTGGACAGAGGAAGAGGAGGGCTGGTGGTGGCCACTGATGTCCTCCTGAGAAGCCAGCTGCAGGGAGGCCAAGCCAGCCTTCCCCAGCCGAGACCTGTAGAGCTAAATCTGGGTTTCCTGCCTGCGTGATCCCTGCTTTGGTGGTTCAGTTCAAAGTTAAAATCAAATTGAAGGTCTTTCAGGGTCGAGGCCAGTAGCGACCATGGTGCAGCTGCTTCTGTTGCTCTGTGGCATCCCATCGGCTGCACTGATAAAATGGAAGAAAAAATTGCAGGCTTTCTGCAAGCATTATCCTGGAACCATCACCAATATCTGCATGTGGCTGAGCTACAGTTGTAGTAAGATGATGATGTATTGCAAATTTGGTAAAATTTTGAGTGGTTTGGGAGGACTTCATAAAAATAATAAATAAATCGAGCACCGGCGTAAAAGCAGGACACTGTTATTCACTATCATTCCATGCTTTCTGTACAAAGCCCAAAAAAAAGTCTTTCCCTAAACCACAAATTTTACGTTTACAAGATATCAGATAACAGAAAAAATCAATATGTAAGTCAAATATCTTCCCTATTTTTTTGAATGATAACATTATTTATATATAAACATGCTCACATATGGTAGGCTTTAATAATCATTCTCTGTTGGATTTTTTTAAGTTGAATTGCATTCTTTTCCATTTTTTGATTAATGTGCAGTATAAAAATTTCTAATATACAACTTATTACAATATAAATCTACTCCAGCTGTATTTATGCAGCTTGGCAATGACAATTTTGATTGTCTTTGCCTTTTAGAATTGGAACAGAGTGTTTGCAATGACGGCTCTGCTATCTAATCTATTCTACCTTTTTTTCCTTTTTTTATTTACCTGTGCACACCAGAGAGCTGCATGAGAAAATATTATGACATTTGCAATAATGCTCTCAAGGGAAACAAATTCCTGTGGGACAGTTATTAACTTTATTGTGAATATTGGGAAGAAAAGCATTTAGTATGAGTGTTACTCAAAGTGAAGTTCTCATTGGGCAATGTATATTAATACTGTACTTGGATTAAACGATACAGATGGTCTTATGTCATTTATCAGTAGAACACTATAAAATTACTTGCTCTTAAGAGTCTGGAAATTGTCTAAGCAGGGGGAAAAAAAAAGCAAGTCTAATAATATCATAAATGTTTTCTCCATCATTGCTGAAACTCTAATTTTCTTGCTTATTGCTTGAGTTGATAAAACAAATAAAAGAAGGAATCTCGGAGAGATTTCTTTAATATGCAAAATGAATTTCAATGTTCTCTCCCGCTGGTATTTTTATGGAAAACCTGACTAGATGCTACACATGGAACAGAAAAATCTGCATTTAGATGGAAATATTATGAAATGCATGATATGGTACAAAGTAAGTCTTTTAATGGAGATAGCAAAGTGTTGCATTATATGGTTGAGTGGAAAGACAGCATGCATATAGGCTTTTATGTCCAGCTGCCCTGATTTGCCCAAGAGAGTTCACTTTATCTGAATTTGAACCTAATATAGGGGAAAAAAAGTCCCACAAAAATACAGCAGAGAAATGATTAGTTCTTTTACCAAGTGAAATATTAAGACCTGTGTGAGTCACCACTGTAAACAATGATGTTTTGGACTTGCATGGCAATTTTTTCAGAGGCTCCTTAAGTATTTTACAATCAAGAATTAATTAAGCCTTTCAGTACTGTCTCTGTTATATAGATAAAGTGGTGTAACCATGATTAAATTTATACCCATAGGTTTTAACAATTATTTTAGAGTCACTGCAGTAGCTGATGCAGTTTGAACATGCCCCTAGAGACATGCTTTGCCACAATTTCTATTTTGTTTGATTTTATTAATATAAACGCAACAAAGAATGTAAAATCGTCAGGCAAACTGGTGATTTATCACTATAACTCATTAAAATCAAATTAAATAACAAGTCCCCAAAAGTACATAACACAAGAAGTTAAATTTCTTTGTTATGGACAGTAGATAAAATATTTCTCTTACATAAAAATTGGGAATTGTATCCTGAGTATTCACAATTTTTTATTGAGTAAAACTAACGGAAAATTATTGTTATCAGAGATCACATCATATCTGAGGAACTAGTATTTTTAAGCTTTTAAATTTCATCACTGTTGTGATGATATGGATCCAAAATTGTAGCTCATGTCAATGGATGGAGATCCTTGATCTAATAATGAATTTTGCCCACAATTATATCTGCTTCAAGAAAATGTTAAGAGGACAGAAAAAAAAATGGAGCATCATTCAATAAAGCAAATAATTTGAAAACATAGGACAATGCTGAAAACAGGGAAGTTTTCTTTGAAAATTTATTTTAGGCAGCACTTTTGCATAAGTATTTGCAAGAATTACTTGGGTGTTTTAAAAACAGCAGGATTGGGTTCTTATACTGAGAGAATTTTGTACCCTAGGTTTTGACCTCCTTTGGGATGCTAAAACAGCTTCCACAACAGGACTCTTCTCCTGACTGCACCGTGTGATCCGTAGCATGATGACGCTGGTGGTAGTGATAATGGTGGAATACTCTCTTACCAGCTTACTAATGTTTTCTTTAAAACATTTTTCTGCTGAGAGGAGAGAGAAAGGTAAAAAAAACCTAGAAAGATGATAATGAAATATAGTTATTTTTTACTGAATATTTAAAAGCTTTTAAATCAAACATTGTATGTATATTTGAGTTTCTTCTCTCTCTACATATTACATGTGTTTTTTTGTTATAAATTTATCAAAATAAAGGAAAATTCCAAATTTATGCTTCTTAACCACAAGAACAGCACCCAACCTTTACTAGAAGTTCTGAGTTCTAATACAGTGACAACCTTAATTAGTAGGACTAGTAATATCAATAAATCACTGTAGAATAATTTATAATTCTGTATTTTTTTTTGAGAGAGGTGGTAGTGAAGTACCCTCATGTTTCCAGAAAAGTGGAAATACCAGCTCTGTTCTGACAAATACAACAGTATCTTGTTTTTTTCCATAGTCCTGTTTCTAGCATTATTGATGCTTAACCCATGAATGCCCTTGAATATGTATGCCAGATTCCTCCCTCATGTTACCGTGCTGCTGACTGCAATAACATTTTTGCCATAACTTTTATTGAAATGACAAAGAGTGACCTTAGGACGTTTCTGTATATCCTAGTGTTCTTTCTATAACATTTAAAATAATGGGGACACAGTAAGTGGCATGGCCTCAGGCATGCTGCGGGGGCTCTAACTCTCTGGGGGTTAATGGATGACTGTTTTTAGTTGAGTAATCAAATATAATACTGTACTGCAGAACTCCTATAAAGGCACATACATGCAGACTAATGGCTATTACTCTAATATGCTTTCAACCTTGAAGATGCTTTAAAGACATTGCTTGTCATTTCAACGTTATATTGTTGCAGTCTAAGAAATACATTTCGTTTTCCTTTTACACAGTGTGGTGAAACAGAGAACAACTGTAACTTTTTTTCTGATTCAAACAAAGAACTGCTCTAATCAAATCTTCAAATGCAAAGGTGCTGTCAAAAAAGGCGGAGTGTTAGTAAACAGAAGTAAAACCTCAAAGATCACACTGATACTAATATGAAAAACAATACAAATTAAAATTTTTTTTTTAAAAAAACACATTTTGTCATATTTACTGTGGAATAAATTAATCTGTATGTTTTCAGTTGGATCCTGTTGAAAAAGTTTAGCTAAGTTCCAGGTAGGAATTTCTTGGAGATGAAGCTGGGAGTAGGGAGGTGGAAGAAAAACATCAACATTTTTAGATCTATTTCGAAATCTCCAATTAAAGAAGAGAATCAGATAAGGAAACTAGATGCTGCATTTAGACTCCCTTTATCACAGAGCTACTGGAACACAGGTCTTTTTAATTTAAATAATGTTACAGTTTTAATTTATTTTCCTCCCCTTTTCATAATAAAATTTTTTTTTTTTTTAAATCTTAACTGTTTCTTACTTTTCCAGTGCCTCCTCCATAGTGAGTCACTGAAGTCCTTGAATCCAGCAAGTTATATTTGGCAAGACATGACTGGCCATATTATTCTTCGTTCTTTTAGCCATAAGTTATTAAAGTACATCAATGCAGCGATAGCTAAGTATCTAAACGCATCAGCTCCTGTGAGAATGCATGGAGCACTGCTAGCACAGCTGGGACACACAGCACAACACTGTGAGCTCCTATCTCATTCACAGGTAAATCAGGCACCTCTCACATATGATCACATTATATGACATACAAATGCCTTATGTTTTACTTTTGGCAGTAAGTCCTTTTATGGTAATGTTGTGCTGGATGAGCTGGATTACATCTCTACTTAAGTCATAGAGGCTGTCCTGATTTGGTATACCTCTTTCTCTCTACGAGATGGATGGGCAAGTGGTTTGGATGTTGTTCCAGCATGATGCCACACTGCAATGCACCAGATGGTGCACCACATTGGAATGGAAAGCGAGTTAAAGAGAGGGCGAAAGCTAGGCAGCCCTTCTCGCAGCAGAAGTATGACAATGTGGCAGCCTATAGGACTCTTCCTGTGCTCAGCGATGTACATATATGCATATTTCTTTTGCTAGATCAAGGCTGGAAATAGTTTTCTGCAGCTATCATCAGTAATATGTATATATGTATATATATATTTCCAGGACAGCTATATTTCAACTTGTTGTAGGCAGCAGTTAATGAAGTTAGAAAAGAATCATCTGGCTTTTAACAATTTAGTGCCAGAGATATCTTTTGGTTCTTATCAAAGAATGAAATGCAACACATGGACACAAAGAAATTACACACATACACACACACGTGTTGAGTCTAGAAGGGAAAAATGAAAGATATGAGCAATGGAACAGATGGGCCAGCTTTAACAATATAGGCATTTTCAACAGAGCAGTCTGCCTCCCTACTTACACCGCTGAAGCTTTATTCGTGTTGTAGATTGTATCATTCAGATCATTAATTTCAAACTTTTGCTGCTTCTCCATGTAGTCTATCACAAACAGAAGGAATGATTCAAAGCCCATTTTAGTTAAAGGGAACCAAAGGAGGGCTTCCAGTGGATTTGGAGCAAGAATTCAAAATGAAGAGTGGCTTTGGTTGTGTCGTTTGCTGTATATAATTTATGATACTTCTTAATGAACAGGAGTTCTTTAGCTCAGAAACTTAAGATGTTCAAAGCTGAATAATTTTTATTTTTTTTTCAGAAATCACACAAGATTTGTTTGCTTCCAGGACAAGAAAAGAATTATGATTAAATTCCCATAATCATATTCCTGGAGGTCCATTATCTTGAGACCTTCTGGTATCTTTCATTATCTTTCTGATCTAGTATGAAATACCTCTTTTAAATCTTCAGGTTTATTGGTGGTGAAAAAAGCTTTTTGGTATAACAACCCAGTAAGATGCTCCATTAAACTCAATCACTAAACCTATTTCATTATATTTCCTATTCCTCTAAATAGAGAAATTCAATAATAATTGAGACTCAGAAACTCAGCATTCTTTGATGGATTAATGATTGATAATTTTTCATGTTAATATTGGCAGTCTAAGACTACAGGAATACCTTACTATTATTCATTTTCACAATCTGTCACAATAAACCTAAGCAAACTTGCTTTCCTTTCTTCTGTTTAATAGGCTGTAAGGTATTGACCAGAACTTACAGCCTGCTCATTTCCATGACTGATGTATTTCTGCTAAATAGCATACATTTGTCCTGCAGTCAGTGTTGTAGTTTTGAAGGCTTTGGAAGGAAACTTGACATTTCATAAATCCATCATCTGAATTCCTGGTTTGAATGAATGTGTCAGAAACCACAGGCATGATAAGGGGAAATAAAATGTGCTTACAGAACAAAATGTAGCTTTTTTTTTTTTTTTGTGCCAGAAAGTGAAACTAAAGGTTTCTTTTAAAGTTTTTATTATATGTAATGAAATATTACTGATGTGAAAAACTATTAAGCCAACTTGTTTACTCTAATATTTGCGTTGTATCTCCAGGTGCTTTTATGTGTGATACTTCTTCATTCTCTTATACTAGCCTACGATGACAGTAATGATAATGTAGTGGTGTCCTTGGAATATTGTGTGTTATTACCATCCTACAATTTGTTTACAAGGTGTAGAAAAAATTTCACAGAAAACGTGCCCAAGCCTATTAACACTAATGAAGCTTCATATGGTCAAGATATGAGTATTACGAGAGCTACAGAATTAAAATGATTTTTCAATGTAGAGCAGATCAGTATGTGAGGATACCATTATATATACCAGAATACAATGTGTAATCATAGATCTATCATGTGCCATCAGTATAGTACATAACACAGGTCTGTAATTTTTTTCATAAGTCACCTGAAGTCTTGGAAATTCTTAAACCAAAAATTTCTACTTAGAGATTAAAGTTTGTGGGTTTTTTTTGTAGTGAAACTGTGCATTATTCATTAAAAAAGAAAATACAAGTTATTTCTAAGTATTTTTTAAATATGAAATGCAGTTCTGCGTGTTGGAAGAGTGAAGCTCAACAGTACCATATTAGTTAAGCACTGTAAAGAATTGCTTGCTATATTCCCATTTCTCATCCTTTTTCGCACAAAATTTCTCTCAGTAATACTGTGAAAAATGCATACACATTTCAGTCATATTTAATTAGTCATCCTGCACTATTTGCAGGTAGTTTAAATGCATATTCTTCATCTCTGCGCCTCTCGAAAGAAAGAAGAAATCCACATTTCTTCACTTTAGATGAACGAATATGTTAGAAGAGTTTGAGTTTCACTCCTTTAGCAAGATAAAGGTAAAATCAATATAATTTGGCACGTAATTAAGTACTTAACTAATTCACTGCCTCAACTGTTAAAAATGCACTGTCAATGTGAGCTTGAAAACTGCACATACATCAGTTCCCTGTGCAAACTTTGTTTTGCAGCACAAATCTAATTTAAACCCAATTTGTATCCAGATGTAATCAAACAGAAATCTAATTTCTCCCACCTTATTTCTATTGGAATCTTTCTCAATCCACTCTGTGGACTGAAAATTAAGATTTAGAGTTGTGTTTGTTTGCTTGCTTTTAAGTTTGCTTGTCTATTTATTTTTAAAGGAGTTTCTTTATAAAGTGTACTATGTCTACTTCAGATCTACCTACTTCGATCTGTCCTGTTCTGGACTTCACCCAGTAAATAAATATCAAAAAAAGGGTTTTTTTTAAAAAAAGTAGTGGGTTTTTTTCCCCATCTGATCTTCCCATCACCATTCTGTCCTAGACATGCATCATCCTTACCAAAGATAATTTCAATCCTATCAACAGAATAACCCATATGAGTACATATACATCATAAATCTGTCAACATGTGGCAATACTTTCCAATCTATTCTATCCAAGCCTTGAATCAAGACTGCGATATGGTTTTGGATCAAGGGTGGGAGATAAAAAACAAAATAAAATATGCTAGCAACAGTTTGCCACAACATTGCTAATAATAATTGTATATAATGCCATGTACTTATGCATCCACTTTCACAGCACTTAAACCAGAACGCCAGACTGACCCTCGTAAATGAACACACAGCTTTGTTCACACACTTCCACTCTCAGTCTGCTTCCTGACTTAAGTCTCCATTGTCCAGTTGCTATGATTAGAATACGCAGTGTCAATTTTATAAAGTTTGGTTTTAACTTTGGCCCAATCCATTAGCAAGAAATATTTTCTAATGGTAAAGAAAACCAGCTAACTAAACTAACTAAAAAAAAAAATCAGTTCCAAGATTTTACCTTTGTGTAGAAGTTGGATAAGGATATTTGAGACTGTGAAAAATTCTTTGCATGAAAGAAGACGGAACAAACTGGAATTCTTCAGTCTGGCAAAGATGGAAGACAATATAATACAGACTCATAACATGAGAAAATCTATTGAGGAAGTGAACAAGAAATAGGGCACTACTGACTGTATTTATGCGTCAGGTAGCAGGTTCAAATACCCCCCCCAAAACATGGACAACTTTTCACACATTTACTTAAATGTGAAACTCTTCACCATGGGACTAGATTGCCTATAGTAATAGTAAACCAAGTTTACCTACCTTCAGAAAGGAGTTGGCATAAAGATATTTTCTTTACATCACAAAGCGGCTGAAATGCAAATCACTGCATACTTCCTTGGACTTAAACTCTTCATTAAGCATTTGCTACTGGTCATAGCTAGAGACTAGGCCATTGGGCCTTTGGTCAAATGTACAGTTGTCTTAACTTGGAAAACTACTCTGGTGCTCTTCTGATTTCACTCTAAGGCTTTTCAGTTACAGGAAATTCAATTCTAAATATTATTAGGCAGAAAAAACTTTAATAATTTAATTATCCATCTCAAAATGTAATCTTTGATATGCTTCTAGGTCAGAAACTTTTAGACTAAATTTTGAATTTATACAGGTCTAATTCTTCTACTGTAGCTATGCAAACTATTTAGAGGAATGTAAAGAATGCTGAAGCAAATTCAAGGAAAAGAATGTGTTTTGGCAAATATGTTGACTATGTCCTTCTTTTCATAAAACAATACATCATTTCCTCTCATTGTGGGTCTCATCTCTTCTGGTTCAGCTAGATTTCTGATATACCTCTGGACCCAAGTTTTTCTGTTTAAGAATATTTGCAAATAATGCCATCAGTGGATTTCAAGTAAAAGTTCGCTAATGACAATAGTTTGCACTATTGTGTAAGGCCTAACAGATTGCTGTGAAAGCATAAGATTGATACTTAGATCCATTTAACTGGACCCCAACCGCTGAAGATTCCTGAAGCAATGGGAAAGGGAAAGTAGCAAGTTAAAGATTAAGGCAATTCAGAAGGAAAACTTGCTCATATTATATTTCTTAGATTAACACAAACACTGGAGACACATGTTGCTTACTTTCTGGATAAATCACCTACACAAAGACATGAAGGATTTAATTCCTTTGTCCTGTCCCATCCGCCAATCTTCTGTTGATTGTGTAAAGATGTTTATTTTGTTAAAAACTTCATGCACTTCTCTATTCTCTGTAAACAAATGTTCCAAAAAGGCAGCCTGTCTTGAATTTTGTGGGTTTTTTTAATGTAGGGATGTCTCACCCATATTGTTCCACTAGTGCTTGTGTGTTTCTAAGGTAAGTAGCAAGAGTAATCATTTCTCAAAAAAAGTTTCTAGACGTAAATACCAGCCTCTCTTCCTTCTGCTCTTTTGTTGTTTCTTCACTTGTATTACAAAAAACCAAATTTATAGAAAGTCTCATGTTATCCATCACTTCATGTATATTGGGAATGTATGTTACAATGCTGTTTTACAAAATGGGAAAACAAAACCAAAGCATCAATAAAAAACTTACTAAGTGGAATTGCCAAAAGACTGAACCATCTACTTTTCTGAGTGAAACCAAGATAGGTAACTTTCTTAGCAAAAGTCTAAGAACTTCAGAAACTAGGTCAATGTTCTGTATTGCCTGAAAAACCCAGCTGATGTCTTAGACTAAAAGTGATCTTCTCAGGTTTTCCCCACTTGACTACCAGAAATAATAATTTCTGGTGTCAGCCTTTTAGTTTTAGTTGATTATTTGTTATATTCATTTGATGATTTCATAATTTCACATATTGATTTATTGACTCACTCTTAATTATGACCTTGATTGGATCACTGTATCATTACATCTTTAATTAGCTTTGTAAAGTTTGTAAAGTTGTAAACTAGTTCAGTAAAATGCTTGCTTAAGTATGTAGTTGCTTACTCATCTTTTAAAAAATAAAATCCTTAAAAAATACACACATTGTATTAATTCAATCGTATTACACCTTGTCTCATGAACTCTGAGGCTAAAGTTAATGTTAATTAAGAAATTAGCAAACCCATTTTCTTGTGCTTGCAAATCGATACCTCTTGTATCACAGATTATGTTGCAAGTAGGTTAATCATTTCCAGAAAATCTTGGAAATTGCAATAATGATAGTAGTCTTCTGACTGAAGTAATGTTAAACTGTTCTGGCATGGAATGAGAGAAAGTGCCACTTCCCAATTAACGAAAAAGAAATCCAAGTAAGGGGTTATAATCCACTTCACTTTCTCTGCAGGTAGGGGTAACAAGATCATCAACTTATCTATTATTTATTACTCCTTTAAAGTTATTGAGATCTGAATAATACAATTTTTTTCCCATTTTTTTCCAAAGCCCCTGTGCAAATGCTGCTGCAGTACAACTGCTATTTCTTCTCCCACAGGTATCAGACGCAGATCTTTCATGTAGAACCATTCAGACATTTTGTGAAGAATCATTTATAAAATGCTAATCAAACATGAAATGTTCACAGAATGTAGCAACAGTAATGACATGTAAAAATAAAAGATACATTTTTAAGAATGTGTTTGAATAAAGGAAAATGTTTCTTTTCAGTCTATTTGGAAAAAATGCTCCTAGTTTACGTAGCATACAATTTTTGAGTTAAAATATGAATTAGACAGATATAATTTGATTTTAGGACATACTAATCTCTGCTTTTATGCACAACTAGCAAAGCACTTAGGATATTTGTTGATTAAAACTGCACTGCAAATACACAGTACTAATATCCCTTTCTTTCCAGTTATCCAATTTGTATCTAATATTTGAATGAATATAATTTCTTGTAAGCAAAAAGTGATCACCTTTTGGAAAGTGTAATCACAAGTGGGGAAACTTGTACTTCAGTACTCTTTAAGAGAAGTAGAAAGATAAAATCTCAGTTCCTCCATATTTTTGATACCTGTGACATGATCTTTAGAATGATTTTATCTCAGATCTGTATTATAAAAAAAATGTTTTTCCTTAATGTTTCAGACCCATTATTTCCCAGTAAAGCCAAATCTTATTAAAATTGATCCTAGATAAGTTCACAGCAATAAGAAAAAAAAAAATAAATCAGAAACAGAAGTTTACACCCTGGCATGACTAGATAGTTGATTGGGAAAAAAGACACCACAGATTTCCAGTGCAGAAAAAGCCTACACAATGGTTGTTGGTGGTAAAATGGAATGAAATTTCTACTCAGAATGAGTTTTACATTATAGATGAGATGAATAAACGAAGTTAAACAAATTCAGCTACTTTATTATAAGAAATGCTTTTGTCTGCATTTCTTAATCTGTAGATATTTTTTCCAGTGTGTTAGACACGGCCATATTATTAATTTTAACATTACTGCTCAGGTCTTTGATGGTTTAGCAGTGCTTTTTCCAGTTTCTTAATAGCTGGTGATTCTGCAATGGACTTTTCTGTCCTCACCCAAGCTTCTCAGAAATTACTTTTAACATGGATCACTTTGCAATACATACAATATTAGCCATTTAACCTTCACATTATCAGCAGTGTTTAAGTATTTAATTAGTGGTCTCGTTGTCTGCAAGGAGTTATTCCTGCTAAAAGCCAAATTTAAACTCCTCTTAAAAAAAAGGAGCATTTTCACAAATTGTAGGTTGACATATATTCCAAAGTTTCAGAATGTCTCTCTCAAGTTTCTTTGCCTGTTTCCTAATAAGTGACTTCTTTCAGTGTAAGGGTAGCACATTTGATTTAGTTCTCACTTTTTTCATTCCTACTGCCTTTCCATATCTTTCATTATTCCTATGGAAAATCTATTAAAATGTTGATAATCTATTGTATTTGAAACATTTCAGGGTAAAGCTAATATTTTCAATAGCTTTTGAAAGCACCTTTAAAACTGCTTTCAGTGTTTTCATGTACTATACCACAAGCCTGTCAAGAACTTGGAGAAATGAAAATCATATTACACTTGAGGGAATCATTAAAAATAGAACATTTCAACCATGATGCAGACATCCAAACTAAATATCTCTAGAAGGAATTCTAGAAGAAATAGTTTGATGAAAAAAAATAAAATATAATGGTAATTGAAAAAGAAGTGTACTTCCTTTTGCAATACAACCTTAGCTTTTGGTAGTGAAATGGTGTCAAGGATTTCGCGCTGCCTCTTGTTATGCATTGGATTGCAGTTTCCCAAAATTAAGACTTGAAAGTTATCACTCATAATCTCTTGTGCACTCAAAAATGTTTTAGATTTCTAAAATTAAGAAATTCATACCATTAACAATTACATAGCATTTTATGAGCACTACAGTCCTATTGTGCCAGCCACTACCCAAACACATGCAGACAGCCCCCGACGCTAGCAGCTTGCATTCTAAATAAACCATGAGGGCAAATATTTTTCTTTTCACTTATCCTTTACAAACAGTATTGACAATTTAGGGAATTAAGTAGACATTTATGGTATTTGAGAATATAATTGCACTAGTTAACATTCACCAGAAAGCAGCTGTCATTATTCCCGAGGGAGAGCCAATCATGGGTATGATTACAAAGAAGCTGTGAGAACCAACTTAATTGAAAAAACAGGAGGATTTCTAGGTAAGAGCAGGGGAAAAAAGGGATAAATTAGTTTTCTTGAGACTTCACAAGGAATGAAACTGGGGGGGGAGTCAGCATACACTCTAAGTCATGCATTTCCAGTATTAAATTTACAAAAGAAAATATTATCCCCTTGCACTTTCCAAAGAAATGTCAACAAAGGTTATTTAGACTTGGTAGCTTATCAAAATAAATTTAAAAAGGAAAAAAATTCAACTATATTCAAAACCACCCAAGACATTGAACCAATAAATGGATCAAAAGTTCCTCTTCCAAATACCCAGAAAAGTAAAGAATCTCCTGAACAAAGCTACCAGGACTTTGAAGAATATTCTAAACTTTCTGACTTGGGGGGGGGAAAGGGGGAATACGAAAATACTGAAATACTTACCCTTTTGCTTTATTTGAATTTATAATTTCTAATTAAGAAGTTTTTAAATTAATATTTTATTCTTGCATCATTTTTCTTATGTATTTAACACATTAATTAGAAGAAACATAACTTCAGCCTTGCCAAATCAGAGTGTTTTGCTT
>RSEF01000003.1:71921222-71959209 GCA_003993805.1 Himantopus leucocephalus | reverse complement strand
TTTATGCTCTAACTGTGAATAACATTGCGGTGGTCAGAAGATGGTGACTAAAAAGTATGCAGGAACCAGGGTAGGGAGTGCTCTTTGGTGGCTCTGATTTGTCCAGTCATCTCCATTGCAAATTCAAGGCTGACAGATGATAAAAAGAAATTATACATGGTCTAAGTACAGAGACCAGCCTTGAGAAGCTGTCTTTAATTGGGGTCCTTACAAGCTCTCATGCAGACTGTGGACCTGAATGACTGTTTAGAAACCTAGAATCTAAACCTCTCCAGAAAGCAGCAGTTTGCTTTTTTTATTTGTCCACTTGTAAAAAATATTAAATTAATATTAATATTAATAATAATATTAAAATAAAATTATTATTTTAATATGACTACTTTTCTGTGACTCAAGCATTATATTGCGTTTGGACACAGAATATAGGCACAAGAAGAGAGAAAAATAACTGGAAATACCCATCTTCACTGTACATTAATACTCACCTGTTCTCACTTCCTGGCTCGGGTAAACAGAATAATGCACTCCTGAGGTCTTGGTGACAATATGGAGACAAATAAAAGAAATCCAGGACTGGGGTTTTATAGAAAATTAGCTGCAAATAAACTCCTTTTAATGATACTAGCTAGAGACTAGATATGATCTGAACAATGAACACTCCAGAACTCTCGTTTTTTGTCAAACATATACATGTCTGATCTTTGCTTGAAATCCTGTACTTAGCAATAAAAGAACATAAAAATAGAGCAGACCCCAATGCTTTTGGTTGAAAAGCCCCAGATATTATTACCTTCATTTTTTATTCTAAACATAGGATCAATCTGATGATGTAAAAACTTCAAAACAGTTAATCTTAAAAACTGCGTATCATTTTTATTTGTTATTGAAAAATTTGCCTGTTGCCCTATGTGTATTTTTTCAGAGCAGGTGGTAGATGGGAGGCATACTGAAATCCTAGCTTAGCACTTAGAAATGTGTTGTTGGTTTTTTTTTTCTATTAAGTAAAAGTAAATTTTAATCTAACTCTTGAACAGTACTTCGAAAACCAATAAAGGGGAGGGTGTGTGTGTAGGACAAAGTATGGTTTTTTTCTTCCAGCTAAATAAATCTTTCATTCTGTATTGCCAGAGATAATAATAAAGGCAAGAAGAGTCACTGCATCCTGTGTAGTGCACCAAGAAGGGTTTTGGTGCTTTTTAAAGACTGAGCAACTTTGAATCCAGCTGAGAACCCCTTTGCCTAATTCAGAATAAATGAATGCTCTAATGGTGTGATCTTATGTTCTTACTGCTTCAGACTTGTCTGTTATTATAGTAGTTAGAGTACTGTATTAACTTTATTTTTTGTTACTTTATTCTTTAAAGTAAACTTTACTAGAAGTTCATTCTGTTCATGGGTAATTTAAAGTAAAGAACTTTGTTTATAAGGACAGCAGGAATTAGCTAAAATATAACTGTGTTTCCATGACAAATTCCAATTTGCTGAATCTAATTTGTTTTAATCATGTGGCAGTCAGGTCTTCGAGAAGACCATCATTCTTCTTAGATACTAATTTCAATTGTTTTGAAATAATCAAAGAGTTGGAAGATGAAGATGTAAAACAATGTCACCATAAACTGCCAAATTCTCACAAATCTAGTGTGTATATCTCTTGCTCTTGAGCTAATAGAGAAAAAATATATAACTTACACTAGCTTCCAAAACCTGGAATTACTGGTCATGTAACTAGATTTAGAGGAAATAATTAAACATTCTGTGGTGGTTTTTTTTTTTAATTTTGAATTTTAAAGTTATTTTCTTTCTTTTCTTCCCATAGTTTTAGTTTCTGTTCTATCTCACATTAAGAACTTTTCTGTTAAAATTTTTCACAGTTGTGTGCTATTCAGGAAAAGAACCCCACCTAAACAACCCAGAAAATCACAAAATATTGAGGGAAATCCTCCTGTATTGAGTGTTCAAGTAATTTCAACTGGCTAGGGGAGGATTACTACACTTTTAGTCTACCATTCTGAATAAGCAGAAACAGAACAGGAATGTTTACATCCTTATCCTTCCTGAAATACATGTAATGGCAGAAATATTTCTAGTGGAAAAGAGGAAATGAGGTTAACATCCCTGTTGTATGCCAGTAGTTGACTTTTATTTTGGAGTTTTCTGGCTTTTTGCATGTCAGCCTTCAGACATACTCTAAGTAGTGTAGCCACTTACTAGCCCCCTAGCACCTTAGCTGTTTTTCTGGAAGCGTCTTCTAGTCACACCTTCAGGCTTCTTGTTCTGCTTGGGATTGCAACAATCTCTGTTCTAGAAAAGTGCTTCAATGAAGCTTGTTGAAAATCATTGCTTTTATTCGTTGAAAATCATGGCCCTGCCCAGACTACTGACACTTTACTTTGAGCAACCCAAGGGCGCCTACCTGTGGGAGTCTGAATGTGAGTTGGACATTATAGCCAAATGGAAGTCTCATCAAGGAAGTTCACTGAATCTACATTCCTACTCACTTCAGCCTGAAGCAGAAGACAATCTCTGGTCAAACGAGTATCTCTGTAGATTCCATATACTATAACGTGATTGTAGACAAATGCACACCTTAATTTAGACATCTTAATCCATTATTGAATCTCAGCTCTTATGTTCCATCCAGTTCTCCAAATGTAGACATCTAGTGCCATTTGAAATGACACACAATATTTGAGACATATACATGAGACTGACTGTCTTTAGAAGACTTGTATCCTTCTGCTTTGGCATGTGAAGGGCAAGTGCTGTATACTGAAGAATCTCAGTGACTTTGGATGCCCAATTCTAAGCATATCTTTGCAGCAATTTATTGAAAACTTTTATTAGAGTGCCCCTCCCCCCTTCTTTATTGAAGAGAAATATAGGATAAAGTTTTCTGATGTGAAACTAACAAGTAAAACAACAAAGAAACTAGCTTTTAGTGTAGCCCCAGGGAAATCTCTCTCATTACCCTGTGAGGTTATATAAATATTTGGATTCAGAAGAATTAAAATACTTAACAGAACTGTGACCTTCTCCTATGGGAAACACAGAATTAAATTCAGAAGTTATGCAGAGTAAATTATATTTTCATCTTCACTAGACATAAGCAAAATAAATTGAAGAATATTTATGCTGCTTCTAATTTTTAATTCATATCCTAGAAGTGTTAATTTGAAGCATCAAGTTTTGCAGCAAGTGTACAGCTGATACTTCTGATGCCTAAGTCTACAGTTTAGTCACATTCAAATCTTTCCTACATCCACTGATGTGCCGTTTCATACGTATGTTCAAGTGGAGATTCGTAGTCTATATAGCTCATCTAAAGAACTTGATTCATGCAACACAGTAATGAACTCTAGCTGAGAACCTTTATCTAGAAAGGTAAGAGCACTGGATAATCATGTCAAAGTTGACATCCAGTACTCAACTCCATTCTCTGAGAATACTTGCTTGGAGAATACTCTACAGTAAATGTTAGCATACTGTTAAAGTATGAGGGTCTGGAGGAATGGGATCTTTTCAACCTGACTTTTTAAAGTTTTTCTGTTTTGAGTAAACTACTAAGCTACTAACTGAGGAAGTGACTGGGATATAGTCTCCCTAATTACTGGCCTATACTTGGTTTCTAAAACAATGAACAAATAATGATTACATGTGCAGGAATAGCTTTCACAAAGTAGGCCAAGAGTGACTCAGAATAATTTATTATTCTGAGAAGTGAGAAACTCAAAACTTCCAGCAGAGAGAGATTTTGAGTCCTTGCTTCTCACATCACGTGCAAGTGCCGGATATATTGGCAAGACAAGTTTTGCAGGTAGATGCAATGAGCACCAATTGTTAGAGAAGATATAAGAAGCAACCTGAGGTTTGGTGGTGAAGTCTGAGCAGCCAAGGTTAGAATGGCGACATCCCTGGGGGTGACGTTTCCCTTGCATAAACATAGGAGATCAGCATCGGTTTCAGCCTGGCCTCTTTCTTCTCCATGCCATATACACTTTGTGTTAAAACACGGTATTTGGTATCTGTGATCTAATTTAATAAAAGCTATTAATTTTACTTGTACATTGTACACCTAACTTCTGCTGATGACTCAACACTGCTAGGTACCTGTCTGAAGTTTGTGTATCCTGATGCTCACAGCATGGGGAACAAACAGGAGGAATTAGAGGTTTGCACGCAGTTGCTGGGCTGCAGTCTCATTGGAATAACACCATCACTAGTAACATCCACATAGACAAACTGAATGAAGTACAGCCTATGCAAGTGGACAATGAGATGGACTGAAAACTGGCTGAACTGCCAAAATCAGAAGGTTGTGATCAGTGGCATGAAGTCCAGCCATAGGCCAGTCATTAGTGGTGTACCCCAGGGGCCAATACTGGGGCCAGTTCTGTTGAACATCATGGTCAGTGAGCTGGATGATGGGACAGAGCATAATCTCAGCAAGTTTGTGATGACACAAAACTGGGAGGAGTGGCTGATACACCAGATGGTTGTACTGCCAGAGGACAGGTTGGAGATAAGAGCAAAGAGTAATCTCACAACGTTCAATGAAACAGAAATGCAAAGCCCTGCATCTGTGGAGGAATAACTCCATGGATCAGTAATATTTTGGGGATGACCGGCTGGAAAACAGCTTTGAAGAAAAGCCCCTGGGAGTCCTGGTCTTAATAAAGTTGAACAAAAGCCACCAATGTGCGTTTGCAACTGGGAAGGCCAACACCATCTTGGGCTGCATTAGGAAGAATATTGTTAACTGGTCAGGAGAGGTGATCCCCTCTATTCAGCGCTGGTAGGACTCACCTGGACTGCTATGCCTAGTCCTGGGCTTCCCAGTGCAAGAGAGTCATGGACATACTGTAGTGAGCCCAGCAAAGGGCCATGAAGATGATTAAGGCATTGAAGCACCTCTTGTATGAGGAGAGGCTGTGAGAGCTGGGACTGTTGAGTCTGGAGAAGATGGAGTTTGGGAGACATCTGATTCATGTCTATAAATACCTCATGGGAGGAAGTAAAAAAGATGGAACCAGACTTTTCTTGATGGTATCCAATGAAAGGAAGAGAGGTAATGGGCACAAAAGCAAATACAAGAAAATCCCTTTAAACAAATGAAAAGACTTTTTTATTGTGAGGATGGTCAAACTCTAGAATAGGTTTCCCAGAGAAATTACAGAGTTTCCATCCTTGGAGGTGTTCAAAACTGCACTGGACATGGCTCTGAGCAGCCTGCTGTAGCTGACCCTGCTTTGAACAGGGAGTTTGAGTAGGAACCAGATGATACCCAGAGGTCTTTCAACCACCATCCTGCAATTCTGTGATTGTCTTACTTCTGTCTTTCCACCATTATAGCTAAAGAAAATACCACTGACTATTGTGACATACTGCAGATTAAAGATAAGAAGATGCTGAGCAATGTTTCTTCCCCTGGGAAGTGTGAAAGAAATGTCCTTTTAAAAGTATTTCATTCCAAGTTATGGTTTTTAATTGAAAGCTGAGCTGAACTACTTTGTTGTTAGGTACCTATCCATCTTTGAGGGACAGGTGAGACCCAGAAAGTTCTACCCAGACTAAACTCTGTCTAGTTCATTTGGCTCTATGACCAACATCTTGGCTTTTATAAATCCTTTTCTTAGGACGCTAATTAGGTTACGTGAGAAACTGAGGGTCATGAATTGTGAATTATCAACAAAAATTTTGAGGTTTTGGTGAGATACCACTAAATGAATCATTGGTAAAGCTTACAAAGGCAGAAAAAGTGATAATCTACTTTTAAGATGTGCTAATTAATGTATTTCACGGACAGAAGCATTTGTTAATTTAAAATGTTATTTGAGACACTGGAGGGTGCAATATATTTGCAAAACCAAGGTATTTATTTCCAACTGTTTTGGTGCAGCTCTTGCTTGCTAGATATAGTAGAGATAGATGATCTCAGCTCAAATTTTAGATCTTGCAAAATGGAATAGCATTCACTTTTCTTTCAATAAGAGCCTAAATATGACACCGAAGAATGTTTCTGATACAGACTGGATCTATGTTGTTCGTGACACTGTATATACTTCCAAAGAATACAAGCATGTACTGTCTTAACAAGTCAGAATAGAGTGGTAAGCTAAAGTCCTCCCAAATTTAAATTTCTTCTTCACATGAAAGGACAAAAAAATCCAATATGGAAATATCTGTTGCTTTTCTGGCTGGGATATAATTGTAAAAACAAGCTCAGCAAATCCACGTGACAACATAGATTCGGGCAGTATAGGCATATAATTCCAAACTTGAAATCTATATGCTGTACAGAAAGATAATATTTTAAACATGTTTTACTAGGGAGCAAATAATTGATTTATGATTTTGACTAACTATGGGAAATAATATTAAATCACATTGTGTACTCCAGAACTGTCCAATCAGTTGCATGAACTAACAGAGGAGTTAAATGTATAATATACTGCTGTGCATATTATTCATCAGTTCCGAGGCAATTTTTCATTCAGTGGAATTATCTATAATCATTTATTTAGCTTCAAAGGAATCTAATGTTCCTTTGCTGGATATTGGAAAATGTCACTTTTTGTATCCATATAGTTTTGTCAATTTGTAAATTTTCTTGTTCTAGCGGGTGCATGCTTATTACCTTTAAATAATTTCTCTTAATCTTCATGAAAAATATAGCTTTTTATTTCACTTTCAGTTTTTGACATGTAGCTTTCTTAAGAGGACTAATAGTGACTCTATGATATAACCAATGAGTATAAACTAGTCTTCATGTGTTTTCTTTCATGTGAGTTCTTGCATGTTAAACTTGTGAGAAACATTTAGATATGTTACTCCCTTGTATTAATGACCATCTTTCTTTTCATCATAAGCACACAGAAATCCAAGAAGAGATTCATTTTTGTAGGTGTCTTTTTTATATTATTTACCTGTTATTTAATTAAGAACTCTTTTCACTGAATCAGTAAGCCTCTCAAAAATAACTAAAAGCATGCAAGAAGTATATGTCATTTGCTCGTTCCTGTAGTTAGTTCAGGGTCGCAGGTGACATACCCGTTCCATGGAAATCTCATTTATATCTTTCTTCCTCTGGTGTGAGGGAGAAAAACCCAACCAACCAAAGAGAAATATTCCTTATGATTCTTTCAGATGCTCCAGAATATATTTGGTTAAGAACAGCATTTCTTATGGGTTATGTGGATGCTAGACACACGCCTTTAGTTACTCAAACATACATTATCACTGGGAGATCTCTGGCACAGGCTGCTCTTCGTACAGTTACATATGAATTACTCCACTTTTCACATCAAAATTATTTATTTTTTCCAACCTACATGCCCAAATAAAATCCATTAGATTTAGCCAGACATGATGCTGATATCAATGGGTGTTTCATGTAGATAGCAATGCAGTCAGCAACTTCTAGAAAATAAGGCCTGTTTGTTGTTTGGGTTTTTTTTAACTGGGAAGTCTGTAAGTTTCAGAGTGTCATTTCAAAGTGCAATGCCAGTTTTATTTGGTTTCTTAATAATTTTTCTTCCATCCATCATATTTTGATGTTGTTAATATGTTTGCACTGGTATAATTTATTGTTAATATTGCACTCCTTTATGCACAGATTTAGCTTTTTGTTGCAAAGAGTATTGCACTGAAAAGTGGATTTAATAATTGTTTAAATGTACTCTTCCGTTTCCCAGCTGTATTCAAGAATTCACTGTTCCCTGTGATAAACAGCCCTTATTATGGAGTTCCTCGATGCACACAAGGGAGAGGTTATATCTGTTCCAAGACTGTAGTCTTCAGCAGCTCAGATGCAACATCATCACAAACATTTTTCATTCCATTGTCTCTTGTTAGCCAGCACGTACAACTTCCAGGCTGCTGTTTATCCAGCCATTACCTACCCATGTAGCATTTCTGTCTTGTCTTTTCAACATCACTTTTGATTATGAGTTGAACTCCCCTTTTTTGATGAGTTATTTTATGGTCTTGCTGGTCCTTTCTGCTCCTGAAGTAGATTCCGTCACTCATAAATTCGTAGAATCATGGAATTACAGAATGGTTTGGGTTGAAAGAGACCTTTAAAGATCATCTAGTTCCACCCCCCCTTGCGGTGGGCAGGGACATCTTTCACTAGATCAGGTTGCTCAAAGCCCTGTCCAACCTGCCCTCGGGCATCCACAAATTGTCTGGGCAACCTGTTGCAGTGTCTCACCACCCTCATCATAAAAAATTTCTTTCTTATCCACTTTAAATCGACTCTCTTTCAGTTTAAAACCATTACCCCTTGTCCTGTCACTACAGGCCTTAGTAAAAAGTAAAAATCTTTCTCCATTTTTCTTATAAGCCCCCTTTATATGCTGAAAGGCCACAAGAGCGTCTCCCCAGAGCCTTCTCTTCTCCAGGCTGAACAACCCCAACCCAACCTTTCTTCGTAGGAGAGGTGTTCCAGCCCTCTGATAATTTTCGTGGCCATATATAATATATCATTTTATTTTTTATTATTTAGCTTAAAACAAATTTGTCCCTGTGTTTCACTACTCCTTCTTTATGACCATTTTTACTTCCAATCTCACCCATCTAATTCTAGTTTCAGTCCTGAAAGAAAACCAGAACATAATACCTATTATTTAATTCTTTAAAGTTAGAGCTTCAGCCTTCACTTCATCACAATCCTTTGTGGCACTACACAAGCACACACTAAGCAGCCGATTTTGCAAGACAAATGACTGAATACAAAATGGTCAGAGCGGGCTTTTAAGAGCTTTCAGCGCACATGTGAAGAGAATGATGACAATTACTTTTTTTTAAAAAATTTGTCTACAGGCATTTCTATGGTGCTCAGCAGTATAGCACGCACTCCAAAAGCCCTGATTAATCTATTCTCATGGCAACCGTACAAATCAACCAAATGTTAGACTCTCCATTCACACATGAACATTTGAGTCCAAGATGAACCCACTGAAGTCAGGAAGCTGCTGCCTTTCGTTGGTCAGCTTGACATGTGCGTTGAATTTCAAAATAGCAGAATGTGCAGCATCCAACTGTAAGCCTTTGGCAGCTGTGAGTGGTCCACAGCTGAGGATGCCCATAAATGCCAAAGCAAGGACTTTCAATGGATCATCCACAGGTGGATGACACATCCAGAGTGACCACTCAGTTTTTCATTTTGGCTAGTGTGATTTTGCCTCAACTCCCAGGGGAAGAGTTACAGTGCATCAGAAGTCACCCAAGTGTCTTACCCCACAAATGCTATATTTGATTTTGTCATTTTAGCAGCTTAGGTTGTGTTTGCAACCTACAGAGAACAAACACAAGAGATGAATCCTGGTTTTGAGCACATCTTTTCTCATACATTATAGCAGACAGCCTTCTCTATCCCTTTTTGTCCCTTCAAATGAAGTCATAGATTTTATTATGGAAGAGCAATGGCCCTAGTTCAGCAAAGATTAGCGTTTGCCTAGGTTTAAATTGAATGATCTAATTGAAATCAAGGGGAATATTCATTTGTTTTATGTGTTTAATCAGCTAGCTGAAGTGAAGCCTAAATTAATGAATGTGACCTGTGATTCACCAGGCATTTGGATGCTGAATATGTAATGCCAAGCGCAGATTTGCAGGGCAGACCACGAAGGTTTTTGCTTTCATGCTAGTCCTGTCTCCCCTGCTGCGGTGCTGGCATCGCTCAGCCCACTCAGCACATCCCCACAGTTTCTGGCTCCACAGAGAACCTCTGGTGCTGTACTGGGAGTCGAAATGGAGCCAGCACTGTGGCAGAAGAGAGGGCCAAAACAGCCTCAAAGCCAGAAGGGCTGTGGGTATGGTGTCTCTGCCAGCTGCAGGCTAATTCCCCATGGAGGAGGCAGCCTGTCGTGGCTGGGGCTATGGGGCACAGCCTGGGCGCCGGAGGAGGATGAGACAGCAGGGTACAGTGCCTGCAGTGGGGCTCTAGTCACCATTTATATCATCCCGCTGCATCTGTCCTTCATATTACAAAATTCACTTCTACAGAATTGAATTTAATATCAGAGAACTAATTTTCACACTAGAATATAGAGTGATCAGTAGCTCGAGTACTAGCATGTGTACTGTGTTTCCTGCAATGCAGCACAAATCAACTGGACCTGGAATGCTCACAAGCATCAAATAGCAACCATGAAAAAATTTAAAACACTCCAGTGACATTCAGTGCTTCTCATACTGCATTATTTTGGATTTGACCTGCAGCTCTAGTGTATTTTCAGCTTGTTTGTCACTCATCCAAAAAGTCCCTTAGAGCTCAGAGAAGGACTCAGATATTTGGCGTTATTCAAACAATGACATTAAAAATAAATAAATAAATTCAGAGTTCTTATCTTATTCTTGGCACATTATGCAATGTGTCAAGAGGAAGAAAAACGTTCTGTCAGGAAGTTACTAGGCACCAGATTTTCAAATATAGTGATTTAAAGAGGCAGGTGGGCATTTAGTGGAAGCTAGACATTTACTACTTCTGAAATCCGTTTCCTTACATACCTTGAAAAAATCTGTCTCTGTCCTTTGAAAAGTTCTGCCATGTTTCTTAATCCAATAACAGGAGGATACGAAAGTCAGGATGCTTAAGCTGATTTTGCTGGTAGCAAAAGTCTAAGTTTAAGGCTTATGAAAATGATGCCCTCGCTGGCACAATTTGACCACTTAACTGAGTACGAAAAGCAACACAGCATTTAAATTACTATCAGCAGAACTGGTAGGCTCTTTCTATTGAAATCTACTTTTGTTATTGAACATGAAATGTCTTTGAAACAAGTTTTAATGCTCAGGTGCCACAGGTACTTTAGAAAACAGATCAGTTTTTGGGGGATTTTATGAAAGATAGTTTTCAAACTTCTAGCTACTTTATCATTACAATGATTTCTAGTATTATATACTGTTATGTAATTTTTCCACAGCAAAATCTTATACTTTGAAATCTGAATTTTTCCTTTTTTGGTGTTGGTTGTTTTTTTATTGGTGAAGGAATTTGGGGAATAAATTCAAGTTCTCAGTGCAATCTTTGCTGAAACAATTCTACTATTACTTCGTCTCTATTTTCTCCTCACCTATGCTCCTGAGGTATCAACTATTTTTGTTCAATTCTTGTTGACTTGTCACTATATTAACTGTATTGCTTCCTTTTTCAATCTTTCTCTGCCCGTTATATAGAAAGAATATCAGCAACCTTTCCTAAAGGTACATATTTAATAAATAACCCATCCTTTCCTGGCTTATTGAAGCTGGTAGTCTCTGTAAAACCATTTCTTTTGTTTCTTCAGCCTCGATGAGCACTAATAGCACTCCTGGACTAGAACTGCTGGTCACATACAGAGGTCAACTAACTCCTGGGAGCTCTTTCCTACTGTAGATCACGCAGAGGCTGAAGACAGTGTAAATAGTTGTGCTGTGCTATCTAAGAGTTCACAATGGAATGTAATCAGTCTCCTTTTATGGCTATAATGCATCCTGCAGAAAATCTTTTATGAGCTATAGAAACTAATTACCATATCTCTGTTCTGTGAGAAATTGGGGGAGGGTGAACGCTGAAAAAATTGGTTAAAAGGGGTCTGCAAAAAAAACATTGGTTGCAGAAAACCATGTTTACCAGATGTACATAAAGTGATTATGTTAAAAACAAATTACCATGTAACTTTTCCGTCTTTTTTCTTAACAGCTTCTTGGACGACAGTAGCTTTGACTTGGCTGGGAAATCACTCTGATTAGAAGTGTTTGGAACTGGCTGGGATTTTTTAGATATGGACCTTTAGTCTGGCAGCATACTTCCTTGTCTTAATTCTTAAATATCTCTTAATACATTTAAAAAAAAATTATTTTTCTCAAAGTTAGATTGAGGTATAAGGAAAAAAGCTCCACAAGAAATGGCTTCCTGATGGGAAAACCAAACAAAAACAACCTGTGTCCATAAGAAAACCTTCTTAGTTGCCATTTATTTTTTACTTTTCTGTTCAACAAAAGAATATATTTAGCTGGAGGTGATTTTACAGTCAAAAGACAACTTTATCACTTCAAAGCTTCAGCTGAGCTAAATTCTGAACGTTGCAAATTGTTTTACAGATTTTTAAAAGGGACAATAAAAATAATCTGTATATTAGTTGGACTGCTCCAAGAAGAAATACAATTGAGTTGAATTATTGGACATATTCTTAATCAGAAGCTCTTTTTATGTTTCCTCTCTAGGAGACTCTTGGGAATGGCACACAGTAAGCCACGGGGGCTGGGTGACATTGGTGTACAAAGAAGCCAGATCCAGAAACCCAGACTCTTTGCTCCAAAGACACCCATGAGGTAAACAAAGATGTTAATAAGGCAATCAGATAGCAAGCTAATGTAGCACTCAGTAGAGCCTAGAAGTGGGCAATGTGAGCTTTTTGTCACGGCACCCAACACATTGTCTAAACTGCTAAACGTGAGGGTAATACCTGTAAAAGGGCTGATTGCCACTGTCCCTTACTGGGGACCTGCACAGCCACACTGGCAGAGCCACATCCCTAAAGCACAGGCAGAGTTACAGGTAGAAGAGCAGGGTGTGATACAGCTACACAGATTTAAGGAATAGAGTTGGGGCATTGACAATGTCTCTTTGTTCAGCTTCAGACAGATGTTATTTAGCACGGCTATTCTGGGGCTTTTTGATTCCTTTTCAGTTCTTTAAGTGACCTGTGGCTGCTCAAACCCAAGAGCAGGTAATATGCCGCAGCTTGTTCGTGCACATTTGGCCAACTGGGTCAGAAGAGGCAGATGTGCTTCAACAAAATGTTTGAGAAAACACAGCAGATAAGCTAAGCAAAGAAGACAGTGGTGACAGAATTTGCCTTTCTTAACCAGGCTGAAGTCCAACTGTTGTTCCTGGCAGCAACAACCCAGGCTCAATCAAACCCAGGTGCAGAATCAGCCAGCTTGGAGGAGAAGTGTGTTTACATCTGCCCTTTTCTGACTCTAGGGCTCTGCTCAGAGGGAGGAACATGCTGTTGGGAGATAAATTTCCCTCCTTCTAATTATAGGCCTTGCCATCTTCTGCCCACTTCAAGTGTAAATCGCCTAATCATAAACAATTCCTCTTCAAAGCTCAACACAGATTGGATGTAATTCCCTGACAACACCAATCTGTTCACAGTATTGCATGCAAAGGCCAGAATAACGTTAAAGATCTTCCAGCCTGCTCAAGGAGAGACAATTAAAGAAAGAAAACTAAAAATACAACAGTAAAACACAAAAGACATTACTCTTACCTTTTAGAAAGGAAGAGAGTTAGTAACACTGGACTAGCAAATCTCAACAATTGGACAAAGTAGAAGACAGAAAAATCTTCTTTTCCATTGGTAAAAAACCCCAACCTTGTCACGCACACTTTCCCTTCTAGTAATTAGTAAGGCAAGTCGAAGGCAGATGGAGACTGCTGATTATTATTTATTTACATCAGAAAGCTTCAATTATTCAGAATGACCAAGTCGTTCTCACTACTAAACTGTACAAGAAAATCACAATTACTGCCATATTTGCCCGTTTTTTCCCTCCTCCTTCTTTATGTTTTCACGTGGTCTCAGATTGTAAATTAGGTTGTTGATCTTGTTAGAGAGTTGTCTATTCAAGTAATGTACTGCCCATGAACCGTCCCACAGAACTGGAATTGCAGGCTGGCAAGACAGATAACCAAAGCATTGCTGACAGGAGACAGTACATTTTCCAAAATGTTAGGATAATGCTATGTTACCAGTACATGGTTTGTATATCAATGCTGTCATTACTTTTTTGGGAAATATCAAAATACCAATATCAAGTGGAATAATAATAATAAAGCAGTATTATGGTGGTGGTTTTGAAGTGACAGTTGATATTAGGACCAACATCTAATTTTACATTGATGTATCTCCACTGAATGAAATAGCATTCTTCCTGATTTATGCCAGTATAGAGGGAGAACAAAATTAGGCCTTAAATTTCATACCTGTCTTGAACTCCTGGCAAGATGACTAGAAATGATCATCACATTTTAGCACTGCCAAATTGCTAAGTCTAAAAGTAATAATACTCCAAAATGATCAAACTGTATCTCATAACTCAACTTTGCAAAGTTTTCTGTTACTTGACAGTAAATAAGCATGAGGAGTTATTTATTTATATATTTAGTGGACTGATGTATCAAGAAGAATTTGGGAAAAATGTCTCTCCCATTGATTTTAGATTGCAGAGAATATACTAACTTTATAACTAATTATCACATAAAATGGGCTAAACATGTTTGGTGCTAAATAATTAGCACTTTTCTATGTTAATGATAAATTGACAGATAAGGTAGGGAGAATGGCAAAATCCAAAATTTATGAAGTACAAGAAATAGAAAAGAAAAATGATAACCCAGGAAATTAATCCACAGCTACTTTGCGCAGGTGGTTCTGTACATGCTATACACTTGGGGAAACTCATTGGCTTTGCTAATTTGCACTGGGAGGTCAATTAAACCCTCTATACAAAGAATCTGAAATATTTATATTTCGGAATGTAAACACTGTAGCAGTTCGTATATACACAAAGTAAGAAAAAGTCTTTGTTTATTATCATAATGGCAGATGTACATATGTGTACATGCAGTACGCACTTCTACATGGGTGATCTTAAAATGAAAAAAATATTTTCTAATATTGACACTATTATCTTATACTGAAAATATTACCTCATGAAAAAGTGATTTAATAAAGACAGTCTGAGCAAACCATGTTTAATTTTTAAAAAAGGTAAAGTGACCCATTCCCTCATCTGGCAGTGGGAGAGTTGCTGCATACAAAAGCTTTGTATGCAATTTTTTGTCATCATTGTAAGAGTAGTAATTCATAAACTGATAGAGAAAAAGATACTTATTTGCAGCACCATCTGGTTTGGGTCTGATTATTTAGCTGATCCGTTGAAGTGTTTTTCGAATGATCATTGTTTTAGCTTGCACTGTCATATGTCATCCAAAGGTCCAGCATACGCAGATGGGGCTGTAATATAAAACAGAGCTGCTGCAATAAAGCACGTCTTCTCCCCCTGCCTCCAAACACCCTTCCCCCTTTACAGTAGGTGATCCATTATGGATGTGCTGGATTTGATTTCATTGTTTACACAGTGTATAAACATTACAAGGGAACCAAAAAAGACAATAATGATGTAAGCCACATTGGAGAGCCATGTGACATTCATTAATTAACACCATCTAAGGGAGAGGAAAGAGAACCACGATTTTTTCTCCAGTGCTATACAGTTCAGAAAGAATACATACATCACACAAGTATTTCAGGAAGGCATGCTTTCTGTCTAACGGAAAGGTGTGAAAAGATGTGAAAACATGGACGAGTGAGGATGAAGTGCAGCCAGCCGCAAGAATCTTTAGGTACAAAGAAAGGAGAGAGAGATCCCTGTGTAAAGTACTTCATAATCTACATTCATAGCTAGAAATCAGACTGCTACCCAAATTATTGGAAACACCTGTATTTTTGGAGCTTTTAACATGAACACAGAATTTTGGCATAGGAATCAAATAGGTACTCAACAGGAATTAGAGGCAAGTAATTAAATGGATAAGCATCTGCAAATATGAGGCATGGATGGGGAAACACAGAAGCCTGGATTCATCTCACCTACATTTTGCGTTTAGCTTAGCTGAAATGTCAGGGACAGGAGCTTAGGCTCAGTCAAGAGACGAAGCAATCTCAGTGATCAAGATAGAAGGTGTTAGTGTTAGATGTCTTTGACTTCTACAGCTAAGGCAGGTGCCCAGCATTTCGCTTAACAGTCAAGCGAGTGAAAAGGTAACGAGACCCAGCTCATCTGTCCTTTTTGGAATGTACTTTGGGATGAATAAAAGTATTTATTTTTTACCACAGGCTACGCAGAGAATTTAGACAACAAGATCAGACGTGGGTGTGTGGTTCTATGATTCTATGTACAACATAGATGCCAACACCTGATCAAAGGAACTCCATCCTGTGCATCTGAATTGCAGTGGCATTCTGATTTTGGGAAAGGGTTTAAATGTCCTTATAAAGTGCTTGTCTTCCTCCATTGACTACAAAGGGAATTTCGATACCTAAATTATGTTACACTCCAATCTTAGCACATAGAAGTAACACAAGATGGGGACAGGGAGACTGAGAACACAGTACATAGGAAAATTTTCATTTGCAGACTTTTGCAATACAGGTTTCTAAAGTGAAAAAATAAATAACACTGTGGCTTGAAGAGATAAGGCATCTGTTCCAAGCATAGTGATTTTGCAATTAGACGATATAACAAATAGCACGAGAAAACCTTCTTTCAGACTCCCTACAAGTACTTCTTTAAAATAGAAAACTTTCTCCTACATCAGAGCAGTGGTTTTAATTTTCTTCCATTTTTAGATGTATTTCATAGACTATATTTTCCCAAAACGTACGTTTGGTATTTGGATCTTGTAGTAGAATTCACTCTTGGAACTGTGACAAGCCATTAAATGCAGTTAAGTAAAAGCGAAGTAGTGCTTACTTATGTAAAAGAATACTGCTAGAAAAAGGGTATAAACAGAAGCAGTGTAAACATGCATTGGGAATGTCTATATGTCCTGGTTTAAGGTAAAACATGACACTATACTACAATGGACTGCAGAGATGTCGGTGCTTGCACATGCCATAGTGACACGCAGAGAGTCCAACTTGCCTCTGTATTTAAGATAACTGTATTTGGTGAGTTAATAAGCTGTTTATGTCTCCACGGGGCGTATCTCTCCATGGTGATCCTTGGCCTGGTGTACCTGCACTATACCAAGGCTCAATTGGCATCAGCTTGGTGGTATCAGCATTTTGCAGGTGTACAAATTTCCTTACCAATTTTTATTGCTACATTAAATAGATATTGCCCTCCAACCGTAGTGATTCCTCCATCTGGCATGCATCTCAAAGCTTACTGACTAATTTTTATCCAATTTCAACATACATGTTTCCATTTGAGACCCTGAATATATTCCAAATGCACTCAGGCATTCCTCCAAATAACAGCAGAGATAATCTTCATCTAGGAGAATGCAGGGTCCCAGGCAGATGACTTCTGTTCACAGCTTAGAGTTGCAAGTTGTGTACCTGAGGAACTTAACTTTTTAGTCACTTTTTGGGAAGAAATACTTACAAACACTTACAAATTAATGCAAGCAATTCCAGCAGTCTCACAAAAATTTATCAAAAGGGAAGAAGCACTAAGATAAGAAAAACAAAGAGCAAAAGAAACAATGAAAGTCTGACTCTGTAGCATGCAAGGATAAAGACTAAAACAAATAAATAGTTGCTGTAAGGAAGGGGTAGTGAACAAAAGCAGATATTGAACCAGATTTTCAGACTGCAAGCCAGGACTTCCCACAGTTTTAACAGTTATATCGCACAAACCAATGAGAAGCTAAGAAAGAAGCTCATCTTTTAAGAAAAACCTGTTGTTTTACTAGATAGATAGATAATGAGCTGCAACACCCTCACTACTGTACAGCTTGCACAGTGCGTATTCTTTACCCAGATACACATCCCAGGAACTGGCCATCAATGTCTTGATGCCTCAATGGTAAGGCACTGAGGAAAAGGACTTCTCCAAAGGTAGCTTTTGCCCTTCTCTGTGAGGGAAGTCCTGTAGAATGATGTTAATATTTCTAAATCATGATAAATGATCAGTACTTTTGGTTCTGTTGCACCCAAGCTTCAAAAAAGAATAGTGAGGTAGACAAGGGATAATAAGCCTTTGTAATCCTCAAGAGTTAAAAGCAATTTCAAAGTTGTGCATTCCTGTACTGTGGCATTTATGTAGGTTAAAAAATCTCTCCCATGTTAACTGAACTCAACCTCTAAAGAGTATCTGAAAGCATAAGTCATTTTAATTCAATTTCAAGTTTTACATCATAGCGTTATCCCAATAAAATGGATTTTTATATGTATATATAAGCTCTGTCTTGAATTTGTTTTTTAAGAGAGTCTATTACTGCACCTTATATTTTATATATTTATGTAATATATTACAGCCTGTAAGAAGTGGTGAGCACACTTCAGCTGAAGGACATGCTGGTGATTTATGGAGCTGAAAGTCCATACAACCTAAATTAGGTTTTAGAACTGGAGTGTAATTTTTAACATGTAACAAGGAAATTCATTTACAAAGACTACCCCGCAGCTTTGAAAGTCACTGTAAAGATTAAGTTCTGTTTGACAGAAGGTGGGAAATTTAATTTTGAAATTTTTTTGGGGAAAAAATGAGATTATCAATCACCTCAAGGAATGCTAAACATGTTGTTGGAAATGCTGCTTTTGTTATTTATGGGTTTCACAAAGTATTTATCAGAAATGTATCTATCAGGGTTTCTTACACCATTGCTATTATCCCAATGATAAAAACAGAGTAATCTTCTTCTAGATGGTCATTTTTATATCAGTGAGAAAATGAGCAAGAAAGACCTGCTATAAGCAAAGGTGCTGGAGGGGCTGAGTTGTAGCAAAAAGGGACTCTGAAGGGAAAAGGAGCACCTACCTCTCTCTGTTGCCTCAGGGCTTTGGCACTGAAGGGGTCAATGGTATGGGAAGGGAGGTCTAAGGGTCTAAGGAGCGCAGGAGAGGGCAGTTGCAGACATAGGAAGAAGGCAAAGAGAACCTTGGAGTTTCACTTTCACTAGGCCAAAATAGCTTCTCAGGCAGAATGCATTTCAAGACTTAGAAATCTACCTACTCTAGGTTTCTGCTTCTAAGTTCTCCTTATATCCAGTAGAAAGCTCATCAACAGAGACAATGGAATCTACACAGCAGGTCAGCTGAGTGTATAGGTGTCTGTCTTAGGGTGACTTTAATCAGTTTCTATACTTCATTGTCTGCATTGATTAGGGGCTTAGTTCAACTGACCATATACTATTTGAGATACCCTGGGCTATCCAGTCCTCAACATCTAACACCAGCCCTTAATGTACAAGTGCCTATTTCCACGTTTGATTTACTATGGGAAAAAGCCCCAAAATAGCTTTGTTTCATATCAAACTCGGATGAGAATATTAGTAGAAGGAAATCCAAACCTCCATGTTAGTCTGGGTTACACTGGAGAAGATGACACAGAGAGAATATTTACTCTGAAGCACCATAAAAGGCATAGATTATAGGGTATAGATGCTTTAGGGCTGCAGGAAGAAGGTGACAAAATATAAGGTGATCCAGAATCTACTATTCTTTACTTCACTTTTGGAGAAAAATAGTCTGCAGAGCCAGGAAATAACTATAAAGTTGCAAGAGATTCACTCAGAGAGACGCTGAAAGTACAGGTTCAAATGAAGGCCTGAAAGTGTAGTACAATAAATTTTTATGCAACACACACTTTTCAATAAGTTTGCTTTGGCTGTACTTGCAGTGCTTGTTTGTTTGCATCCTGCAGATATTTGGGGAATGGAATTGTACTAGCTTGTTGTTTGTAGAAAGCAAATTTAAAAGTTCCATTAGTATTCAGAAGAAACAAATGATACATTCAAACATGTAATTATAAAGTACTGGTCTTCTCTGTTAAAGCCCTTAATTATAAACCCATCCTATCTCCCATCTTTTATTTGCCACTGAATCATCAAGTTGAACATGCCAGGAAATGCCAGCCCGCATCACCCATCAAGCTAATTTTCCTTCAGATATCTGTGTGCTTTCTTCCATGATACAACTGATACACTGGAGCAACTCCTTTGAAGACTTTGCTGTGTCACTGTATTAATCACGTTCAGATGTCAGGCTAAAAATCTTCCTCCTATAAGGTCTATAAACAGGGTAAGTAACTGGTATGTTGTGACCATACTTCTGTGAATCAAATAAATTTATAATTTTTACCTCGCGTTTCCTTTATTTCCTCAATTCTTAGGCTTATATTGCAAACTCTCAATGGCTGGGGACCTTTTGAATTAATTTTGGGATAATGAATATTTGTAAAGAATCAAATATGTCACAGGATGTCATCACTGTCCAACAACAAACTATTAAATCAGTTCTGAGTCTTGAATAGTGAAACTTTCACTGGTTAGCTCCACAGAAAACAAATGTTATTAAAATTTGTATTAAAGAAACAGAAATGCAGAGGAAAACATTTGAAAACATTTTCAAAATTATTAAAAAATATTCTCATTCTCTCTTATTATTTAGTTGTGGGATTTGCAAAGGAAAATTCACCCCACTTTTATGACATGTTAAAATTATATTAGTTGTGGTTTTTTTGAAAAAAGAATGTTAGTTGTTGGGAAGCGATGCTGCCGTTCAGTTTGCAGGTTTTACTACAGGTGAATCAAGACAAAGTTCATACCAAAGTCTGGGAGATATACTGGATATACTAGATCATAAAGTGAATACACATCAATAAAGAAATCCTTTTATTAATAAAAGATAGATATGCAAATAGAAATACAACCTGACCTTACAGTCAATAACCAATACAGTCTGCACTGGCAAAGCCTCATCATTGTGGTCCAGTTTCGTTCACCAAATGGTAATAAATCTGAAAAATAAGGTGGATAGTGTGGAACTGAAGGAGAACAAGAAACAACACCTTCAAGTCTGAAATTGTGTTAGTTAAACTAAAAGAAATACCCATTCCTGTAAAGAGGGACAACATAATCTGTATTTTCCTTTGTAGCACAGACTTAAAATGATGCAAGGAAAACTATAGCTAGCGTATGGATTGCCTAGGCATTAGTGAGGTCCTCTGTTACTGGATGTATTTTGTCTTGCAGGAAGGAAACTGATGGATAAATGACTGTGGAGAAAACAAGGTAAACGGATTTTCTGCTGTGATCCACACTATTAGGCAGAGGGGTGTCTTTGATTTTAGCTACCTTTTTAAACCTCTCAAACTCCTATCAAGGCCTCTGGAGATTTGGCAAATGCAGTCAACCAAAGAGTTAAATTTCTGTTTTTCTTTTTTTTTGTTTTGTATAGCAGTCCTTGTATTTTATAAAGTTATTTACATAGTCAGTGACATTTGGAAATACAGTTCAAATCACAGAAGTCCAGGTTGTTGATTTATGGAGCAGAAAGGACATAAATCCCAAGTTAGAGTTCAAAGCACAGTAGAATTATTTTTTTCTCTAATTTTAACAGCAGAAACAGAAATTTCAATTACTTTAGAACTATCCTGTGGCTTTGAAAGTCACTACAAAGATGAAGTCCTGTTCAACAGAAGGTAGGGAGGGAATTTAATTTGAATTTGGGAGAAAAATCAGATTACTAATCATCTTGGAAAAAAATATGAAACAGTTGAACACATGGAGACAAAACATGCAAGAGTCTACAGTAAAGTTGTTCTTTTTCGTGTATCTATTTACAAGACGTTAAGTTTTTCTCTGTATTCTTACCAGAATTTTTATTTTTTACTTTCAATTTCTTCTTTATTTGAGAAGTGCATGGCATAATTTTCAAAAGAATACTTAGCAAATACCCACTAAAAGCTATTATAGCACCTTTGGTACAATAGTTTTGAATATTGACGACAGAACCATACGTAATTTTAATGGGAGAGAGTGGGAATCTCCTGGTCAGGAAAATAATATAACTCAGTTTTAGGACTGAGTTATTTGTTGAGAATGAGCTTTGCATAATAGTATGAGAAACTCCCTGCGTGCTACAAAGGTACTTATAAGAGATTCTGTATTTGCTATTTCTATCTTCACTACTAGGATAGTAACAAGAATACTGCTAAACATAAATTCAACAAACCTGTAATTTATTAATAAAGTCTAAGGACATACTGTATCACTGATCCAAGTTAAAAGCAATCCTTAACTACATCTACTTTTTCTGGGGGTTAACCAAGTTTGTTAAGACAACATGGTTTCTGTAATTAGTTTGTATATGTGCTTATGAACGTCCGTCCCTCTTGTCTACCCCTATCCTGACTCCAGACAAGTTTTGAATCCATTAGCTAAGATCAATCACATTTAAAAGGAAGTAGATATTTCAAAGATATTTTGGTCTTGTAACTAGGCAGCTGGGTACAGGAGAGGGAAACCAGCTGCACACCCACTAAGGGAAAGGGTGTTGCATGAGTTCCAGTTAACAGATGCCACACAATCCATACCAGAACAACGTATCATAAAAGTCCCAATTAAAGGAGAGATGTTAGTTGCAATTGCCTTTTATTAGATACCAGAGAGTCCAAATTAAGGTATAACTTTGTAAAAGTCAAGCCTTTTCTGGTTCCACAGTTTACAAATTTCATATATATTTGGTTTTGAGGGCTCTCATCTGCTCTTTCTTTTCATCTTATGGTTAATAACCCCTTTTCCTTTCTTTTCTTCTTAACCCATCCACTTGTGATGCATTGGTGAGGTCCAAAAGCAACCTAGGACTTTTTCTTGTGAAGAGATCATAGTACTTATACTACAGATTGTCACACTGCCCCCGCCTCCTGCTTTCAACACTGTTCTTGTTGGAGGAAAGATTAGCAAATCCCCATGTAATTCATACTAAACATCTGCAGTATCTCCAGTGTTAATGTATAAGGAGAATTCTTTAAGCTTGGTTGAACTCAGGCAGAGAATGAATAACATCTGGAATACAGGAAGAAACATAACAGAAGACATACATCTATTGTATGTCTTACCATAGGGAGAGAGGGTTTTCATTGTGAACCAGGGACACACTAGACAGGTACAGCTTCAGAAAAGACAATCATTGCCTTAAAAAGGCTCTTGGTAATGCAATGGTAATCAAGCAGAGGTTAAACTTTGGATGAGACAAAAGTGTATCTCAATCCATATCTCAATTAGGATTAAAAATCCTGGAGACATCCAAAAATGATCAACAAGGATATGTGAGTTTAATAGCTCTTAAATGTCCTTAATGCCATAATACTAGACAAACTAAACTAACATATCAAAACTTAGACTAATTTATTACATATAGCATAGAATCATGGAATTATAGAATCATAGAATCGTAAATAGTTTGGGTTGGAAGGGACCTTTAAAGGTCATCTAGGCCAACTCCCCTTCAATGAGCAGGGACATCTTCAGCTAGATCAGGTTGCTCAGAGCCCTGTCCAACCTGACCTGGAACGTTTCCAGGGACGGGGCATCTACCACCTCTCTGGGCAACCTGTTCCAGTGCCTCACCACCCTCTTTGTAAAGAGTTTCTTCCTTATATCTAGTCTAAATCTACCTTCTTTTAGTATAAACCCATTCCCCCTTGTCCTCTTGCAACAGGTGCTGTTAAAAAGTTTGTCCCCATCTTCCTTATAAACCTTATAATTCTTCCTTATAACCTTAAGTATTGAAAGGCCACAATAAGTTCTCCCTGGATATATGCTGTACTTTTTCCCTCTGAAATATAAGTTTAGAATACTCCTGTTTTGATTGGCTAATGCTCACTTGCCATACTTACCACAACCCATAAAAAACAGAAATGCAAAGTCAAGATTTTTCATGTTGATAATTAAGGTGCTTCACAAAAATGACTTGTACTCAAAAACATTGATAAACATGTTATTTTTCACCTAAGTGACCAAGAATAATGTGTGAGTTAACAGTATGATCTTTGGCAAATCATTTAATACATTTAATAAGTGCATTCTTCATCACAGAAACACTACTTATTTTCTCAAATGTCTTGACCAGTTATCCTCCAAGCCCTTGGGAAAAAGGTTGTATTTGACACTGTACCGTTACAGTTCTTCCTGTAATGGAGATTTTGGATGAAGCTCATAGGAGCTGCTGTAATATTCATACTAACCATTATTACCAATCACGAATTGTCAGCACTGGATAAAAGGAAGGTAAAACATGTCAAGGTCTCAGCTGAAATCTCTGGTTTGACTACTTGCTTAGGGTATGAAATAGTCAGTTTAGTGATTGGGTTCAAATGGTAAAGATCACAATGTTAAGTAAAACTGGAAATCTGAATTGCATGTCATAATTCCTATTTAAAAATGAGAAGCTCTTAATTTTCTCTCATGGTTTTTTCTTTGAATATTTCCATTTTATAAAGATTGGTGTGTTTCTATTTCATGGCAAGTTAACCTTTCTTGTGTTTTCTCTGATTTTTATTCAACATGCCATACCATGCTGCAGGGTGTCTGGCACTTCTTCCCATATGCACATATAAGCTCTAGGCAGCAGAACATCAACTTCAGGTAATTGAAATAAGAAAGTCTTATCTCTTAATTTTTTTTTTTTTTTGGTTCAAATTAGTCAATGAAGGGTGCGATGTGCAGGGTGTAAATAATGGCAGAATTAGAAGCCCTTAGTCTCTAATTACATTATGTGAAGTTGTATATGAATAAAACATTACAGAATGTTGACATAATTTGTTGTAGACATTAATTGCTCTCTCAACTGGATGTTCAATGCTGCAATTTTTGAGGGGTTAATTAATTAAAGCAAGCTAGATCATACTGCTCAGACACTACTGAATTTAGATTACTCAATGTGCAATTTGATCTTATCCAGCAATGCTACTGCAAGTCCTCTGCTGGAACTGAGAAATAATCTTCAGTCAAAATAATTAATTTCTCACAACTTGTAAAGCATAAACCATTTACAAATAGTCAAGGTTGGATACAAACTTTTGCCAGGGGCTCCAGGAAGAATAGCAGTCAGAACTGCCAGACTTCAAAGTGCTTCCTATTTTTTGGCATCTACTACGTTCCAAGATCTACCATCAACTTGAAGTGCAGAGCTGTGCTGCAAAGGCTTGCAATATTTCTATTTAATCTGGTTGGGAGTTTTGGTGTGTTTTTTTTTGTTTGTTTTGTTTTGGAATCTTTTTTTTTTGTTTATGTGTTTTTATTTTATGACAGTAAATTCCTAGTCCTGCTGTCGAATTTAACTTCAATGTATTCCATTTTTTTGCAGCCATGGGAATGTCCAGCAAGGACACCTATTTCCATGTTGCAGTTCATCTTTATACTTTCCCTTTGCTGTCCAGTTTCTAAGTTTCCATCACTAAGACTGTCTCCCTGAACAACACGTCTGCGTGATTCGTAAACATTTTGGTAGCACTTCATCGCTAAAGGCTAAGGAGCTGGAATTGCAGTCTGGAAAACTGAAATATTAATTAAAAATCACAGCTTTAGATTGAAAAATTTTGAATTTGACTTAGCAAAGTTAAACTCCTAACGCTGTATTTAGGCACATACACAGAAATGCCTTGTTTTTTTCAGAAATGTAAGTAGTTATAAATCCTTTCAAAAGTTAAGCTACAAAAATCTCTGAGTTGTTTTTTTTCTTTAAATTAGACTCCTTAATATATATTTAAAGACCATATAGCCTTAACTGTAAAGGCAGTGCTTTCCTTTTGATTAGCATTTCTTTCTAACTGTGCTTTTTCTTATCATCAGTCTCTACAATAACGGTCCTTCAAGTAGAGTTAGTTTCAGCTATAGAAAAATATTTAAAGAAATAAAAGTGTGACTTCTTTTCATGCATTTGTTATGCTTCTGAATTCATAAATAAAACTAATATTAATCTAAATCAAGACTTTCAAACAGTTGGTTAATTCAACTAAAATGCATTCATAATTTAATAATTTTTCAGTAAAATCAATGCTATTTGAAGATTTTGGAGACAAATTGACATAAAGTACGCATAGTTAAAACTTCTGCAAACATTTTCAAGAATGGAGTAAAGTAGGAGGTTTAAGAACTAAAGTCTGAAGAAAACATAAATTTACATGAGTTTTCTAGAACTTTATTTCGTAGCCCTAAACCCACCACTTTTGACTTAAGATATATACTAATTTCAATTAAGATGTCACACACACTCTCATTTTTTTCTGCAAGTCTTCCAGGCCCGTGTTTTAAGGTCAATTGTATTGAGTAAATACAGAGTGGTAGAAATGTGATATTTAGTCTGAAATATTACACATGGTTAAATATTACATTTGGTTATGATTTTACTTAGTAAGGTGATAGAAAAATTGCAGGAAAATTACCTGAAGAATTAGACATTGCTAAGGCAGTAGGCTTTATCTTTTAAGCAAAGGACCAGATTTTATCAGATCGCTGCATTGATAATTAGCCAGCGTTGGAAACTGGTTAATTTCCATGACCACCCTAAATATACAGACATCACAGGTGGATATTAAAGGTTTTGCTGCCCATTGCCAAATGTTAATCCAAGTGGGAGAGACTTGTGGGAGAGAATATGCTCTCCTTCTTCCAAAGAGATAACTACGTGTCACCAATGAGAATGGCTGAAATGTAGAATTCTGTGGACCTGATTTTAACTGAAGATACTTCAATGTTAATTATTTCTGATTTTGGACAGCTGTGTCATCTTTCCAAAGAACTCTGTGGTGAACTAATAGAACTCTTGGTTCAAATTCATAAAAATCACATTTTTTTATCAATTTCTGTGTCTGTCTAAAATACAAGATAATTTTCCCTCTTGAAATACAGTCCATTTAAGAAGTTTTAATATTTGAGAGCACAGAAATGGTATGTTATATAGTTATAAAAACTTGAAACAATATTTTGAGGATTTTTTTTATTTTTATTTTTCATATCCATCATCTGGACAGGTAAATGAAGAGGAGATATCTGCCTTTAGTAGCCAGCAAAGTGGCTGGAAATTCTCTAATTCTATTTGGAAGTCTCAAAGTCAGACGCATATTCAGTCTTCTTGAAGTGACTTTGATGAGCTTAGACTACTGAAGCCAAATAAAACCCTTTGGAGTTAAACTTTTCCATAAAATAAGAAATACACTCTGCAGCACATATCCTTCACTTTACCTAGTTGAGCAGTACTGAATCAAAATTAATTGTCTTTGAAATGCATATGCTTTACATCTTGAAGGCTAATCATTATCACTAGAAAAATGTCTGCTATATAATGAATAAATTCAAGATAGAATGAAAGAGTCTTTCTTTTTCATATTCTTTGATTGTAATTTGGTAGTGTAACATTAATCTATGAAGAGCCAGAATTCTTAGCCAAATAACAGAGAGTTAGCTTTGACTCAATTACTAACTTGCTATGTCACCTTGATAAAGTTGGAGAAACACATTATATCCCTACTCTATTGAAAAACCACAACATAGGAAAAATTACTTGCAAACTCTATGTTTTCTTACGATCTTTCTTTCTAAAACAACAAAAGTGCCTTTATGATAAAAGATATCCTTAAGACAACTTTGAAATACTGTGGATAGCTGCACTGTAGTCTCAAGAGCTAGTTTATGTCTGTGCTCTTCTGCAGTGGTGGAGATGCATTCGCCTGACTTAGTTTTCCAACCACCCAGCTCCTACCCAAAAAGATAGGTGCCACCACCCACATGCAGCAATGTGAAATGGAACCCAAAACTGAAACAGGGCCCTATTTTTGTCCCCGTGTTTTAGTGGAAGAGATGATTGTCATGTAAATAAAATAGACAGGCTCTCCCTTTGAACCTACATGTCTTGTATGAGCAATGTGGAACTCACTATTAAATATCATTCTGCAGGTCTCATGAGGTTTGCTGGCAGTGCAGATTATTAATCTTCAACACTTGTTTAAACACATTGATCTTCACTATTGTCTATTTCCAAGTTTTATCTGGATACCACAAGAGAGGCAGAAGCATAGAACAGTTTGCAAAATCATGATCCAAAACCTCCTGGCCCCGGTTGAAATCTGAACAGCAAGTCAAAAGATCTGTATCAGAGCAGAAACAATAATGGTGGAGCTCTGCTCCAGTGCGTCCTGGGACTGCCAAGACCTTGCTCCAGGAAAAGCCCTGCAACTCGGTCAGCCAAAGGCATACGACAACTGGCCTGTATGAATAGCAATGACAGCCTGCTGCCAACTTCAAGGATGACATAGCTGGCCTGGAAACAGGCTTCGGGTAATCCATCATGTGTTTGCAGCATGCCTGAAGTTTTGATGTTCTCTGGTTTATGTCATGTCACTCACAAATGGTAGGGCTGCCGTCCATGGTGGGAATACTGCAGTTCTGTGCGTGTAACGGGAGGTTGCACAAACAGTAAGTCAGGTGTGAGTAGACAACTTGCATGGCAGGGCAGAGGCTAAACAGAACTTCACATTGACTGAAGTGGATGTGAAAAAAGAACTAGAAAATAGTACTAGTATTATTTTTGCTAATTATTGCTAATGGAGAATTCCTTTAAGTAACTGGTGAAAGCAAGGCTACCGAATGAGCACAATAGGGAATGACTGCTGCTCTAGAGCTTGAGGGTTTGGGCTGGGGAGTGCTGTGTGCTCATGCAGACGTGCACACCCACACACACAAGAACCCACTACCGAAGGCCTCGCTGACAGCCTGCACTTCAACGGTAGATCTTGGGTATGGTTGGATCTAGTCTGAGCATATTGCTGGCATGATAGCATATAGAAAAAATCTCAAGCTGACATGCACTGAGGAGCCAGATACTGCCTTGTTATTCATCGGTGAAGTATGATAGTGTTCAGCAAAATAATAATATTATGTATCTTCAGCCTATGAAGTACCGCAGGAAAAGCCTATTGTGAGTGCAGCAGAAAAATAAAGCATAATGTATATGGTAACTCAGGCAGAGACAGATTACAGGAAGATAATACTACACAAGTAACTAATGTTTTTTCTATTATGATAATGCAGCAACTTCAGCAGAAGAATAATTAGAGATCGATAAGCACAAGGAAGCCTGTGCAGCAAATAAATTGATGTTTTAAACAAATATTTCACTATGTTTGTCAGATTTTCATTCAGAAGCCAACAGACAAAGAAATAAGCAGTTTCTTGAACTGTAGCATTTTAGGGTTTAGTGAATATTCATACTGTATAAAAAAACCTGTAAATAAAATCAGCTTTTTTAAAATAGGGATTTTCCCCACTATGTTTACTTAGTCAGTTATTTCTTTTAAACTTATTCTTTTGCTAATGTATTATCCTTTAAAAAGTAAATAGATAAAATATTAACTCTGGCTTTTACTGAGTTTTGGTTGGTTTGTTTGTTTCAATATTGTACTTACTGGTCCATAAGTTGCTTGTATGCTTATTTTATTGAAATACTTTAGCTGCAGTTTATCTTTGTCTAAGGTTCAGACATTAAATAGAAAAAAAACATTAAATAAAATTATATTTCTTTTATATGGCCAGTGTAGGTGGATGGCAGGCCAGCATGAATTTGATGATATAAATCCCAAAGCAGATGCCCCTATGAGCTTTTTAAATAGAACACTTTTTTCCAAAAGGGTCAGATTCTGCTTTGTTACTTATATTGAATAGGACTTTATTTAGTGAGTCATCCTAGTTAATCAATGGCATTATGCTCACAGAATAGTATTAATCAGCATGACTAACCGGATCACAAGGCGGCCTAAACTTGGCAGCATTTACAGTGAAACACAAAGATAAATAAATGGTTATTCTTATAAATGCCAGATTGTGCTAACCAGTCTCATGTCATGACAGCTTCTAATCGTGTTACTCTGGCAATTTGTTTTGATTAGCAGCTTAAAGCAGAAGTAACTATTATGTTTGTGTGCTACGCTGTCTGCTATGCAGAAAGATTTTGGAGTATCTTATGATGACTTAGATTTTGCAACTGCTATTTTCTGAAACAATTATCCAAACTAAAACTCAGGTAGTCATGGCTTCCTTTTTCATTCCACAATATTCCTTAGCTTTGGGGGAATGATATTTCTAGAGATGCTAAAGATTCCAGTAGACCCTTCAGAATCCTTCCTTCCTTTCCAGACACGGCTTCAATTAAAGAAGAGATTATCCATTTAGGTGTGTCAACTCTCTCACAAAATGTAAAAAGGCACTTGAAACACATATTTATGTATATCAAATGAACAGCGTAGCCAATTAATCTGTCAGTGTACCTAAATCATGGCCTTGTGGTTTATTGCTCTCAGGGAACTGAGGCTGTGGTCAGACACACTGCTCCATTGCAACTCAGGCAATTTAAGAGGCTAACATTCCCTCTCCACCTACAAGGGTTTAACATTGACTCACTGCCAGAGGTTACTTTCCCCTCAGCTATTCTGGAATAACTGTCCATGTAATTATGCCATAAATCCAGTCCCATCAAAATAAGTGGGTTAAGAAGCCCGTTATTATAAGTGTGTAAGATAGCTGTGACTACTCTGACAGAACTAGGTTAGGCGCTACTTGTGCAGTTTTGTTGGCAGATCTGAGGTCTGGGTAATCACGGGCAGGTAACAGGCAATTGTTTGCTCTAGGTCAAATACAACCAGAACAGAATTTCTGACAATGGCATTGCTATTCCTTTTGTTTTCTCATTTTAAAACTGCAAGTACAGTACTTACTTCAGAAGGCTGTTGTTATGGTTTAACTAGCATCAACAAAGTGATTTGAGAATTTCAAATGAAGTTATAAAAAGTTACAGGAAAAACATTAATGTCAAATAGCTGTGGGTCAGACCAGCGAGAGCCTGCTTGTGCAGAAAAACTATAACCAGCCCTATGGCTTCAGTGAAAATATTGACATATGGTTTGAGAGAACAACATCAAAGTGTCAGGGCTTTGCATGGCAAGCTGGGACATGGCAAGTCAGAAATTAGACACTTTAGTCACCATAACTGTTATCAAATGCAACAATAATTCATAAGCTCAGAAACCTTGCCATTATACGGCTTTTAGCCTGGCTCCTCAGAAAATTCAGGTTCGCTCAATCACGCCTTTGATCAATATCTGTACTTATATAGATCTTTCTTTCTTCCCTTAACTTTGAGATATCTTCACCAATATCAGCCAGGAGTAGAGATCTCTGAGGACATTAAATGTTTCATGAGTGGGCTAGCCAGGTAAAGGAGAGAAACCTTATACATATTTGACTAAGAGGCTTCTCAGTTAACCAAACCTGAGAAATTATCACAGCCCTACCAAACCTAGGGAACTAATCAGAGAAGCAGCAGCTTGCAATTAATCCTCAAGAGGCAAACTCAAGACATGATGAGAGCCAGAAGTACACACATTATTTGGCACCAGGTATTTCACACTGCAGCAATGAGTTACAAACGTTCCAGCTGCAGGAAAAGATTCAGTTGGGTATGCAGGAAAGCATACACCACTTTGTTGTTTCTTATTTTCATTTTGATACCAGAAACAAATAACCATGTTGGATGTGAGATCTGAAAGTGCTTCCATAGTGGCACCTACAGATTAAGACTCTTTCTTCCTAGATCGGATTTTTGATGTTCTCTCCAGCCATGTAGTACTTCGCTCTTCTGCTCTGCTTTACAGACGTGTTATGTCACTCTCCTGCTCTGCTTTACAAACTCACTGAAGTGTTTGCTGAAGAAGAGCCACTGGGAATAGTACCTTCTCTCCACTTCTGAGGAGAGTGACTGATGTAGACATATTAATATGTCTATAGCAGTCTTCTCATGCTGGCCTCTGCATTTCACTAGGCTTGAGTGACTTCTGCAGATTAAAAGAGTAGCAGATGAATCAGAGGAGCAGCAACCTGCAATTTATCTGCCAGTGTTGAAGCAGCCAGTGGCATTGCTGGAAGTCAAGCCAAGGCATGGGGACAGCCAGCTGGAGAGCTAGAGTTATTCCTCCAGAAAATTGTCCAAAGATTCTTTTCTTTTCTGGGTTGTTTTTCCTTTTGTTTTGTTTCATTTCATTTTTCTTTTTGGAAGGGAGTTTGTGTGTGTCTTGTTTTTATGTAATTTTTGTGACATTATGCTGTATAAATGAAATATGGAAAGATACAAGCAATAGCACGGCTATCTTCAGGTGAGATTGCATCTCTAAATATCAGTTTGGGAGACTTGGGAGAGGGAAATGAATATTCTTTCTTTAAATCTTTTGTCTAATTTCACTACTTTGCAGAATTTATTCATGAACAAATAATAGCATGTATTTTCTCCCCAAGAAAACAATTTTCTTCTCTCTTTCATTAAACCATGATTTTTGTTTCAGGAGACAATTGTAATGGCTTTCCAAACAAATGAGACATATGTTATTAGGTAGATGTTTAAAAGAGAAATTCAACTGTAAATCTGCTTACCTCTCTTTTCCTTTCAAACCCCATGCTGAATCATGTTTATACACCTTGATAGCACAAAGTATTAACACAGGTTATTTTTATGAAGAAGTTGTGAAAAACTGTGTGGGATTTCCTTGGCAACATTGCTTAGTCCAAATGTAGATACCCTGATGGAAAGAGTGGTAACTCTGTGGAAAATTGCAGGAACACTGACAAATGAAACTTGTCACAATGCCCAAGAATTAGCACTTGTTAACAGTGAAAGAACATGATGTCTATCACTGCGTTCAACAACAAGGCTTACAAATGAATAGATTAATCATTGCTCATTTTAAAGGATTATTAAGGGTTTAATGAAATCGTCGGAACAGTGGGATACCCAGACTAGCAGAGCCAATGATATTTCACACCCTGGATTGAAGGAACTATTATAAATGCTATTTAAAAGATGATTTTGGCTATAGACAATTATTGGCACAGTTGTTTTGGCTTTTCTAATTGAAGATCATATCACACAGCTTCTTGCTTTGGATGACTTTGTCTCAGGGCTATAGCTAGGAAGTGGGGTGCCTCATGCTTCAGCGTGTTGACTTCTGGACATTAAATACATTAAATCCTTCTCAGTCAGCAACAAATGCTAAAAACACTGGCTCCGTGATCTGGAGTGAAATAAAAGCTTGCACTTTTTCAACAGGATTTTGCAGCTGCCTGTGTTGCATCTGAGGAGGATCTAGAACCCCTGCTCAGGACCTCAACTCACCCTGGGCCCAAGGGAGACCCCAGTACCACCATTTTCTTCCCTAACAGCTAGTTACATTGTGTTGACAGTAGGTTAACAATAGACGAAGTTTGCCGTTTTAAAGAGGAATCCAACAAGGAAGACAGGAGTGTTGGAAATCCTGTGCCCTTCTAGGATTTTGGAGCTCTAAATAAAGCTATGAAAAGACACCTTATCCCTTGGGTTTTGGAGTTCAAAACCCACACTGAAAGAGAGATACAGCTTCTTTACTAAAACAAAGCAGACCTGAATCTTGGTTTAAAATGTCAGTGTAGGAGAAGTGATGTCCCCTTTTATATAGTAGACAAGTAGGAGATGAAAGTGCCCAAAGAGATTTAGTTCACATCTCCCATCCATTAGAAGCCCATCCTGGTGCTAACCTTCATTGGGCAAGGTGCTCTTCTCCTTTCCTGTTGCATCTGGTGACAAAAACTTACAAGCAAGAAACACAGAAAGAGAGTGAACATCACTCTCACATATTAATATGTTCAGTNGCGGTGCTCTTCTCCTTTCCTGTTGCATCTGGTGACAAAACCTTACAAGCAAGAAACGCAGAAAGAGAGTGAACATCACTCTCACATATTAATATGTTCAGTAACATGTCTGGGAGTAGTGGGGGAAGGAAAGGGAATGGTTTTGCTGCCACCTCTTCCAGTGTTTTAAACAGAGGCTATATAATATAAAGATAATGCAGTGGCCCATTAGTCTGAGAATTACCAAGAGAGATTCTGGGAGTAAGCCCTTTTTTGAATAATACTTCAGTTTTCTGAATATGGATGAATATTGGATGGATATATGGAAGAATATATTTTCCTTTCCAACTGTCATCTTTTTTTCCCTGAAGGGCATTTTTTTGGCAGCTTCAGGAGGAGTTTCTAGACTGTTCCCTGATATCTTCATCGTGACACAAACTAATGTGTGTTCTTCTTTCACTGCAGCGGACGGGTTTACTCATCTGGAAAGCATCCGTCTCTTTGTGTAAAATAACTCCTTTATCTGTTACACTGAATATCTTCCTCTGTACATCTGGTGGAGGAGCTTGAAAGGATCACTGTGGGAAGGGCAATTAATTTTAAAACTGCAAAACTACCTAAATTCAAGTCAGCTGTATGCCTATGTTTAGGACAGCAGCTGACTATTTGGAATGATCTGGTACAAAATGACAAGCCCTAACAGCATTTCTTGCCAAAGACAGATAAATATCTTTAATGGTCTTTATTATAAAGTGTCATTTTTCCATGAACCTCCATCTATTTCAAAATTACTCAGAAGCAGGGGCATGTGGAGATATTTCTCTTTATACACACACTTCGACAGTCTCACACTAGACTAACAAAGTCTTAGAGCACCTTAATGAAGTGTTTCTTTAACACTGAGGTAAAAGAAAAGGAAAAGAAAATAACATGAATATTTCAGTACCGAAACAAGTACAATATGACTTGTCAGGTTAAGTTTGAGGAAGATGGCTCTTCAATAACCGGAGTAAAAAGCGTTTAGGAACTAATTGTAGAGGAGTTCTGTGTTGAATTACATTTATCAACTTACTTGCCACACACAGTCCTTTATTCCTTATAAGAATTATTCCCTATAAAGTGATGCTTATATCACACGTGCTGTGTGAAATTTGTATTCAAACATGAATGTATGCAGCTGTATGGTTGTTTGTGAGTGCACACAAAGGTCTATAAAGAAAACTAAAAGCAAATAGATGCATTCGGGATTCAAGATTGAAAAAAGGGGAGAATCTATATAAAAGGAGCATGAAAATTGGCATTAACGCTAAAAATATTGCAACAAACCTTACTTAGAATTTTTATCCCCATCTTTATTCAGAATTCAGAACGAGTACTGAAAGCCAGAAGAACGGTCTCATAAACCACATAAAATTACACAGCAAAAAAAAGAATTGGACAGATTTTTCTTGCTCAATAGATACCTTTTGTGGATAGAATATTTGCATTTTATACACCTACATGGTGTTTGGCCATGTGTATACACTTCACTGCAAAAGATAAGTATTGTAGCAGTTCATGTTTATCAATATACAATTTTATATAAAATTGTACAAAATGTGTTATTTAGCATTCATACATAAATTGCATTAACACTTTCCCACATGGCTCATTATTATTTAGAACATGTTGCAGTCAGACATAACAACTGTAGGGAAGAGACAGAGTCACTGACAGGTACATGAAGAAAAATATTTTTGGCAGACTTTATCAAGTCTGTGTTACAGCTTCACAACAGCGGATGAGATCACAATGTGCTAATGTCTGTACCGACCGATGATTTCCCATCTCACTTCCCTCCTCCCAGCACCTGACCTACTTTACATCACTTTACCCTGACGGGCTGCATAAAGCACCTGAAATCCTTCAAACCGTGAAGATCTCGTAATGCTCCAGATACAAATCCTCAGTTATTACTGTCCATCACTTATATGCTAGAAACATCCCAGTGGCCATTCACAGGCATAAATTACCATTCTGTGTCAGGCAACAGTTTTAGTCCCAGAAGCACTGTACTGTTAAGGGAGTTCCTACTGTCCTGTACTATTAGTTGCAGATGAGAGTTTGAGCAAAGACTTTAAGAAACTGTCTCCTCCTCTCTGGTTAGTATTCTCTGGGCTACTGCTGACCTCTAATAGAACATAAAAGATATTATTATTGCACAAAGGAGAGCTATAGAGTTCCTGACATAAACTAACTGTATAAAAGACTTTTAAAAAGAAACATAGAAATAAACCTCATTGTTCTTAAATACCTGGTTTAGTAGGAACTGTCCCTGTCTATGGCAGAGTGGTTGGAATTAGATGATCTTCAAGGTCCCTTCCAACCTAAACCCTTCTGATACTATGGGCTCATTTTAAAATATCAAAGAGTTAGTCTAGCTAAAGGAATATGTACATAATGTCTGCCTCTTATTAGTACAAAATATGTACCTCAAAATAGAAAATTTAAATTGACAAGAAAAAAAATCTAAAATGAGAAAAATTTTGGAAAATTATGTCTTCCTTTTAGGAAGCTGAATGCAGCAGATGATACAAATGTGTAATTACACAAAAATGTTCTGAAATGGTTAAAATATTGCACACAGTATTCAGAAAAAAAACCCCAACAAATTAAAAAGCAATCAAATGGATAGTTATTAGTTGCATTATGTTCCCTCCACTCCTTTACCCACAGGCATTGTACCATTATTGCAGTTATTGTATATCACAAATTAGACCCGCTCCAATATTTGCTACCATAGAACTACAGCCTAGGGGAGTGCCAAGTTTTCTGCCATCAGCATTCAGGACACTACCTTTGTGAGGATAACAAAAGAAACCAAAGCAGGCAAACAACAATGTGGAAAAAACTGCAGAGACTTATAGCATAAAAATACGCTACTTCCAAACTATTGTAAAACCCAATCCTGTACCTATACATTACGTAGTTTCAGGTTCCCAAGTGTGCGGAGCCCACAGCACTGAGGGGCACACCTAAGGGTACGTTTATAGGTGCCCATGGCAGGCATGCTTGAGCTCACTTTACACTCCAAAGCCGCATGACCAAGGAAACGAACCATCAAGCTGGAGTTTATATAGTCTGCTGGAAATCTTCACTTCAGAGCTCTACCAACCCAGTCACACTCCTTTTTTCTTTGTTGGCATGTGTGTTGAGGGGGTGAAGTCATGAAGTGCTACTCTGAAGTGAGACAGAGACTTAGTCTTTTGACTAAGAGGCCTTGGAAACCCAGGATAGCAGTTGGCCCTGGGTAAGACTGGCTTTTCAGTGCTCTTCTTACGGCAAATACTTCCTACATTTCTTTGCATGTACTAAATCCTGTGGAAGAGAGGTAAGACTTCCTAAAAGTGTGCCGCTTCAGGACAACAGCTGTGTAGAAGATAAAGTCCACAGTCCTATGGACCTCTGAACATGTAAATGGGTCCCAGTAGCAGGGAAGGGAAGGGAAGGGAAGGGAAGGGAAGGGAAGGGAAGGGAAGGGAAGGGAAGGGAAGGGAAGGGAAGGGAATGGAAGTTTTGATTATTAAACACAAAATTATTTTGGCTTACCAATAAAAAACCTGGGGAAGTTTGGAGAAAAAGGACTGTTTTCCTCAAAGCCTTTATGTATCAAAATTTATGATTTCATCCAGCAGAGGTCATTTGAGAGTGTATCTACAGAGTGATGCACAGTACTACTGTGATGCAGAGTGTGTTTTCCCAGGAAGCAGCAGTCCAGGACTTCTTTCACAAGCCACATTCGTCTTGCACACAGAGAGGGAGAGGGTGAGGAGCAAGGTACTACATTGAGATGGGTAGGTGGTAGTAGAAACCTGTTCCAGAGCTGGGATTAGCCTGTGTTTTTGCCCTTTCCCACTTCATATGTGTCAGATTTCATAAGAAATGTGTATAGTACATTTCTATACTTCAAATCAATAAACAACTCTATATTTTTGTGGTGTGTTCAGTCTAAAAATTGTTGAAAGAAAGAGAGTGGGTTTTTATCCAGAAATGATGAGAGCAATTTCCTTCTAATTTTTGCTGCCACTGTCACAAGCTACATTATTAAGGAAAAGCTATTCTGGATAGTGGAATGAAAACAAGACATATTCCCTCTCTCAAGGTAATGATTGTTATTAAACCTAAAACCCCAGAGCAATGTGAAGGTCTAGGATGATCATGTAATATGATCACTATATCTGTCCTAATGTCTAAGTAGTGATTTTCATGTGTTAAAACTAGCCCTGATTTTTTTTTTAATATCTGCCACATTACTATGTTTTGGACAACTGCATACCTTAATGACCAAGCCTCTGACTTGTAATTTATGTCTCCTTACTGCCCATGAGTGGGATTCAACTGCCTCAAGTTAAGTACAGATGTCTATTTGTAAGTGACTAAGTATTGCAGAGATTTATCTTGCTAGTGCACTCCTCCCCCATTCCCAACGCTCACTTAATGTTTAAATCCATCTGTAGAAATTGAGATGTAAAGCTTTATGTATTGCTTGGCTTCTAAGTGCGGCATGTTGGATATACAGGTCACTTAGCTACCTATGAAAACTCTTCAAAGGAATATGGTGATTTGAATTTCTACCACTAAGTTTCACACTCGGCAAAGGTGGTTTTAACATTCACAGACAACTACATCTTAATGACATTTTGGCTGTGCAGCAGTGGTTTTATTTTCTTAGGCTCCATAAGAGGTGATTCTTTTGCTGGAGCTTGGCCTCTGTTTCCTAAAATTTCACAAAAAAAA
>RSEF01000003.1:71890227-71921122 GCA_003993805.1 Himantopus leucocephalus | reverse complement strand
TCCACTTATTTGGAATCAGTAGGCTCAGATCCTTCTTCCACACGACACAATTAACATTCTTTAACAAAACACTAGAAATGCAGGATGCAGGAGTTTGGCTTCTGAAGCCAATGGCAGTTTTGCCATTAATTCCTAAAAAAGGCACACTTTTTATTGCTACTGCGGTGAATATTGAGTGCCATCCTGAACATAGTGGCGCAATTCCACACCACGCTACAGTGTGGGGTATTGGGCAGAAGCCCACCTGTAAGACCCATCATTATGCTTATCTCCAGGGTACGGTGCCCCTGACTGAGAGTACCTGGAATGATGACTATTCCAACTCATGTTCTCTGAGTTGAATTTCTTCTCAGATTTCAGTCTGTGATTAGTAGCTTCTGTGCTGTGTTTCAAGTCCTCCTTTCTGAAGGCAATTTTGGTGACTTCTTCTGGCATCTCTTTGCTGTACATCAAATTTGGTGAGGAATTTCCTCACTGAGAAGCAGAAGCTGAAGATGTTGGTGCTCCAAAATTACCTTACATCAAAGGTGTAGGGCATTCAAGCATAGTCATAAGCAAAGTGGAAAACCCTCCTAAAGCAGAGGAACACGGTTTTCTGAAATTCTGGATTCAAGTTCATGCTTATGGAGCTTTATAACCTTATGGAGAGCAAAAATCCAGACATACATCAGCTATTTACTCTTATAACTTTGCCTTCTGTGGGGATGTAGTCCTGGCCTGGGAGTCTCAAGGGAGCCTTCAACACTGCATTTTCAGTGTTTGAGTAGGAATACTTCCAACTTTTGTTCCTCAGCCCTAGCAGTTAGGGTAGCAAGATACCTTGCTTGATCAGTGCAGCCATGCAACAGGCAGCCATGACGCCTTTCTACTCTGGAATTGGTAACAAGAGGAAGAATCGAGGNTGAGTAATAATGGTTGTAATCCAAAATTAATTCCTTGTTGTATGCTACTTTAGCAGCTTAATGTTGAAAAACAAATTGGTCCAAGAAAGTTTCTTCTCTTTTTACTTAAAAGAAAACAAAACCCCCTTGGTCCCTACTTTTTAAAAAAGTGTCTTTCTGTTTGGCTTTTGTCTTAATCTTTTATCATTTGAAACTTGGCAGGTAGCAAAATAGGGCTACTCTAAATGCCAAATGAACTTCTTACGCCCAAAAGATTTTCTTATGACTGAAAATCATGTCGTGTCTGAAATGGGCTGGTGTGCAAATAGAGACTATTTTTGACATTCTGTTGGTCCTGGGTAACAGTTTGCTAATAAACAAACATAGTAGCCAAATTTACTTAAGTCAGCTGTTTTATTGACCATCTTTTAGAGGGGGAAAAAAAAGCAAACCAAAACCTTTAAATAAGAACAATAGTTTACTACAGCCAGAAAACATTTATTGTTACAAATAGGGTATCTAAAAGAAAATTAGGTACTGCCTTCTACAGCAACACAACACTCAGGTGTAATAAAATTGATGAGCCCATATAATAAAATTTATGGAACTACAGTGAATTCAATTTATTTGAATACGCTCAGTTATGTTTTTGTTTATTCCCATAGCAGATGTTTAATTTACAAACTAGGCAATTACTACAGCTCTTCCAAACAAATAAGAACAGATTAGTCAAACGTTCACATCAGTTTTTATGTTTATCATTAGTTTTATGATGCATCATGAATATTCAGTGTTAGGAAAAAACTATCATTATGATACCTGGAAAACCTTAAAACGATATTTTGTATCTTCAAATGGTGTTTCACCCTGTTTGAAAAAGCTGCTAATATGTGTTACTACGAGCTGTGTTTATATGTTAATAGGGATTGCTTAAATATCTTTCTGATGTTTCACACAGATTAGCTTTACATTCACAATACTTTAGTATGGATGTGTCCAACGTTTTTATGCCTTCCTTAAATAAATAAAGGAATTTTGGTTTCCCTTTCAGAAAGTATTCTCGAGACTGAAGTGTTTTTTTTACTAGACAAAGCAAGCATACCAAAATAATACTTCTTCCTCTCGCAAAACAAATAATTACCTAGATATTTGTCTTGACGTTTCAGGTGAAATCAGTGTCATCCAGTTGGCTTTTGTCTTGCTTCATGTTTCCTGGAATATATCCCATGGTAGAAGGAAATCACTCTATCAGAGGACATGCCATGTTGCATGCTGCATACTTGTTAGAAATGCATACCGGCTGACGGACAGGAGGCCATTACTCAGCAGTTCGGTGTTTCTTTTTTTAAATTTTTTCCTTATAGCTAAACCAACAGGAATTTCATAATAAAAAACATAGTGTCTGTCTATCTCGGGTGGGGGGAGGGGTGGGGGGTGTGGGGGGTGTGCGTAAGTGCACAAGCGTGCATAAGCACAGACATGCCCTAGAAAGAAAAGGTATCCCGTGTCTCTTTTTTCTCTAAATGAATTAGTCTGCTGCGTTTTATATTAGAAGAACAGAAAATAAGCCTCAGTTTCTTCTCCAAATTCCTATGATACATCATTCACTTCAACCATTTTTGACAATGTGTCATTTTCATTAATTGCTAAGCTAAGGGAAGGTTTTAGGGTTAGATCAATTTACTAAGATGAATTCTTGTAGGAATATTCTCAGTAGGAGTATGCTTTGCAGCACAAGATGTATGAAATGGTATAAAAGATTTCAGTGGAAAACAAACATCTACTGTTAAAGGTGATCGCTATTGTAAAAAATTAATTTACCCACTTTGCTGACAACAACATTCTTTGTTGACAATAACACTCTCTCGACAACAACAAAATAACATCTGTTTCCTCTTCATTAGTTATAGTACAAATTTGACTACAAACTTTAGCTTTAACAATAGTTTCAGAATAAACGTGTGTAGTGTTGTTATATAGCCTTTGAATCTATAATGTTACAGTATTCTTTGGATGCAAAAATTATAATTTTTGGTCTTACCTCCTAGGTTCTAACTAGAATTTCTAAGAGCTTTGCCACTACAAAAATACAAATTAAAGAGTGCTTTCTGCAACGGAAGCATTGGAACAGGCTGCCCAGGGAAGTGGTGGAGGCACCATCCCTGGAGGTATTTAAAAGATGAGTAGTTGTGCTGCTTAGGGACGTGGTTTAGTGGTGGACTTGGCAGTGTTATGTTTATGGTTGGACTCAATGATCTTAAAGGTCTTTTCCAACGTAAATGATTCTATGATTCTCTTCTATGATTGACCCAATGCATCTTGAGCCTAGCTGCACCATACAGCATTTGTATATTCTTCCTGGAGCAAATATAGTGTGTGAAAGTGATTTTCTTGCTTACACTGAAACCTGAGGATTTCTAGGACAACAAACTCCTGCCAATTCATACTGAAACCCTCCTCCTTCCTCCTTTGAAAGTTCCAACAAACATCATTTCTCAATTTCACAGAGAATTTCACAGGGAGGATGGTATCTTATTAATAATATATCATGATGTTGAGCTGCAGATCTGGAACATTAAGACCACATTATGCAAATAGCCATAACATCAAAAAGGAGGAACTGTGCTGATAAACAAGTGCAAATAACTATTGGATTTCCTCCAGAACAAAGCAAACCACTCTAATGAGAAACAGTTCGTTGGCAATTTAATTTTCAGTAAGTAGTAGTGTGTGAGTACATTTATACCACAGAGCACGCTTTTGGAGAGTAAGTACATATTATATATACTACATGGAAAAATGTATGTGTACATACTGGCAGATGGGAACACGCACAGGTTTACATAAGAACACAGACAAAAATCACATTACAAATAATGCCAACTCACAGTGTGAGACTGAACTGGGAGGGATAAGCATTGACCAGCAACTTTGTTCCACAACTCTCTGCTAGTTATTCTAATCCTACAACCACTCCCATAGTTTCAGTCTGTTTCCATGGTGTCTGAGACTCTGAACACTATAAAAATGATCAATTACTTTGAATGTCTTAATGAAGAAAATGCAAAGGTTGTGAAGCTAAGCACTCCAGTCAAGAAATTAACAGCCAAGGTTGCTTGCACAGTCTTAACTCTTGCCCTTTATGAATATATATTATAGTCTTTACCTGCAGATTGCTTCTTAATGTATTTCTCACTTTTCTCCAGGTTGTATATTTTAGTCTTCTGCAGTTATAATGTGCTATCCATTGAACACGCTATTTTTGTTTTGTTATTTATGAAACCTAACTCTGACAGGAATGCATTATTTTAGCATTTCAACAATTGTTTCTGGAACAAATACCATTAGCAATGTAATTGTTAGCACTTTTCTTTCAATATAGCAAGTTTGGTTTTTTGTCCCTGTGATTTGCTCTCAGTTTTCTTCCTCTTAAGACTTGATATATTTCCATGAAGCACTGGGCTGGGTTATATTCACAATTTTTTTTTTAATTATTTAATCAAAAAATCTTTCTTTAAAATGCAAACAGCAGACTTAGCTGTGGAATTCCATCAATGAAATTGTCAGAGGTAGTGTCACTTCTTTTTTCATACATAATGTCCATCTGCTTATACACCCAAAGAACACGCTAGTCCCTGCAGCATGTCATTGCCAGGGAGCAAAAACGTTACTCTCCTGCAACAAATACACTCTACAGAGGGTGATGTATCAGCAATGAAAAGAGGAAGAAAGAATAAAATCACAAAACCCATTCTGATCAGTATAGAAGTTTTGTTTGTTCTCTCCAAAGAAAGAACTCTAATTTAATTTCATGTATATCAAGCTTTATCCCAGATGACTCAAATCGGTGAAAGACTATAATTGAATGGGTCAGCTGTATAGTTAACTGGGGAAAGACTGCAGTCTGTAAAATGCATAGAAAAAATATAACTTTCATTAAAAGAGTTTAATGAGCTGTGCAACCTCAAACCTTAAAATCTCTTCGATTTGTATGCTGGTTCCAGCTAGTTCCCTTCACAACCAGCGGTTTGATACTGCAGCAATAGCACTTGTTTTTCACTGGCTGCCACGCTCTGCAGGGCTTACCATGGGCAGGATAGACATGCAAAGCCAGTTTCTACACAGTGCCAGTCAGTGTAGTGCCTTAAAGTACGCGGAGTTATAATGAATGCCATCAGCTGTTACATAATCTCTATTTTTTTCCTCCGGAGATTAGTAAAATGATCTAATTGCTGTAGTGCTCACTGGAGGATGTTTGCAATATTATTACTGCTGCGGCTAGTTTTACAGTGGGTAATGTGTCAGCTTTCCTTGCCTGCAGATCTAAATACAGACCATGGTGCTTAAAAGCAGAATTGTTTAAGGACTGACCAAAGTGAGTAAGGAAATGTCCTTCCAGTATTGCTCAAGAGATGCTGAAGCTGAGACATCTCTTTAGCACTGATGACCATCATGTAGGCTTTCCTCTAAAGATCTTGTTGAAAATGGCTGTAGGAAAATTTGCTAGACTGTGACACAGGGTTCGCCTTCCCCACCAAGGGTACTTTGAAGAAGCTGTGTTACATCTTTCCTATTAAACTATGTGAAAAATCCTAAAGCAACAGAGAAAAAGCCCTTTTCATGGCTCTGTGTAGCGAGCTCTCTAGATAAGCTGACCCCAGAGCAGCTGCCAGGTATCCAGCCTGGCTGCCGCCCCGTCCACCTGCTCTCTGCTCTGTACCAGGCTCCCGCTGACTGGTTCACAAAGAAATGGCCAGGTGTTTGCTGCCTGCTGGCCTGGCCACATGTTGGCTGCCAGTTACCAGGCTCCTGCTGCCCTGTTCACCTGCTGGCACCGCGCTGCTTTCCTGATGCCCCGAATCCCCTGCTGAGTGGCAGGTGGTATCCTCTCACCCTGTTCACCTTTCTCTACATTTCTTTTCTAAATGCATGACTCTGCTCTGCTTTTTTTTTTTTTTTTCGCTTTTGCTTTTCTGAATGCAAAATATGTATACACACACACACACACGCATATGGTCACATCTTCCCTGCCCCTCTGCCTGCTTTTTTCCTGCCCATGAATCTGCTTGGATAAGCTGGTATGGAGCAGCAGATTCCATTTAAGACCCCAGCTGCACACTGACATTATCACTGGTGTCAGTTTGTAAGCGCATCTACAGTAATTGTTGCTGAGACAGCAGGTTTTGCTGTGAGATTCACCAAGCCCTGTGATTCTTTCCACACGAGAGCTTCAGATGCAATACTTGGAGTAATTGCAATTTTTTGATTCCCTATAGAACCCAAAAAGTACCTCTGGGACTTTTCCACTCTGTGTACCTCAGGGTGGAGATTTGTCCTATGAACACAGCCATTCAGAAAGGAAATTAAAGCAAACCAGAACAGATCTCACTGAACAAACACTCATTGCCCCCTTTTTTTTTATTGCTGACAAAATGAAAAAACAAAATGCACACACCCCCAACCCACTGTGTTTCATACACCAATACATTTTATCAAGTTGAATGGCCTTTATCCAGAGAAGCTAAATCCTACTGTGATAATAGGACTAAATTTAAGCTTCTCCGGCCATGGACACAGTTGCATATGAAGCAATACAGTGAAAAAGAGCAAGACAGTGTTAATGTAAGATATGCAGCTTGAAGCTAATAAAGTATTAACATTGGATTGACTGTCCCTCCTTTGCATGAAATCTAAGTTAAAGTCATCTTTGCCGGAGCAATAACATGTTGCATAGTCCTCTGTGGATGGAATGAACAGCCCATATGGTTAACACTAAAAATACTGCACTGCTTGTGTTATGAGATATACTATAGGGCCCAAAGACAGACTTGCTTCAAGCAATACACGCATAACTACACCATATATTCTGTGGAAATCTATGGGGCTCTTTGCAAACTGGAATTCTACTGAACATGACAGAGTCAGTCCTGGCAACTAAATGCAAAAGCTAGATATGGGAGGGTATTTAATACTAGGCTGCAGCATGTATAATATTTCAGGCTGCTTGCAAATATGATTGATATCAGATACAAAGCTTAAGCCGCACATTGGGAGATTAGTATTTTGGCTAGCTGGCCATTACTGTAATTTCTGATAAGAACCAGCTTAATTAACCTATGAGATTTCTCATGTATCTTGAGCCACAGGAATGGTTAGAAAAGATTTAAAGGGCACGGAAAATATATAAGCATTAGACCACACTTAAAGTATGAAGTCTTTTTTGATCCTATTTGTTGAGGGGTTTGTTTATTTATTTATTTATTTTAATTAGTTGTTTGGGATTTTTTTCCCCTATGATCGGTCGAGTGAAGAGTTTTCAGAGGTGTTAAATTTATTGGTCATCAAATAGAGTTGTTCACATACTGCAAGTTCCTGCCACACCTGGAGAAAAAATGCATCCACCCACTCTTGTGGAATTTTGCAGTACGGACACAGATAATTATCACAGCCTTTATTTGGTGGTTAGGCTGTAAGGGTCAAATTTATAATTATTTCAGAGCCAATATCAAGTAGATTTGTGCAAAGAGATATTACTGTGTGCAAATAGTCCTTCGAAAATGGTCTTGTAAGCTGGATGAGAAAAAGAAAGAGCAAAGTGTAAGGTTGCAAGGAACGCCATGAGCATGTGCTGAGTCACGCAGTCAAAGCTTGTCTACGCCTGGGCTGCTCTCCATCTCTGCAAGAGCACTGACTTTATGGCCCTGGCCTTAAGATGTGCTGTTGTGGATGCAGACGGGACCACTTAAGCCCCTGTTAGTTTAAAAATGGGAAGCTCTGTAACCTCTCTGAATTGGTGTCTGTGTCTGACAGATTTGTTTACAGGTGTTTTACAAGCCAAAAGTCACCTAGAGTGCCGAAGCAGCTGCTTTAATCAGGTAGAGACAGATGATTGCTTTAATGAGTAGCGTAATAGAAACTGTGAGAGGCTTGTAGGACCTTTTCTTTCATTATTTGTTCTTTTATTCTGCATCCAGAGAAGCTTTTTAAAAGTATCAGTAAGAGAATGAAGCTACTTTATACTGGATGTTGTGGTGGGAATTAATGTTTTCTTAAACATGGTATCTGAAAACTACTTTCTACAAGACAACTCTGACTAGGTATTTTTTGACAGTTCATTTAACCATTACAAATAAATATTAAATGGAATTTTAGCAAACTGTAACATCACCTCTAACTAAAACTGATACTTGTCTCATTTAAAACACCAGGAGACAAGAATCTTGCCTGAATAATTCATAACTCTTTAAACAGCTATTATTATGTAAAACGCAAACAGTGCTGCTGTCTATGAGGAAACCCCAAATCCTCACAAAACTATGGGTTTTTTCCAAAGTAATGAATCCTATGAATTTATAATTTTACCTCACAGCAAATTTGTTTTTGTTTTTGTTTTTTTTTTTCTGAATTACATTGCTTCTTTTACAAAGCTGTGTTGGGAAACTAGCACTTGTTCTTTCAGCTGCTTGAGGAAAAAATAAAACTAGAACAAGGAAGTGACTATACACCTATATCCTGCTGCCTGTACCAACTGTGTATGGTTTATTAAGGGTTAAGGATAAATGAAACTTCTAAGCAGTATTTTAAAAAAGAAAAGTAACCCCCAAAACCCCTATTACTAGTATTATATGTAAAAAAGACCTCTTTTCAGAGTTTTTGAGTTCAGAATTCAGCCTTCTGTCACTTGAATCTCAAATTTGCATTAACAGTGGCTACTTGTATGTACTGGCAACCTCTCACTCATATTGACTGGTAATGAGATTACTGGCTGTTTGGAATGGATGTAATTAATGACTGCATCTGAATTTATGACTGCAAAATTGAATGGGAAAAACCTGAAAAAAACCCTAAGCAAATGGCCTTTGTATGTGCATATGGCATGCACATATATGCATACAGTAAAGACTACATAGCCTGATCTCACTTCTGTTAAAGCCCCATATTGCACATATGTTGGTGATTCTGTACACAACAGAAATGATGCAGTGGATCCTTAAATATTAATAAGAACTAGCTGTTATGGTATCTTGCTGCAGTACCTCCCACTTGCTCCACAGATACAGAGAAGTATTAGATTTGAAAACAGACATGAGCTGATGAAAACCAAAACAATCTCTCCAAGCTTTCCCCTCCTCTAACTACCACAATATCTACTTGTAATATGTCAGTCTGTATTTTTAATTCCCCTAAGCTAAGCATGCAATTTTTCTTGTTATTGATTGCCAATATAATTTGTAATTTTTCTTTTTAACTGTGAAATAATAAAAAATATTTTAAAAAAACAAATAGATTTTCATAGTGGTTCACAATTCACATCTCTCTTCATGCTCATGTTCTGTCTCTGTGAACCGTACAATAGTCATAACCACCTTACTCATAACTCCACTAGTTTTCCATCTGTAAAGGCTTTAAATGTTGACTGACGCCCTGTCACTCCTAATCCTCTAGATTACCTGTATACCATGACTCTTTCAGTGGATTTTTCTTTCTGATATATTGCAGTAAGTTATTTCAGCAGAGTTACTTATGACAGGTTTAGGTTTTTTACATGAAAAATAACTTATTTTTTAGCATAGGATACCTGAGAGACAGAAGCGTCTTCAAGAAAAGAGACAAAGGAAAAGATCAGCATTCAATATCTTAGCAGCAGCACCGCAGGAGGAAACTTATGCTCGTAAGTTTATACTTAACTCTCAGTGGATCTTAATCAAATGTTGTAGATACATTGTGCTTGGCTTCTGGGCTTGTAATGAAAAGAGATTTGTGCTGGCAGAATTTAGATTAAAATCACATTATTTTCTTTCCTGATAATATTCAGAGTTGTCATTTAAACAGAAAGTGAACCTAAACCCCAGTTTGTAGTAGAAACACAAAAATATTGTATTCGATAACAAAGACTGCAATGCTATTAAAATATAACTTCTGTAAAAGGGAGCGTTTTCTTTCTCCGCTTACACACAATGAAAGATGTGCTTTCCCTTGAATGCCCCCTGTTCTCTCACCCTCCTAGCCCTGGAGTATCTGTCCTCTACTATCTGGAAATCTGGAATGACGAGCAGAAGGTCCAAACTTGCATCATCAGGAGTATAAAAAGAGAATCTTTTATCTGCGGGGTAACATTCAAAATGTTTGCATTGTTTTTTGGCATTTTAAAATGGGAACATCATGGTGAGTTTCTTGAATGAATTTTTCTGTTGCTGAGACCCTTCTATGCTTGCAGGTTTTGTTCTTTTCTACTCCCAGGGTATAAAGACACTCCCAAGGTTACAACACACTTTAATGATACGGTGTAGCTCTTATTAAAGGACAAGCATTGTGCTGGTGGAGGAACAGGACAGGGCAGTTCCTGACAAAAGAAGTGTCAGCTCTTCCCTGACTTCCCTCTCTGTAGTAGCTCCATCACATGTCCTAGGCTCTACCATTCCACTCCACACATCTCTGTGAAGTGCCAGCCCTCAGGAGTTTACAAACAGACCTTGGCTGGTCACACACCACTCAGGCTCCATCCAGAAAGCGAATGGTTATGGAGTGGTGCTGCGAGTGTGGAAATGCACCCCTTTACTGTGTGAGCAGCCCAAACTGGCACTTTGCTGCCTTGCAGGGCACTGAGCACTGCCTCGTGATGACCTTCAGGGAGCAAAAATATCAAGCCCTAAAAAAAAAGGGAAGATGCTGCTACCTGGAAATTGTTTTCATAAACTAACAACTAGACACAGGGGGCAAAGAAAATTTTATGTTGGAATTTGTTGGAGTTTGATTGTTTTATTTATTTGCATAGTTATGAGGATCAAGTTATAACACCTGTATTTACTTGACATCTAACAATAGATATTCTCACTATACCCTTACCTGTTCCCTTATTGTTGTTACTCCTCACCTGTAAATGTACCGACTCTTCTCGTTGCTACTGGAACATGAAGAACATTATTCATTCTATGGTTAAAATCCCTCTTGAAGCTTTTAGCTTAAATGTATCCAGGATAGTCTATGTCCATTTGTTGTTGCACTACAATTATCCGTTTGTTTAACAAACACTCCTCGAGTATTTACCCTCTGTTTTGTTTAAAAACAACAGTTATATTTCATTTAAGACTCTTTATATGCTAGAAAAAACAATATGTTTTAAATGCCTCACAAGACAGGCTCTCCTTCTCCCTAGGACTTTGCTAGTGTTTCCCTACTAGTTTTCCCGTCAAAGTTCATTTTTCTTGATTCAAAATGCTTTCTGATCATGTCAGTTCACAGGATTATAGAACCATAGAACAACCCAGCTTGAAATTGACCTCAAAAGATCATCTGGTCCAATCTTCTGTGGGAAAGGGAGCCCAGGTGAGGTGATCTAGCACCCTGTCCAGTTGTGTCTTGAAAACTGCCAGTGATGGGGACACTACTGCATCCCTGGGCAGGTTGTTCCAGTGATTGATTGTTCTTACTGTAAAAAAAAATCTTTCTTATATTGAGATGAAACCTCTCTTGGTGCAACTTGTACCATTACTCCTTGTTTTCTCCATGTGGCTCCTTGTGAAGAGAGAGGGTCAGACCTTTAAGTACTGGAAAACTGTGACGAGATTCCCGCCCTTCTCTTCTCCAGGGAGAAAAGACCTAATTCCTTCAGTTGATAGATTTAATTTGCAAAAGTATGATCAGAATGTGTTCAACTACATATATTTCTTCCTTCATGGCTTGTAAAATCCATCCATTGCTTTATTATTTCTTCTCTTTCTTCAGAGAAGATTTTGTATCACAATCCCCGACTGCTATGAGAGACTATAACAAATGCAAAAAGAAAAAAAGTTTAAAGAAAATCTGTACTTCTTATTCGCAACACTGAAAAGTCCTGAAAGAGTCCTAAAATAGACCTTGAACCTAGACTATAAAGGCTTACAGATACTCAAAGGATGTTTTAAGTTTTCCTTAAGAGGTTACATGAAATCAATTTGTGAATCCAAGAAGCTTAAGTCTCCCATGCATACGGGGAGAATTGTTCAGTTTGAGTTATTTCTTAATGCTAATTTTCCTTGATCTTATTTATTACCACTTTTTTCCATCTAAGCTTTCTACATGAAATATTTAATCCAAAGACATTATTTGAGCATGCAGAGATGTACCTCCTGCTCCTGAAACAGCAATGGTTACTTTCAACATATGGAATTTAACAAGTACATATTTCCAATGAATCTATTTATATTTGCATTAATATACTGAACAATATTTGCCAGTTTTACTTTGGCTATAAAAACACCATTATAGGATTTGGAGGACATACTCCTTAATATTAAATGGAAATAAAGAAACATTAGTGTAACATTTAGACTGAGTAATCAAGCATACACAAGTCAGGAGATTCAAAATATGAAGGTATGCAGTGTTAACTCAATTTAAGTTGCTCGTCCTCTAATTTTATGTCATGCATTATTCAGATTCATACTTAACGGTGAAAACAACAGTGTAAAATACAGTTGCTCAAATAGGCCATGTAGACAGAGTAATGTTGCTTCACAGTCTAGATGAGAACTAAAAAGGCAGTGCTCAAATCCACAAGGTTAAATTCAGACGAGGGAATGTAGTTTAGAATCACTGTAGGAATTAGTTTATGACACTGAGACGACTGGATCATTCCTAGGAGATTTCTGCCCAAGCTGTCAGATATCTTATATTTAAAAAACTCTCCCATACAAAAATTGAAAACAAAGAAAGTGTGGTTTTTTAGATACTCTGAACTTTCTCAAATGTCTTTGAATCTAATATGCAAAGTGAAATGTAGCCTCTAACTACTTAGAAAAGATTGTAATGTCACCTTCTTTTATGCCTTAGAAGTAATTACCCAAGAATATTATCTTGTCATAGGAATAAGTTGGTTTCAGTAAAGCCAAACCTTCTTTGAACATTATCATGTCAAAAATCAAATCAAAATTACCTCTGCTTAAAAATATCAAATGTCTAAAACTCACTTAACACAGGTAGGGTTTCAGTTGCCCATATATAGGCAATTAATAACAGTTTAGATGCCCTGGGATATTTTCCTTCCTTCTCAGCTGATTCTTGACGGCAGCATGAGTCTTTCATAGCTCCCAAGTCATATCTGTCAGCCCCCTGGCTAGTCTCTAATACCCTGGAGCATCTGAAAAGATTTCTTCACACTAGCACATGAATGCTTCTCTGGATATTAAACCTAGGACAAATTCCTGCAACCAGCCTTTGTTCTTTCAGACATTCATATTTTAACTTAAGTCTTAGGCTGAGATTCATATCACCTATTTTAGAAGTTCTGTGATATGTATCTTACCCGTTTCTCAGCCTGAAAAGAAGACAAGATGATTGAAAGAAGTTCGAACATTTCCATACCACGTTCTTTCTCACACAGCAGCATGCATAAAAAAGCATTGATAGTTTCCTTGTGTACTTGATAAAGCCAATGTAACCTTAGCCGCTCTTCAGGCTTATTTAAGGCTTAATATTATGTTCGTACTTTATTTTTACGTCCTGTTTCCCTCTACATAATCATTAACAGAACTCTGGAACTGAAAGGACACTGAAAAAGGCCATCGTGGAGCTAAACTCTCTGCCCTCAAAAATGGATTCAAGCTGATTAATTCCAGGAAAATTGTTTCACTGGTTTGTACTGTTATTCTGGATTGATACTGGTATGTATCACACCGGCATGTAATCCAGTATTTATTGTTTGCGCATACACTGCGGCAAATAGCACGGTGATGTTACTGCTCTGTATGGAGGTACCATAGAATATTAAGTCCTCTAATACTCCTGTAGCTTCATGATCTGCAGGATATTTAGATAACAGCAAACAATTTTTTTTTTTAAAATCAAACTGCTGCTGCCTGCTTTTATGGTTGTCATCTACCCTTCTCATTCAAGGAAACATAATTTTGTCCTGTAAGGCAGCAGACTTTCTGCCTCAGGCTGAGCGTGAATCAACAACAAATGTTATACCACATGCTATAATTTTATAAACTATCATGTTGTGGAAAATTGAGTTTAAGCTATAATCTATGATGAAGTTACTATTCCTCTAAGGAAAGACTCAGTAATGGCCAGCTTCAGGAACCTTTGGGTGATTTCAGTACCCCGGGCATCTGAGGTAATAGAGGTGTCCAAGAAACTTCTGCTGGAGAAATGAACTAAACAAATATCATTTCCTCCCACAAAAACGGTTTAGTTAGATGGGCTTAGGAAAGCCTGACCTGTACTTACCATTCTAACTCATAAGAGTCAGGTTTAAATGTATCCTTAAAACAATTTAATAAACTATATTGCTCAGCTATGCTAGAAATATATTAATGTTTTTTACAGAGCTGAGTTTGCATTCATTGTCATTTATAATAATATTTTATCCCAGGGGGAAACTTTAAAAAAAATCTGTGTCATTAGCAATTTGGTAAGAGAAAAATAAAAGTAATTTCAAAATAATCCCTCTAAACTAAAGAGTGGAATATCATAACCTCATTAAGAAAATAAGATTTATATGAATTTATCAAAGACTACACCTGTATTATAAGGATCTCCTGATCACCCTTTTCTCACTGTCAGACTTAGTATACCCTAGCATTATGAACTGTTATTATAAATTCTCTTTCATGAAAATCAAATGCAAACACTACATAGGAAGTATATCTGCCTGAAACACTTTAGCAATATTTCAATTTTGATTGAAATAAGTCAGTGTTAAAACACTTCTCAGCGGAAAAACAATTTCACTAGAACACTTAATAGTGCTGAAACATTTCACAGAGGCTCTTCAAGTTTTATTAAAACCTTCCTGAGAAGGATTTGACCCTGGACTCTTTTCTTCACATGTTCCATACCTGATGACACAAGTACTGACCTGAGGTACATCTATGTTTAAAGCTCTTAAGTGTTGAATAAGGGGAATCTAACACCCAAATGCCTTGAAGCATATTAACAACTTAATCAGAGATATGCCAAGGCCCAAGATGGTCCCTCCACTGATAAAAAAATATACTCCTGTAATTAGAGAAGCTGTGATCTAAAAGCTTTCTCCTATGAAGAGATGTAAACTTATTTCTGATGTTACCCATTTAAGCATGATTCCTTTTTTAAAAAGGGGAAGAAAGGAAAGATTCAAAACAAGGGCCTAGCAAGAGCAAAAATTATTTTTCATTTTCATTCCAATGCAAAATCACATTCTGACACCTTGATGACTGACATGGAATTCAGTACTTGTCCTCTGGCCATCTCTAATAACAATCACACTAAGTTTATAAAATAAATTAAGAGCATAAAAATTGTTTCGGCTGCAAGTTATAGTAGTAGTTAGCCTTAGCTCTCAAAGGCAAGAGGTTATTATGGTCAGTGAAATTTACAGAACTGTTTGATATTTAGATCAATGGACATTTCTTGCTCTCTGAAGCAGCTCTGTAGGATCCTTCTTGAACTCTGTGGTGGATCGGCAACTTGAAGCTGGTGGCTGATATTAAGGCTATTTTTCACTGTATTTTGGTGATTTGTATTACCTGAATTCTGTGGAGTAGCAGTATCAAAAGCATGCTAAGCATTCTCAGAGAGACGCTCGGCTTCACAGTTATTTACAGTTTACTTCTGTCCCTCTGATGTGTGGCAAGATATGTGTAAGTATTACCCCAATTTGAAAGTTTTAGGTTTTGGAGGTAAAATGATACATCCTGCAGTTGTTGCCATAGTAAGTTAGTCTTTCTGTCTGCTCCAAGATCTCAGAACAAGCCAAGTAGAATCAATAAAAAGACTGGATCATCAGTGAATGGTCTTTGGCTATTAACTGTTAATTTTGAGGAGTGCATGATTTCCAGTTTTGAAAAGTATCAATTACCATTTTTACTGTGTTTCACTAGCTCTAATAGTGGCTAATAATATGTAACTTCTGATTTTTGCTGACAATCACGTAATGTGTTCCCCATCATCAGGGTACACTGCAGTTCAAGTTCCTCTTCGAGGCGTGCAGTTGAACAGAAAAAAATGGATGTTCTGAATCCAAGAAAAGGAGTAATTAATACCCAAATAGGATTAAAAAGCTGCATAAAGGAAGAAACGTTTTATTTTAAGTGACTCGTTTAATGAATTTGTCTAGTTTTCATGACAATAGCATTGATCATAAAGGATTAATTTGATATTAATGCAGATGTCATACGTACTTCTGTTGGAACTTCTCTGTAATTCAGTACTAGCTAAATGTATCATTAAAGGAAAATGTTATTCATAAAAAAGGTTAGGTTAGTGAATTTGAGTTTATAGTCTTCTTTTGCCGTTATAGAATATTTATAGCTGAAAAGAAAATGAAAGGTTTAAAGCTGTTAAGGAGGCATAAAATGTATCCATTTGCAAATTTAACCTTCCTTAAATTGGTTAAATTTTGCCCTTTCATAATCTAACTCTTGGAGATTTAGCTAAAATAGGTTGTATTTAGAACAATCAAAGCAGTAAAACAAGTTCGTTAAGTTGTTGCAATATATGATCAGCACTGAATTTTGTACCACAACAGTGCTGTCTAGCCAGCTTTCCTGCTATAATAGTCATATACTTTTGTCTTCTTTCTCTAAAAACATTAAGAAAAACTATACATTTACTAAGAATAGATGTGTGGAATTGTCAATACGATACTTCACAGTTGAGTTAAATTACCATTATATAAGGATTACAATAACAGTAATCTTTTCAAGTAATCAAGGCCAAAACCTGGAGTGACGTAACTCAGCATCTTTCCAGTGCATTCAGTGGAACTGAACTAAGTTATAAATCACTTCTCTAGTGGTTTTAGCATTTGAAGTTTTAAAACTCATGTTAGTTGAACACTAATTACACCTGCATAGGCTCTACCTCATACTCTGTTAGCACATATAAAGAGGATGTATTCAGTGCTACAAGAATTTGGGAAAGATCTGCTAAAGTCAGTAACTGCAATAATTCTTAAAAATCTGGGTTTTTTTTCATTGCAAGAAGGTTGATCTTGTATGAAGTAAGACTGGTTATTAGGATGTTTGAAAAAGAATTAGGTTTGGTTTCTGCTTGTTGCTTGAAGGTTTTATCATACACTTTCCATTTAAGAGTCAGTGTAGTAAAAGGCATTGGATACTGAGCCAAGAAACGAGGGCTATGTGATCTCAGGGGAACTTACATGGGCTCAATACCCTAAATCCTAAATGGACCACTGTCTTGCAGCCAGGCACAAATCTATTCAGGAATACTCTTACACCCACTATTTTCTGACAGCTAGTTTTAGTTCGCTGTCCAGTAGTTAGAGCACTGCTTTAAGTGGTTGACTATGCAGGTAATAGAAAGAGTATTTGAATAATATAATATAGAGTGTACTGTATTATATCCACCTGAATCATCCTTCAGGCACATCTCTGTGCTGAGTGTGCAAGACTGATTCAACAAGTCCTTGCATAAGGAAAGGATTCAGTCCTGTAGGGTTCTGTATAGGCCAAAAGGCAAGAAGGAATCAGCCTAAAGGAAGAGATTTTCGATTTGTTTATAATTACATATAATGCATTACCCTTTGCTAATTCATGTGGTCATCTTTTGCAGAAAGATTGTTTTACCACATGCTTTCCACATTTGCAAACAAATGACTCGGGCAACAACGTGCAAATATGTATGGCTGTCACTAGATGTATATTTAGATGGTACTTAACTACAGTGATTTGACTCAATTATTTTCCTGTGGATTTCCAAAGACTCAGACACGTTACCATCTAACAACAATCTATGTCAATAATGGCACCCTGCAAAACAACTACCCAAAAGAGCAGTTCCTAGAAAAAGAAGCTGCCATGTAAGTGTCACAGTCCCAAACACAAGCAACTGCACCTGCAGGAAGACGTGTGACTGCATGGGAATACTTGCGTAGTTCTTTGCCTCTCCAAAAGCCTCCACTGTGGGTTTCACTTTTGATAAATAGATCATAAAAGTGTAAATTCCATATGAGATCTAAGTGTTTAGTTTAAAATAATTATTTGAAACACCCTCTTTATCCTAGGTTCATTTTATAATCTGTAATTAAGAGACAGAGGTTAGTTGAGTTGACTTACCATATAGAGGGTGGGGCTCAGAACACCCAGTTTCAAATTATTCAAACGTTAGGTCTAAGATAAACCTTCCGTTTGGCATTGAGACTAACTACCTCTGTGAGGTGCCTTTCTTTTCCCTTTGGCAGCAGATGGAGCCTACACCTCTCAGTGAAATGCTGATCTCAGGTCAGGTGAATTGACTTCGTACGTACATGTTTTACACATAAATATAAACTGAAACTTTCTGACAACAATAACTACTTTTTTTTTTAATTTTAAAGTGAATAATTCTAAGCTAAAGAAGAGTACTTTCTTTGTAATAAATGCATATTATTGAAAGAAAAAGCATTCTCCAGGCAGCCAATGACAGAGAAAATAAAAAATATTCTGAACACTTATTTAAAATTTAAAACTATTTTGCTTAAATTTGTCATTTCACATAAACATTCTGAAAGTTAGCTGTCTGGTCCATGCTGTCACCTCTCCTGCCTTTGTCTAATGAGAAGAGGCAAGCATCTCCAGGGGGTGATTCATCCCACCTATCCAGGTTCCTGTACTAGTGAGGATGATTCATTACTACAGCTTGCAGCCTCATTATGGCAAAAACACTACAGAAAGACATTACAAAGACAGACACTGTCCCAAAGAGCTTGCCCTGTCTACACATTCTCTAGACTAGTCTGCATCCAAAAGGTAGAGAACTTCCAATACTTATAACTGTTCATATACTGAAAATTAAAAACTCCTTAAAATGGGGTATAACTGTGAGTAAGGAATCTATCCAAGGAAAACTGAAATACATTTCCAGAAAGCAAATATCCAGAAAAGGAGGAGCAATTATAGAAGGTATTAATTTCCAAGTACTTTCCACAGCATTCTTTGGGGGCTTTTGAGTATCTCTGCTAATTTCTCCCAAAGGGAGAGCTTTTACCAGTGTTCAAGTCCTAACAGATGGAGGAAAAATTTTAAACATATATTCATATGAAAAAATTACTAGTACAGTTCCACATGTTTGTGCAGAAAAAAACACAAACATATCAAATGATTTACAAAAGCAATTTCATCTTTTATATATAGGGTTTTGCAAGACTATAATGAAATCTGAGTGTATTAAACATTCTTTTTTTTTAAAAAAACAGTCTTTGATCACAAAAAGTACAGCTACTGAACTTTTAGAAATACTTGTAGGTGTTTGCATCCATGAGCTGAAATTTCTCAAGAAGACATCATTGTAAAACATTTTGGATAAATCCTAACTGAGTAATTGAGTCCTTAAATTCCCTTGCCTGCTCTAAAATCTGCATCATGAAACTGAATACATGGACTGGATTTCAATGTGATTGAATAGTAGACCTATGGTTTGTCTGTATTTTAACTAAACACAACTTCTTATTGTATTTCTTGTTGGGTGAACAGCTGTTCGATACTATCTAGGTTATGAAATTGTAAATATCATTTAGCATGCTCATTTAAAATACTATTGTAAATTATATCCCTTGCAATATCATGGTAAGTCTCTTTAAATAAGGAAAACTATGAAATCTATTAGAAATTGCAAGCAAAATATGATGAAATTAAAATATCCCTTTTGGTTACAACAGCTGCACATCACACGCAGTAGAACGCTTGCTGCAAAACTGCCTTAAAAGAGCCTGATATATTTACATTTGGTATGAAAGACCTCAGAGCTCCATTGGTCAAAAGCCTTCCAGGGAAGAAAATGTTTCCTTATATTTGATTTCCCTTTTTTTTCATCTGCCTTAACCATTTTCTTTAGATCTTAAATATTAATCAGATGATACAGTATTCAAAAGCCTGCATGCATATCTTGGGGCATCTCTGTCATGTAAGTAGAGGAACTCTGAATACATATTCTAGGATATATTGAAGGGTCCTTAAAAATGAGATGAACCTCATTTTCTGGAAATGTACCTATAAGTGTGATTAATATTAATACATTTTAAGAATGCGTATTGAATATGCTATCTGTTCCCTGAAGCAAGACTATGAATTCAGTGTTGTTGGAATAGCCATGTATCTCCCAAACAAGCGTTCTAGCTATGGCAAGAGAGGCCATCTGTACGCCTTTGTAACCAGTGCTGAGCAACCAATTCAGTGAGCAAATAATACACTCATCATTTAGGTTCTTTTCCAAAATCACAGCCTTTCCATGATTAACTTGAATATTTATTCAGGTTTATTATTTAGCAAATTTTGTATTCAGACTTCATTCGTTGTCTGATATTTGAATCGTATTCATTGTTTGTCTTTGGGTGCTGACAATTGTAGGGTACTGTTTCAGCATCCTACTTGGTTCATCGAAACAAAAAAATAACTTAAGAGGAAACTTGAGAAGGTAGTTGAATCTTTAAGTACTTTGGAGAGGGATGGTGAAAGTAAGTAAATAGACTGGAGGAAATGAAATAGCAAGAGAGAGGAACTGAAAGGGCAATAAATGATTTCTTTCTCTTGTACGGAGCACTTACACAAATACCTTTGTTGAAAAAAAAAACCCTAAAACCTAATTCACTTTATATACAATTTAATTTTTTTTTCAAAGTCACAGAAAGAAATACCATGTGTTTACCAATTTCCACAGTGCTTGAAAACAGAGATTTCAATGAGATTTCTGCCTGGTTTAATAGCTTTTTTGTTAGGATGGAAACACAAGGAGGGGGGAAATCTATTGCTTGGATCTTTCAGGCAGTTGTCTATCTTATAATAAATAACTATTAAAAAAATTCCATTGTTAAAATTGTTACAAGGAAATATAGGAAGCACACAATAAAGGAAAAAAGGGACTTGTTGAATACTTGCAAGAGGTTTGAATATTGTCTTGCAGCTCAGGAAATCAAATAGTGAATGACAATCATGTGCAAATAGAAAACCATACAGCATACTTGTATACAGGCCCAAAGCCTCAGTTTGTATAAACTTAGCAAAACTCCATCGATGTCAATGGAGTTTATTCAGTTTATACTGGATGGTAATCTTCGCTGAAATACTTTATAAATAAATTTCATTAGCAAAACCAGAAACAAAGAGAGTCCAAACATTTTCTTACAGAGGCTTTTGTAGAGGATTGCAGAGTGACTGGAGAATAGTCAACCCAGACAGGACAAACAAGTACTTGTAGGCTGCACTTGNTGGATGGTAATCTTCGCTGAAATACTTGTAGGCTGCACTTAATAGCTCACCAGTGGTTTGCACTAACCAAAGATGCAGACTAGTGGTCTTAATTCCTGCTGCATTTCAATGTCTCTACATGTACTAGAAAAATATTGTGTTTCCTAAACTCTTTGCCTTGAGGTCATTTCATGTCAAAGCTGTGAAAGCTTACTGGTTAACAAATGCATTAAAGGCAGTTTGCGTAGATATAGGTATTTTCATTATTTCATTATACACTCAACTACTGCTCCATGAATGCAAGTTTATTTGTAAGGGTCTGTGTTGTGTAACATCAACTTGAACAGAAGCATTAAACATGTAGTCACCCTTAAGCTTATGGAACTGTCTCCTTAAGACCCATATGAAATGGAACAGCAGAATTTGATTTTGTCAGGAAAGATATTTCTCAGGAAGAATCTGTTTACTAAAATCACCTAAAAAAATCAAGTTTGCCATTTTCTTGTGCAATTACCAAGAGATATTATTTTGGGAAAAGATATCACTGTTTCACATTTTGCTTATTGTATGACTACAGGAAGGATGACTTTAATATAATGGAGTAGCCGTCAAACAAATGGCCTGCTATTTCATTTTCAAATAGTATTGCTCCTTCCGAAAAGGGAGGAATCAAATTTCATTTCAAATTACATTACCAACTTTATTAGGGCAGAGATGATTACTCACCTGTGCAAAGCTGCAGGTTTACAACAGATGAAACAGCCCTAGATACAGGATTTTGAAGATTTATAGATGTAGTCCTGTGGCCTGGGAGCTGTTTTCCTTTGAGATTGTGAAGAGTTTTAAGGGATGAGAAAATCAGATCAGAGGATTTGAACAATGAAACCCAAAATGAGAAACGTTTCAAATTAAATCTGAAAGCCTTCTGTTGATTTCTTTGACTTGTGTGAAGTCAAGAGAGGACAGCTTTATAAGGGGCGGGGGGGGGGAAGTTCAAAAAGGCCAGACACAGAGCAACAACAAAGCTGAAAGTAATACTGCATTTTCAAAGGGGTACAGTAGTTATGCGTGTGGATGAGTTTAGTGGGAATTTCAACTTCATTTATTTGCAGAAAAGACACAGAGTTGTGCCTAATTTTACAGACGCTAACGCAGAAGTAGTTGTCAGCTTCTGTTTCCTGCATCCCAAGTTCACGCTTTTGTTGCAGCCAACTTCCTCATTGGACAAAGACAGCAACATCCCTTTCCTACCAGTTCCTTTCCCAACGCTGCCTTTTCCTTCCTCTGGAAAAAAAGTAGAGCATGGAGAGCAAAGTGGAGTAACACTACTTCCCAGGAACTCTCTAGGAAGCCGAGAAGGTTTGAGAGGAATCAGGTGTGGGCAAAACACTGGTGAGGGCAGGAGATGTCTCCTGGAACCTGTAGTTTGTGCTGTCCACAAACCTGAGAGCTTCCCTCCACAGAGGTAGCATTTTTGCTTCCAGACCACTCTGCCTGGCCCACTCCTTCCTTTGTAACACAGGAGGCAGCAATGTTAGCTTGTTTGCATATGCAGGAGGTACTTTTCTGACAGTTTGTTTCTACCAGTCTTCATCAGCGTGCAAAGGATTTTAAACTGTGCGTTATGATACGCACTATGTAAATAAATAAAAAATTGAAGTAGAAAGTTATGTTGTAGTGCCTGAATTGAAAGCAGAATCAAGAGTAATTACATACATCTCAGTGAAGGCAAGCTAGAGCTATCAAAGAACAGCAACATATATACCTAAATAGTTCACAAAATCTTCCTAAAAAATTCAGTTTGATTCCATACCTTGTATTGTTTACACTGTCTGAACAGTTAGATGACTGATTTCTCTCCTAAACATTGCATAATATGTATTATTTATACAAATCCCTGTCCATATGCATAACAAGTATCAACAATTATACCTCAGTCCTAATTAATTTTTTCACCTTTTGAAAGATTCAGGTATACAGTCAAGGAAGAGAAACACACTGGCTTGGGGGACAATCACAAATAAGAAATAAGAAATNAACAAGTATCAACAATTATACCTCAGTCCTAATTAATTTTTTCATCTTTTGAAAGATTCAGGTATACAGTCAAGGAAGAGACACACACTGGCTTGGGGGACAATTCACAAATAAGAAATACTTGGGANGGGGGACAATCACAAATAAGAAATAAGAAATAAAGTCTCAAAATTCTTCATGCTGAAGTAAGGAATGTACCTTTATAATAGTAAATTCAGAATCGGCACACATTTAGAAGGTGGGTTATGTATGAATATGAAAAAAAAGGTGGCAGTTTACACTGGATTTCGATCACTGAATTTTTTCTACTAGGTTCAATTAAAAATACTACTAATATCTTAAGGAATGGATTTAAAATAACATGATACATTATACAATACATGTCTTAAAATCAAGAACTGTAAGTCTTTACATGAGCTGTTCACCAAACATTTTGAGAGGCAGAAGCAAAATTTGTAGCAAGGACTATGATTTTGCAACAGAAATTGACACCAAAGGAAAAAAAAATCTGTAGATAAAATTAATGTGGAATAAGAATATATTAGCGAGAGCAAACCAACAGACATGCACAAACTCAATCAAAGCCATGTTGCTTAGAAAGTTGACTTAATTCTCCCCTGTTTGTAACAAATAATATAGAATTGAGCAGCAGATGAGTTATGATGCATCTCTATGTTTGCATTATGTACGTTATCTAATTTATCTCTTATTTTCGTGCGTAGGGCTGGGAGAACGATCTGTAGCAAACAATTGGCTCAAGAATTTGCACGTAGTTCAAAAGCATCTGAAAACACTGGATGCAAATGTTTCTCAGGCTGGAAGTGCTTGAGAATTTTTATATTCTTTTATATGCGTGTATTCTTTCAATGCATAAGTCTTACGGAGTATAGTTACATTCCTGGATAAAATTCAACTATCTATGGAAAATATCTAACAAGAAAAAGGGAAAGAAGGGCACAAAGGGTCATGGAGAAGTGTAGAAAAAAAGTGAGAAAAAAGATATGATTTTTACCTGGCACCAAATTTTAACCCCTTTTTGGATAATTGCTCTTTTTAAAGCGTTCTCCAAAATCATGAAATGAAAATTGTTAGAAACTTTGCAAGTTCCCTTTGGAAGTCTGGCATTTATTTTTCAACAAGTTCTAATGTAAATGCTACATGCATTTATGTTTCTTAGGGATTCACTTGGCTTATGATGCACAAATACAGGAACCCACATTCATTCCTTCCCCCATGTAACATATTGTTGACTACAGAATTGCTGACATGGCTGCAGCCCATTACAAAAATAGATGAACATTTTTTGCTTGCCAGGATTTCATGGCTAGAGCAGTCAACAGAGGGTTTTGGATTTATGGCTGTCGGTTTTGAAACCTTCATTCGCTCTCGCTCCCATCTCACTATGCACTCTCCTGAGAGCTGAGAAGTCCATTTTGTACAATATATTCAATACATGGATTACATCAAATTCTATTAATGTTTCTTGTCAGATCTAACCAGTGCAACTGAATGGTTCATTCTGAGTTTTCTGCAAGCAGAATTTGACAGAGGGGAGACTGCTTGTGACTGAATCTAGTTAAGAAAATTTCAGTTGTTATAACGTAGAAAGAAAATGGAAAAAAAAATGTGGCAACGATATGAGTCATTCATCAGCACTCTTATTTAGTGGCATCTGTACACAGGACAGAACAATGTTTGATTTATACTTTTACATGTCAGTAGGAAAAAAGGAATGACTGTAAGAAGAAAGATCACAAAACTGTAATTGAGAGATTGTCTAGAAATGTCTGTTTAACAGACTTATAAATTTGCTTTCGTTAAAGATTTCATATGAAATCCATGTTTGGGTAAAAGGACTTCCATTTGATTGTTGTTTTTGAAAAATTTTATACACACTTGCACAAAATACACACTTGTGTGATCAAGTCATACAAACCTATTGACTTGGGAGACTTTAATTCAAGTACCTGATATGAAACCCTTCAATAGGTCAAGAATTTTATAGGCTGTGATACTTAGTCCTCTGTTAGTAACAGATACATAAGTGGTGAGCATGGACAAAAATTAAAACTGTTAGCAATCCTGAAAATTAATACTCAAATGGTAACATATGCACTAGATAGACTGCATAGCTGGAAGCCTGACACAGAGCCAGGTATTGATCCAAGATATGGCCAGGTCTATGCCGTATGCAGGTGAGCTTTACTTAAGCTGAGAACTTGCCATATGTGGACAAGTTACAAGCTGGAATCTGTGTGATTTCGGTAAGCCAGCAGCTGTGCCTGAGACTTGTTGAAAGCCAGGTTAGTCACCCTTGAACTTTTAAGAGTGTTTTAATACACACTGTGTTCCCATTTGAAAGCCTCTATCTCACTGAGAAACAGAGTTCTGCATAGACTCAGAACTAGCCAGAATTCAAGTCCCAGACAACAGCAATTAATTGCCTTGGGTTTATGAATCTGTCAGTCCCAGATTATACAGTTGATGTAAATGAAAGTATTTAAATCAGCTTTAGCTTTACAATTGAGCAAACTAAAAGAAAAAAAATCATGAAGGATTATTAAATACTTCAATATATTACTTTCAATCAAAATCCCTACTTCATGAATCCTTAAAGATTATATTGAAGCAGGACCACAAATATGCCTTGTTCTTAAGCTCTTTCCTCTGTCCCTATCTGTTACTGCCCATTTATGAATATGAGAACATGGGCTGGACAAATCTCCCATCGGAATCAGCGAAGTCATTATTATTTTTTTGGGGCTGTAAAGTAGTACAATGTCCATCACTTCAGCAGTGCTTATCTCTTCTGATATCAGAGGAGAAACTTTGTTCAGTTGCTTCTGTAGCACAAATTCGGTTTTGGCACAGTTGCATAGAAAGAGGTATTCTCCATGTAAAACTAAAATACCAATGAAATCAAAAGCGAATTGGAATGCCATTTGACAAAGGAAGACCAAATGTCAGACACAGAGGACAGAACAAAGCACAAGAATTTCCTGTGGAAAACACACATAAAAATCTTTCACATAAGCAGCCAGTAGGAAACAAAAATATCACTAGCAACCTGACTGACTCTTGGCGAGCCTTTCCCATCATCAATAAATGCAGTAAGCAACAATGACTGTAGCCATAATCCTGAGCAATTCACTATTTGACTCCTTCCTTGTTTAACTCAACAGTGTACTATACCTACTATTGGTTTCTTTTTCCATCTCTCAATTACCCAGTTTTAAACTATGCCAGCATTTACCTTCCACCCCAGGACTATAAAGTTTTCTTCACAGTCTCCTGTAAGGCCTTGTCAAAGTGGTTCAAGTAAATGAAATACTTATTGGAAATGCACAATTTAAAGAGCACTTAACTATAGGTGCCATATTTTTCATCTGATACTCAAAAACTCTCTAAAATTGCTTTAAGCAAGTTATTCTGCTTCTTTGCAAATTATGCATATTTGGCATTAAAAGAAGAAAGATTACTTCATTTATCCTGAGGCCCTGGAAAATGATATACAACGTCATCCTAATCTACTTCTTGTTCATTTTCTTTTCCATGCATGATTTCTTCAGGTCTTTGGGAATTTTCTTTTTTTTTTTTTCTGTTGGCTGCTTGATAGGAATCACATTTCTTCATGTAGTCATCTGCCTGCCTACAGTTAGTGTCTTCTCCTCCTAAAGCTGTTCCCTTCATTGTGACTTTGCCTTTTCTCTGAAAGCCTGCTACAGACATGTCCAAACACAACAGTATAATGTTGAAGAAGTAGTGACTCTAGGCAACATTAAATCAACACACCAAGAGATTTTGGGTTGGTTTTTCACACTTACTACAATCTGTCATATTGTATTCAGTGGAATCTATTTTTACGGGTTTTTTCCCCCACTCAGAGTGCCAGGACAGATAATAGATCAATGTAAATATACATTGAATCTGGCATGGTAAATGTCTGAAAGTCTATGTTGTACACATCAAGTCATTTTCATGAGAAGATTTTGACATATTTTTATTCTGTAGTATGAGGTTAATCACAAGATATGTTGATTGATGCCTTATGGCAACAAATCTCCTCTAGGAAGCTTTTCAGAGTATAATGTGGAGTTTCAGAGATGCATGAAATAGTAGGATAATGAGGCAGAAGGAGCTAATTTTTAGCTGGAATTGCCTCCAGCTAAGCATGCATTCTTTATACATATAAGCTTAAAAAAGTAATTTAAAAAAAAAAAAAAGGCAGAGGAAAATATAATGTTACAGTATCATGAAAATATCAATGCATTCAAAAAACCCATCACTGTTCCAGTGTCTTGTCCACAGGCAATATAACAAGAAGAAAGAATCCAAGGAAATTGAACAGGCTGAACCTGCTCCCTGGACCACAGTCCCGAGAAACACAGACTATATAATCACACAAAGCAACATTGTTTTCTGACATTCTCCCAGAAATCTAACAATATGCTTTTTGGATTTCTCTTTTCACTCTCCTGCATGTAGGGATGCTTATTAAGGTCTTCTTTTCTGAATCTGATGCTGAGTTACTCTGTGTGATATTCCCCAGCAGACTCAGGCAGTCTCTGAAATGTATACATTCTCTTCATAACTCTGAAGAGCAGTTTCCTACCCATAGTCTTTGTAAATAATAGTACTTAGTAACATTGGTGCATTATAGTTTTCCTAAGATTCATTTATAAACAGATATAAATTACCCGATGTGTTCTTTCTCATAGCCTTGAATAACTTCAGCACAGACAGGCAAAGAAAAGCCAGATGAAGAGTGCTAATTTTAGCTATTGACATGCACTAATTTAAAACATAAACCAGGAGTGAAAATGAGGGGTGGAAAATAAATCAGGTCAGTCGTGCAAAAAATTAATTGCAGCTAAAAGAAAACTGAGGCTTATGAATGCAAAGTCTTAGATGAGCTACCTTCATTGCCATGAAGGGAAAAAACGTTGAATTTTAGCACTGAAAAAAATGGCACATTTGCCATTTCCCTTCCTGGCAGCTTTTCTATCTATTGATTAGTGTTAACTGCTGGAAATATTGTTCTAGTCTGGTTTTGCTTTACTATTCTGTACTTGGTTCAACATTGAGGATTATGCTGTCTTAGAAACAGATATCATACAATGCACACAAAGCTTTCTAATCATAACTGCCATGTGCTTTTTGGAGTATACAGATTTTTAAATCTCTTAAAACATTCAATTTCATACCTAAGGGAAGTTCAAATGTTTCCTTGTGTTCCCTGTCTAAAAATGACTTTATGTATAACCTTAAACTGGATCAGCCTGTATATAATTTGTGTTTTATCAGTTTGCAGACATATCACACAGCAATTTTGCATGCTGTACTTCAGAAGTTGTTCTTTTACTGTTTCTTGATATTAGACTCTGTGGAATTCCTCCTTGTCATGATCAGATTTCTGTCATGTACCATTAAACTGTGTCAGGGCAAATATACAACAAATTNCAAATATACAACTAATTAAGTATTATATCGTTTTAAGCTTCTTTCTAAGAATGACACCATTCTTGTCCTTGATGGGCACCGTCCCTGGATGACTGCCAGCAGAGTCCTAATTTCCTTTATTTACTCTTTCAACGGCCTATTAGTCTGCATTCCTTTGGTACAATGAAACAGCTTTAAGATGAAGGACAGAGAGTGACCCATTTCAGCCTTCTTCCTGCTCCTTTGTGTAGTTTCTTCCAGCTTTGCTTTTAAAGGAAAGTGTTGACAGTGAGGAAACACAGAATCACAGACTCAGAGAGGATTTGAGGTGGGAAGGCCCTTCTGGGGATGGTCTAGTCCAAGTGCCTTGCTCAAGCAGGGTCAGCTACAGCAGGTTGCTCAGGGACTTGTCCAGCAAGGTTTTGAATATCTCCAAGGATAAAGACTCCACAGTTGCTCTGGGCAGCCTGTTCCCAGGGAAGGATTGCTTTCCTCAACTGCTAGCAACGCTTCTCCTTAATGCAGCCCAGAAGACTTGGTTTTCTTTCCCAGATGAGCACATTGCTGGGTTATCTTCAACTTGGTGTACACCAGGCTCCCCAGGGCCTTTTCTGCAAAGCTGTTTTTCAAGACAGTCTGCCTCTAGCCCATAGTGATCTGTGGCGTTATTCCTTCCCAGGTGCAGAACTTTGTACTTGTTGAACTTCATGAGGTTCCTGTCATCTCATTTCTCCAACCTGTTGAGGTCCCTGTGAATAACAGCACAACCAAAACTACTGGCCACAGTATCAACCCCTTGGGTACAGCAGTCACCCTTTTCTACAGTGAGGTTGACCAAACACTTGAATCCATTGCACAGAGATGTTGTGGAGTATCCATCCCTGGAGATATTCTAAAGCCACTTGGATATCTGGTGTACCAACCACTCCTTTCAGTTTTATATCATCTGAAATTTGCTTGAGAGTGTTCTCTGTCCCGTCATCCAGGTCATTAATGAAGATTTTAAACAGTATTGGCCCCAGTAGAGACTCCTGGGGAACACCCGTATTCATTGGTTGGTGACAGCCTTCTGAAGACCAGTAATTGAGCCATCTTTTAGTCTACTTCACTGTCCACTTATTTATCCTGTATTTTGTCAGTTTGTCTGTAAGCATGTGTCACAGCTGAAACCATGACAGGATGTTAAGGGAGAAAATACCAAGGGCCTTAGTCAAGATAAACAGTATTTACTGCACTATGAGCTAGATGTCATTATTTCCCTTTTGTGACTACTGCCCATCACCTTCTTGTCCTTCATGTGTTTGAAAACATTTTTGGGGGTTATTTGCTCCATCACCTTCACTGTGATTAAGGTGGGGCTGAACAGCTTGAACTTTCCTGAATCTTCCTCTTCTCTTTCTTGATGATAGAAATGATATTTGCTTGCCTCCAGTCCTCAGTAACCTCCCCTAATCACCAAGACCTTTCAAAGATAACGGAAAGTTGCCTTGCTCATCTGTCAGTTTTCTTAGCATTTGTGGGTGCATCGCATCAGAAAAGTGATGCAAGGTTTGAACTCACTGGAGATACCTCTAAGCTACTTCTTCCTTAGTGAATCATACAACCATGAGACTAAATAGGTGTAACCTCTTGCAACTACATTTCTTTTTATCAAAGCTATGTGAAGCCTGGATATACTTAGCAGATTTGGGACACAACAAGACCTAAATTTTGTATCGAAACCTGTAGTAGAAATGCTACTAAGATACTCAGATTAGTTCTGAATCCAGGATAATCATACAAAGATAATGATGACACATGCTTATTAGTTTACTGAAGTACTGCATGAGTTTATCTAAACTAATTTTGCATGTTGGAGTAAGCCCAGAGGAGGGCCACAAAGATGCTCAGAGGGCTGGAGCACCTCTCCTATTCAGACAGTCTGAGAGAGTTGGGGTTGGTCAGCCTGGAGAATAGAAGGCTCCAGGGAAACCTTATAGTAGCCTTGCAGTTCCTTAAAGGGGGCCTACAGGAAAGATGGGGAGGGACTCTTTATCAGGGAGTGTAGTGATAGGATGAGGCGTAATGGTTTAAAAGCGAAAGAGGATAGGTTTAGATTAGATATTAGGAAGAAATTCTTTACTGTGANAAGGCCAGGCTGGATGGGGCTTTGAGCAACCTGGTCTAGTGGAAGGTGTCCCTGCCCATGACAGAGGGGTTGGAACTAGATGATATTTAAGTTCCCTTCCAATCCAAACCATTCTATGATTCTGTGATTCTATGATATGAAAGACTAGGTTTGTGTGGTACCACACCATGTGTATTTACAATATCCAGTTGTGTAGATACTCTGCTGTTTCCCACTGCTTGGTGAGCATAGAATCATAGAATCATAGAATTGTTGAGGTTGGAAGG
>RSEF01000003.1:71866841-71890127 GCA_003993805.1 Himantopus leucocephalus | reverse complement strand
TCCTTTTCTGCCGGGCAGATTTTGAGCACCTCAGTTTAAAAAAAATCTAATTTCTTGGAACATATAGAAACAGAAACTCATGATGTTTTTAGGCTCCTAACTTTAGTGTTTTAAAGATTTTCAGACACATATCTGAGATGGCAGGAATTTTACAACTAACGGTTATGGACAGCAAACTTGTGGGGAGTGTAATAATTTAACTTTCAGACTTACACAAAAAAATAGGAAACTGAGTCAAGGGACATTAACTTTTATCTTTAGTAGGTGAAAAACTGTTACTGTATAACCTATATACATATACCCGCAATCACACACATCTGTAATCTGCATAGCTGTCTAACTACATAAAATTTTCACTTTTGATTCCTACACGATTTTTCTTTTTTACTCACATATGCCAGAAGGACACTTAAGTCCACAATTTTTAGTCACAAAAGTTCTTCACTAGATTTAGCTTACAGTTACTTAAAAGCATTTATTATGGTTTTGTATGCTTTTGTCAGTCATGTTATTTTCTATGTTCTATTTTCCATCTTCTTCCTGAAAAAAAAAGTCATGGCTCAGGGAAAGTATCACAAATCTTTTCAGGTTTTGGTTCGTATTTCTGTTAACTATACTAATAAGCTTATCCAAGACACTAAAACCTTTTAATTCTCTTGTATGTTTGTTGTTTTTGTTTTTTTTTTAAAATGGACTCAAGCAGCTGAGACTTCAGAGTCCTACAGCTTTTGAACAGTTCCAGCCTGTGATCGGAAAACTGTCACTTGTAAGTTACAGAAATGTTTAATGTGCAGTCAGCTACTTTCATTGTAACAAAATATTGTAATCAGTAAATCAGTACAATGAAGGACTTTTTAACAACTTTTGTTCTTGCATGCATTCAAATTATTTGATCCAATTAATCTTCAACACTGTTTGTTTCCTCTTGCCAAATATTTGCCTTACTTTCTCAAGCTGTTCCCATCCCTATTGTCAACAAACCAAAAATGCATATTTCAGCTGTAAGGAGAAAAAAATTATCTTCTAAAGAACTTTGAACTAAAATTTCCCCATAGGTATTTGGCTTTAAAGTTCAGATACTTAGAACAGAATCTCAAATGCTGATATATCTAAGCATATTCTTTCCACTATTTAATGTAAATATTATATTTAAATATTTTCTTACAACATTTTAAAAAGATTTCACCAGTGAACACTGAAATGTTCTTTTTTAAAAGTAAAAAAANCTAAAATTAAAAAAAAAACACCAAAAAATTAGAATTAACTTAGAAGCTAGAGTGACTCTCAGATGATGTATAAATTTTTTATATTACCATCATCACAAGGATTTATGAAAAGAAAGATGAGCTGGACAATGCATGTTTAGGTATACTTGCAAAGAACCTCCAGAGAAAACAGTTTTAACAACATTGTTTGTCCAAATCTAACACTTTCAAAACACAAAGGGTGGTATTATAATAAAATGTTATCAAGGAAATAATATCTGGAAGAGTCTTAACAACTAATTTAGGATCAGTGAAGGTCACCTACAGTATTATAGAGATTACTGAGAGTTTTACATTTTTTTCTTATAGGTTGAAAATAAAAATATTGGCTATTTTAATCAGGCATTTTGTGAAGGAAGATGGATTCATTCAAAAGTCCCAAAGATGATTTTTTACTGCTTCAGCTTTTTTCAAGTAAAGACTCTGAGAACAATTTTTCTTGTCATATTAGAGTGATTTGGCTCCTCGTCTTAGTTTGAGGTCCAGGAAGAATAAAGGTAAATAAAAAATTAAAAACATAATAAAGGCTATCTGTNGAGAACAATTTTTCTTGTCATATTAGAGTGATTTGTCTCCTTGTCTTAGTTTGAGGTCCAGGAAGTATAAAGGTAAATAAAAAATTAAAAACATAATAAAGGCTATCTGTTGTTTTCTAAACACCAGAGGAGTCTGGCTACACATCCAGTGAAAGGTCAGATTGTTTCTCCTTTCCAACAAAATCACTGTTTATATTTATACACTTGTAGGGTATAAAAAGGCTAGGTCACAGGTCCCCTGCAAACACATTTACTGGTAAAACAGGTTTCCATATTTCATTCCAAATGGGTGAGTCTTTCTGCTTACTAAGCATTTTATAACCAAATGCACCCTCCTTAAAAAAAGGTAAATGCATTCTTAGTTGTTTCAGACCCAGTTGCAACCCTTCCACAGAGTGTTGCAAGCAATCATGCAGATAACAGGACTAATAATTTAACAAACTGTTTATAATTAAATGAACCCCCTTTAAAATAAGTGCAGCAATTGTTGATACAACTATGTTTTGGTGTAAATTCACCATAAATTATTTTTAAGATATTTATGAGATGCTCTACACTGTCTCTGGTATATTTTATATTAATTCTGTAACTCCCTTGTAAGCGGCTTTTTAGAAGGAGAAGTGGCTAGGGCCTGAGAAAGACATGTGAAGCGTTCATGAGTCAGCCTAAAGCACTAATACTGACGGGCAATCAGACATTTCTGTGGAAGAGATAAGGCATTAACCAAAGAGGTCCAGTTCCCTTTGTTTTGGAATGCCTGCTTCTGAGGGAGTGAGACTACATACACCATAGAGTAAGACTTCCTGCAAGAAAGTAATCTGGAATTGAATCTTCCCATCCTGACCTTGCACTTGCCTCCTCTCTGCTACCTCTGACACGGGAGTACCAGGCCAGAAAGAGGCACTATTTATCCGTGTTGCATCTTGATTTGAAGACTGTTCTTCTCTCCTTTCCCACAAAGACACTTCAAAGAGACCTGACCTATCCAGGGACACTGAATAGAACATGCAGCAAAGCCTTTTATGAGGCTCATTGACATGCTGTTTTAACACTGCTTTTTCTGAAAAAACAGGGTGTTGAAAAATCAACTAAATAGGAAAAGCCTTGCAAAACAGCTGTGGTTTGAAGTACGTCACCTTTGCCCAGTTTGACCTCCAGTCCCTTCTGGGGGCTTTACCCCAGGCAAGGATAAAACTGAAACTTGTAGCTTTAGCATGAAATTTTTCCTTCTCCAGTGCGGTGGGACAATCAATGGCAACTGAGAGGCTGGTTCTGATGACCAGATGCACAGTGTGTATTAGAAACTATGAAGAGAATTATTTCTCTCCCTCTGACTGACTGACCTGGATACAAAGAAAGAGTTTAGAGAGAAGTGTAGAATCAAATGGATGAAAAAATTGGTGGAAGAAGGACATTAATCGGTCATTCTTAAAATTGTAATAATTCCATAATGCACGAGCAGGCGAAGGCTTATGCTTCAGTATTTCCCTGTAATTTTTTTTCTTGTTTTAAGACAGTACATGCATTTGATATTAACTGCTTATGGAAAATGCAAAACAATTCAGATTAAAGTCAGTGAGGGTAAAATGAATGACACTGTCGGAAGGCACAGTGTTCCTTCACTATAAGGAGTGATATTCACTACTAAATAGAAAGGATCTAGGGCTGTGAAATGTTAATATTTTATGTATGAATTGAAGATTGACATCTCCTTTCCTGTCAGGCTGCTTACACATTCTATACATTTCTATCTTGAAAAACTACTTTTTATTTGTCACCTAGTTTACGGTATCTTGTACCTGTCTCATTTGGGTCATAGGGGAGAAACTGTGTCCTCTCTGCATCCTCCATCCTCAGGCACATTATCAAAACTCATGAAAAGTTGGACATCAGTTCTTATGCTCAGTAGATCCTTAAACATTCTTTGTCCATTTGACATGAATTCTAAAGCAAATATTTAAATCCTATGTAGACAACAAGTCTTCCAGCTTAAGCTAACTGTTCCACTTGATAAAACAAGGTATTATTACTTTACTGTTGAACATAGGCACCATCATTTTCCACGTAAAGTAAGAGAAGTCTGTTATCCCTTAGGAAGTACACAGCAGCTTTGCCTACTTTTTCCATGATATATTAGCTTTCTAAAGATCTTTCTTTGACACATATTAAGTAACCATTTAGAAAACTGAAACAATAGGCTGTTCCTAGCAGCAGAAGGAAAGGAAAAGGTGAAATGACATAAGAAAATGTAGGGAAAACAATTAGCTTTTTTACTGTTGGGATTTGGGGAAAATATCACATGTACAAAAAAAAATTAATGAATATGGACTTAAATCATTAGAAATCATAGAAAAGTCAAGGGTAAATTTTATGTTCTCTTCTCAATGAGATAGTGCAGTATATTGGGGGGAGGAGAGAAGGGAGCTGTAAAGAGAGGATAATGAACTTATTCTGAATGCTTTTCTTCCTCTTGCAGTTCTCTTCATTTCTCATGAGACAGAGTAATCAGTGAGTTAAAAAATTAAAATGATGGCTCATACATCTGTTTGCCATTTCCACTCTTCTCTGACCTTAAAACCATCCATTCTGCTCCTTGAGAATTGCAATATTCATTGGTAAGAATGATCCTTTTTTTTTTTCTCTTTTTTGAATGAACTTCATCTTATGCTATGAATATGCTGAACATTTGTAAAACACTGGTTTCCACGACCCGAAAATAATAAATTTTAGAGACAAATATTAGTAAACTATTTGTGATTTAAAGAGTCATACGGGTATTTATGTGCCGAAATATCAAGATTTGTACACACAGGTAGGAACTTTATGTCCAAAGTGTTCTTATGGAAAACCATGGGAGAAATGATAAAGCTGCAAAATAAATTAAATACTTAAGGCCCATCATCAGGTAAGACTTAGGCACTTGACATCTCCTGTTGACTTCTTTATAAAACTCATGCTAATTATCTAGGATATTTATGAAAATGACACTTGACCTTGAAGTAACTTTCAATTCCATTTAAATGTTTTTTTAAAATTTTAGCTTGCATCTCAAACCTCATGTCCTCATGATCACCTCAGATCATTAAAATCTAGGTTAATGGGCTAGCTTTTCCTATCATTTTTCCTTACATAAACCCATGGATGTGATTAGAAAGAAAGTTTTCTTTATCAGTACGATACAACAAATACGTTAAATAACAATTGCTAACTAGTATTATGTATTGCTTTCATGTGTTGCCAACACTAAAATCAATGCTGTAATTCCAAATGAGATAAATCTGCTGAAACCTGCGTAAATCTTTGTCTTCATCGCCTTAGTGTCTGATCCACAAATGCACTGTAATTACTGTCAGATATCTGCTATTTTGGTTTTAAACCTGAACATTAAATTTCTATAAATCCTAATGTGTAAGTGTGTTAAAAAAGAAAGAAGAGGAAAGGCACATTTTTTTTTCTTATTTGGTATATTACATGCTTTTTTATGGCACCTCATTTCATCTGGTCCTTCTCTACAGTTATTAGATTTCCCCTTAAGTTCCTTCCTTCCTGTACAGACTCGTAGATGTGACATCAACATAACATTAGTGGGGTCAAATGTTATTGTAATTACTGGTACTTGCACTTCACATAAAGGTCCCTCCATCCAGAGTGAAAGATTGTGTCAATCCTTCACCAATGCAGCAACTTGGATAGGCTCAGAAAACCTTATGCTGCTTGAAGTCCATATTTACCTTAGAGTTTGAGATTGTTGCTTAGAAGTCATTGGCTACTACTAAATATTCAAGTTGGGTAGTAGTATACTTTTTTCCACCCACTTAAGCAGGAAAAAGAGATTTAATTTCCTCCCTGAGAAACAACATTTGTGCTACTCTAGGTCACAGCCAGGGACAAGTAATTTTTTTCATAAGCTCATCCCACCTAGTTTACACTACTGATTTATATCCTTTGTTACTTTTCCCCCCAGGCTCCCCAGCTTATTGAAGTTGATCAGCAATGTTATTTTTTGGCCCATGAAAAAATAACAGGTTTTTTGTTGGTGCTCTTTATCAAATGTCCAGTTTGGGACAGCTAATTGTAACTAAAGATATTAATTTCTCTTTATTTAGAGTTAGCAAGCAGATCATTAAGCATACAAAGTTTTTTCCTCCCCACAGCAGACAGTGGCCTCTAGGTATTGCTGCTTTACGTGTTAAAGACCACATTTAACAGTGTGCTCATCCCTTGGAAAATGATGTCCTCTGTTGATACTTGGAAACTGAGGTTGATTTCCAGTTCAGGTTAGCTTGTCTGCCAGAGCTGGTCTAGGCAGAACTTTCACTGTATGAAAGACAGCAGCCGTCAGACCCTGGACCTTTATCGACGACTTGTCACAGCACAACCCATCCCACGTGCTGTAAAACATCCTGCATGAGGTAACTGGATGTATTGCACTACAACATGGGACTACAGAGTCAGGTATGGTCTATCTTTGTCTAGCAGATGGCACCTGAGGTCAATAAAGTGTAATCAAGACAATGTACTTTGTGGATCTTAAATGAACTTACCGTGGTTCCTGAAGGCTGTTCTGGCCTGTGTGATATGAGGAAGCTGTATCAGCCCAGGATGGCCTGCATAGATTTCTACCTTCACAAGATGAGGAAAAGTATTTCTTCAACTTCTCATCTGCAAGGCAAAGACTGGTCAGCCTGAAAAGGTAAACCCATTCCTTCCCTGTAGAACAAATCCTTCTGGAGCAGCATTGAGAGCAACAGAAATCATGGAAAGAGAGCAATGCAGAGCACTAGTATGTGACAAAGTAAAGACTATCTAGGATTTCAAAAAATAATATGTTAATCAAAAAGAGGAAAATGTTAACTAACTGCTAAGGAAAAACAATATATGCTTTGGTAGAAAATACAATTAATAAGAGCAACAAGGGTTTACAGTACAAACAAGCTATTACTTAGCTGATAAAAAACCTCTATTGCATGTAATGATTAATTTGCCAGCTGTGGTTTTTATATATTCCTTACAGGAAAAAAGAATATACATTCCTTTGCAATCTAGTATTAGTAAAATTTCTGGAGTGTATTTTAAATGGGGTTTGATAAATACAGTATTGTTTCACGAGTATTAAGTGATCTTTCTTTGTATGTGCGATCACAAAACACATAAAAAACTTGCAGACTCTGTGGACATTGTATTTGAATAAATTTGTTCCAGAGGCAAATGGAGCTTATAACATAGGGAGAAAAGGAGCATTAACTTCCTCTTGTAAACTCCATTATTTTTTGTGATGTAATATAGTGTAGTTATTAGAAACTCAATGTTAGAAAATATTGTCTCCATCGACGTAGCACTTAATCTCTATTACCTGGAGGTTAAAAGTCAAAGAACAATCATCCATGTCAGTGATTCCTGCAGCATATTTTTACTGAACCATGTAAGGTCATTTAGTGGGGAGAATTATCTCCCAGCAGCTTCGCATGTCAGAGATATTATAGCACTATTCTGCCCCAGCTCTTCTCCCTGGAAAATGATGGCTATTCTATGGACTTTGTCAGGAAAGCTGTCCTGTAGAAAGAAAAAGAAGGCTTACCTTTGACAGACATTTCTGCAAAGACCAACAATGAAAAGAAAGTATTTGCTGACTTTACCAAAAGAGCTGTAAATGCAAGCAGTCAATTGCCCTTAGCATATAAAGTACATTGGTAAGACATATCCTGTGTTTTTGTAGTTAACACGTCTTTTAAATCATTGCCAGTTTATGCATAAAGAATGAAACCTTTCTCCAGTGACCATCTGAGAGACAAGGAAAACCTGGGAAAGCCTCAGAAACGGGCCATTGACCAAAGACAAATTGGAAACTTCTACGTTAGTTTAATTGGAAAGTTGTCAATAGTGATGTGGGCACATGGAATCAGTTTCGCTCTGGAAATGCTGTAATCCATCAAGGCAGTGAGGGTTCTGGTTGTGTTGTTCAGAACAGGTCAGCAGAAAAAAGTCAGGATGAAAAAGAACAAGATGCCCAAGCCCATGGAATTGCTATGGCCATGACATGGAAAGATGGGCTGAAGGCCTGTAGGGAAACTGGCTGGAAGAAGCCAGAAGGGCCAAATAATATCATGTTTGGCAGGAATGTGAGGAAAGTGGGAAAAACCCGGTGTGCATACGAAAATTTTTACTATGGTCCTTACTCGAACTATTATAAAAAACAACAGAATGGGTCTCATTAATTAGCTTGCATCTCCTCTTCTCCAAAATCACACCTATATCAAATCAAAAGAAATAACAGGAGAACATCTTTTTTCCTGCAGTTTTGTTTTTGATGTGAGGCTGATTTCATTTACTTTTTTATTGTAATGCTTTACAAAGGAAATGTCACTTTCACATCTCCACCCCCAGTGGGCAACGAGTATTAATTCCAGCTGCTTGCTTTTTTTGGAAAATAAATTCCATGATTCCGTGAAAGTGGGATTTTAAAATCATTAAGGTACTTGGTTTGCTTTTTGTGTTTGACAGGTCCATTTCCATAGAAACAGAAACTGAAGCAGTAGAAGAGAGCTTTCACTCTCACTTTTCTGTTTTGGCTGCTTACTTCAAGCTAAGAGCATACAGGATAGCTTGGCCAACAAAGCCACAGGACAGGGAAGCAGTGGAACTATTTGCTGAAAGGGCCAAATTCTTCTGTTTTTTAATCTGCATATAGTTCTGGTGCAGAGCAAAGAGTGAAAAGATGTTATTAGATGCACAGGTAGAAGAGATTTAATAAAAACATTTGAAGTGTAATATTTATCTTCAATGAAGGAAATATGTCTTGTATCATAACTCTCCCTACCATTTAAAATACATAAGTGTTCTGAAAATAGAACAGTTTTTTACACAGTGCAATCAGAAGTTATATTATCCTTACATATACCCAAAAAAGCATCAATATTTATTTTAAAAAATTACTAGAAAGGGCAAATTCAGAATTAGTTTTATCATTATTAACAGACACTTCTTCAGGGGACTGCAATCAGCTTTCCTCACAATGTGCAATTCTTCAAGCTATCCAAAAGCTTACTTGTCCAACATAGACAAGTAATTATTTGTCAGACAAAATCACTGCCTTTATTGAATACCTACCATTTCTTCACCATCATCATAACAAAAAATCACGTCAAAATTATTTAATTCAGTATTATGGAAGACTCAAATTTTAAAGGCTAGAGAAGAACATGAGATCATTCAGCTTGCTTTAAGTTCTAAGCCTGAATTTCAATCAGATATGTTTACATTGAAAATAATTTACTGAGTCCAAAGCACAACTTTCAGAAAGTTTGTGTTGAAAGTCACTAAAATATTTTTAAACTCAAAAGATGACTTTTTGAATGGCCACCTTGCTTCAATAGTTAATTACCTTGGTAGTTAGAAAGCTGTGCTGGGTAGAATTTTCAAGCCCAAACAGATTCAAAACTCTAGGTTGTACTATTACAAATGAGACTTTGAAAAGTTCTTTTGTGCTTTACAATATTTTGCTTTAAATCCATATTTCTTCATTTGACTGACAACTTTCAGTGATTTACAGGAGGTGCAGCCTCATGTGACGTTACCAGACTGTCAGCCCTTATATCATGGTATGTACTGCCATTTAGCTCCTAATCATGATATGTACTGTGTAGCAAAACAATACACAATGTGTTATGTCATGTGGCATTGCATCCTACACTTAAGCACTACAAACAGAGGAAATGCAGAAAGTGATAACATGAAAAAGAAGGGCCAGATATCAATAGATAAAGATGAAGATAACATTTTAAAAAAAAAATTCTCTGTAGCCTTTATTATTCTGATTCTCTGGGAACTGAGGAGTGTCTGGAGCCAGATCACAATGTTGGAGGTGTTTATTATACATATGAGTTGTACAATATCTTTATTCCAACAAGACTTCATCTTACAGCGAACCACTGCTTCACAGGGAGATTCATAACATTAATCATCTTTTAATCTGTCTCTTAAACTTGCGGATTATTTTATCCATATGTTTACTCACAGAGTTTTTAGAGAAGATGTGTTTGGACTGGGACTTTTTTCCACAGTCTCTTTTTTTATTTTTTTTTAAAACCAACTTCTAACATAGAGAAAATAATTAGAAAGCAAGATGCCTGACGTAGTCTTCGTTAAAAAGAAATGAATTATCTTCAATATGCTAGACAGTTCTTAAAGGTGCAGCTAGTACAAAGCATTCTTGTTATCAGAGGATCAGAGTAGCTTTCCAACACTGATCATTACATCATCTCAGACACATACTGTATGACAAACAGTACAAGACATCACTTGCATTTTGTCTTGGCTTCCCCCCCCCTTCCCCCACACTTGTCAAAATACTTTTATTTCGAACACTTTTTCTCAGTTACTTTCTGAAGGAGGTGTGGAAATGTCTCATTTCCCTCCATCCCTTTCCTGATAAACATTTTATCTTCTCTTCCCCCCACCTTTCTACCTTGCACCTCCAGTTGTAATTCAAAAAGCCGGGTAAAACAGGTCTAACCTCAATTTCCTGTGTTGAATGTGCAGCTGCTTGATTGATGGCCTTATGAATTATTAATAAAAAGACCTCATGTGAATATTCATGAAAGTGTGTCTTTATTAATTCATAATGCAGCTGCTGCAAAGGCAGAGAGTGGAGGGCTCAGTCTCCTCCCATGTAAAGACATAAGCAATGTCTCTTCCTCAGCTTCTCTCCAACTCCTGCCCCTTTACCAGCTTGCCTTCAGTTATGCAAGAACACCAACAATTTCTATTTCTGTTTTGTTTTGTTCTCATGCCTTGTATGCCAGTCTTGTGCCAGCCCACAACAAGAGGAACCGAGAGGGTTGGCATCAAATTCCCCAGTAATATTTCTTATGAAAAATAAACCTTAATGGGAGTAATGAGAGTTTACAGCTCATTTCAATTATTTTCAGTTATTCTCAGGTGCTGCAACACATGCTTCATTTAACTCTACAATGAATACTACATGCAACATGGTGGTGTTTCTCACTGGAGATGCAGAAATATCCCAGAGGAAATGATGAAAAATAATAAAGTAGTTAGTTAACTGTGCAGCTATATTTTCCATGAATAAGAAACAGAAAACACTAGAGAATTGAAGTAAACAACATGTTCTTCATGAGACTATTTTCTATGAAAATTAAAAAAGGGTAAAAGCTCTGTGAACTTGTTGAGCATTGCCAGAATATGAAAACACACAGAGTCTGATTCCATGTGAATAGTTCAATTTTTCTCTTCAAAATGGTGCTGGATATTTCATGATCTGGCCTTTAGTAGAGTTTGCCTTGATACAACTGGCAATTGGAATGATTGAGAAAAACAGAGGACACTTTGCATTGGGTAACTCCAGATCTCTAAATTTGGCATTCTAAATCAGGGGAGGTGATAAAGAAGTAGTTTAAAATTAATTGAAAATAGAAGAAAGTTCTTCAAAGTTTCATGTGGGTCCTGTCATCACGTAAGCAGGAAACCCCTGACCACAGTGGTTCTCAGATGAAGCACTCAGATTGACAGTAGCTGCATTTCACAGATGAAAGCAGAGTGTAACTGAATAAGGAGAAGGAGTTTGCGTGGGAGGGTGGGGAGAGAGGAAGGTATAACAACTCAGCAAAGTCACACTTGGGAATCACTTCTCAGAGGGACAAAGGGAATAAAATAGGAGTGTCTGAACCCTTGTGTGCCCAGAACCTGTTAACATTTTGCACATTTAGTTTTACACACACAAACAGAAATAGTTCCATTGCAGTTTAGTTTAGATTCTGATTCAAAGAGTTTAAAGTCAGAAGATACTATTAGATCATCTCTTCTGACCTTCTGTGTAACACAGATCATAAAATACCATGCAGAGACTGTTGTACTGAGCCCAATAACCAGTGTGGAGACAGTGAAACTCCTATGACTTACGACAAGTTTTATCTTCAATATTTAATCTTAAAAGCAAGGTGATTTGGCTTTAGATAAATAGAAAACCTTACCTCATTTTCTGTATTGTTATCCCTACTCACTCTAGCAAAGGTTAAGCAACATGATCATTTGAACGAATGTAATTCAGTGGAGGGCTCTGTGTTAAATTATCTAGTGGAACTTCTGTTTGCTGGTGCTAACACACCTGTTAACATGTGGTAGTATATTAAATAAGCAACATTCAAGATAGAGCTTGAAGTGGTAACAGAGTTCTGACCAAATATTTAAATGGAACTAAGTGCTGTCACAGATGCTTCAGCACTGAATGTGTCTGTTAGTCCCTGCTTCTCATCTGGGCATCCTAACACTGGGGGTTTTGTGTTTGTTTGACCTCAAATTTTGTTATAATCTGCATACTTCTTTGTAAGTTTGTATGCAAGTTTTATCCACCTCAGGGCCCATTATCAAGACAGACAGCAGCACAATCATATGACTGCATCACAGCAGGTTTAATGTTGGTATGCTTGTTTAAATCAGAGAGAGCTCTTTCCTCATAGAAAACTGGTTTCTTACTCAGGCCCAACAGAAATATGCTAAAACTCGGGACTAGCAGTGTGATTTATTTTCTCATCTCTCCCCATGGGGCGTGCAAACATTTCTTCAGATTTGGAAGGAACTGTTCTGAATGGGAAACCTCTGCAGACTCAAAGTGAGTGTGCACATCTCTTTTTATCACTCGCATCCGCTTATGATAGAGGAAAAGAAATATAGGTCAGTGGCAATTCATTCCCTGAAATAAAGGGGGGAGGATTCAGCTGCATGGTGGAAATGAGAAAACAGATCTGAATTTTAATCTGGGTTTCAGGTGACTACCCTTGCTTTTCCCAGAACTAGCCCTGTAAGTGAATGCTTTTGATAAAATTTCCATCTTCACAACACACTTGCCAAAAGCTTTCATGCAGTGCTGTTGTTACCTGATAGCCTCCGGGATGTTAACAGCAGCTAACAGAGTTAGGTGTCCTGCTGACTTACAGAAAAGGTAAAACTCCTTTTGGAGAAACATAATGGTTTTTTTTGTAGATTAAGGACTCTAGCTAGATAGCATATCAGGGAGTCTGATCCATGTTTTCACATGTTGAGACAACATCTTTTAAATATAATGATGGATCTGAAAACATTAGAGAATGCCGGATCTGAATACATTAGAGTAGCAGTGATGTGCACATGGGATTCTTAAACACATGTTGGGCAAAACTACATTTTCTTTTCATGTAATTACTACTAGGAAATTAAGTTACCTATAGGCTAATAAACTCATACAGGATAAGGACCAATTCAGTCCTTCATTGAAATTTGACTGGAATCAAAATTTATACCTTTGGAAAACCTGAAAGTGGTCAGAAGTGTACATTTCCTGTTTATAGATCCTTTTCAGGCATGGAAGTGTCAACTTACCACAGAAAACTGTCTCAAAGAACTGAATCTGCCTATCGTATTTTGTGGATAGAAGAGCCTCAGTCTGGCAGGACAGACCTAGGCATACAGGCAAACACCAAATTCTGCCTCTCAAGGTGCTGAAGGTCACCTTCATTCTTATCTGCCTCATTGCCTAAACATTTATGAAAGGTTAACTCTATTTTTGTTGTTTAGAACGCAATTTCATTGTGTGGTATTTGATCTTGCTCAGATATAAACTCTAATTTTATTCTCAGGAAAAAAAATAGTCTTGGTTGATGTTACTCACTTATTCTGTTTCCAGTGTTTTTGTTACACATTTTTAATAATTTAATGTCATCCGGCTCCCAATGGCAAGACTGCAATACTTCTCTTCTAGACAGTTTCAGACCAGTGGTTCTGCAGAAAACGTCTTGAGTAGAGGTATCTGTCTTTTCCTCGCTTTACTTTTCTTTGTTCATGAAAATAACTAACATGTATGTGTTCATCATACATGTTTTTCAATTATTTAGGAGGTAAAGAAGGTAAAATTGCCATATTCAGTCTGATGACGACGAAATAATTTATCCTAAATAAAGGTAATAGAATGAAACCATTATACTAATGAGAGACATTGAGGGACAGAAATAACATTTTTAAAATAACACGTTTAAAATTTCTACAGAATATCCAAATTATTATTGTCATGCAGACATTGGTAAACAGTTTAAAAAATACATTCTTCTTTTAGACGTACCTTCACACATCATGAGTGATTTCGATGAAGTCAACTGAATCCTGAATTGTGCTTCTATGAACAAGAAGAAAATTTGCTTTAGAACTTCATAACTTTAGGAATCCATTCCCTGTCATAAAGTGAAGTAAATTGTAGCTGAGGCATTACTCATAGTAACAATTTCAGAAAGAAAAATAATATTTTGAATATAATATTTCCATTTTTCCTTTTCATTGTTTAACAATTAGTGGGTGAGAGGGATAACTCTACTTTTTCAGTTTTGAAATTAACATTCTTAATTTGAATCAAACAAAAACCCCAGGAGTAATAAAGTTACAATTATCTTTCATAATTTAAATACTAAATATTCCTAATAGGAACAAGTGGCTTTTTTTTTTCTTGTAAATATAGGTATAATGATAGCATGAGTGATACTTATGGACAATTGTGAGTGAGTTCAATTCTAAGTGAGTAAGAGTGAGAAAAATGGCATTTACAGCATTCCTTGGGGGAGCATTAGTAAAAGAATTGTATCTTTTTTTTTTTTTTTTTTTANTTTTTTTTAAAAATCTAGGTAGCATTTGGCTTGGTTTGAAGGCAATTTTGCTATCCCACACAGGGTATCGCATTTTCTTTGGTTTTACCTTATTTATAGTCCATAGTTTTGGGATACTGCAGGACAGTTAATATTTCAGCGTGACAGAGCAGGAAGTATTCTCGTGGTTACAAAATAAGCAAGCTCGAGGTTTGCTAATTTGAATTCTTTTCCGCCTGCCATATTTATTTATGGGGCCTTTGAGAAGAGATGACATCATCAATGTAAAGAAAGTGCTCCTAAAATCCAATGCCAAAATAGTGGGCTCACAGGAGAGACTTACAGCCCCATGTTCTGTAACTGGCATTTTTTGTGGATGGGGCAGGAAGACATAGTGAATGGATGCGGGAATGGCAAAGAGGAGCCACACACAAAGAACTGTGACAGTTCCTGTCTGAAAACTCAAGCTTCCCGTTATTAAGCACCATACATATATATTAACTAAATCAAAACTAAATGTTAAGAACCAGTGCCAATTTAAAGCATAATCCTTAGAAAGCATGACAGGCTTAATGCTTCTAAAAATGTGGACGACTAGGGAATAGTTAAAGTAGACAGGCAGTCTTTCTGCAACACTTATTACATTTCCACTCACCCACCCTCTGTGCCATCACCTACCTCACCTATTCTAAGCCTTCTCCTGCTCCAGCACAGCAGCTGATGGATGCTATTGCCCTCTTCTGGCTGGAGACTGTGCAGTGCAGCTGTGCAATAACTGCACGCTTTCAGCAGAAAAAGGAAATTCGACCAGGAAGATTCTTCATCCAGGGGGAATGAGTGTCTGCTGGGGCTGAACTGGGGCTGTAAGAAGCTTCAGCACGGTGCAAAACATCAGCGAAAAGCTGAACAAGTACCGATTCAGAGAGAAAACTATATAAAATTAAATACTTCTGAGAGGTTAGAAATCTCATTTATCTAAGGAAGAATGGATCACACAAATGCATTTAAAGAAGTGCCTCTTGGTCCTTCTGGTGCTGGGCAAATCCAGGTGGGAGAGAGTTGTGGCCAGGTGCAGTTCGTCTGCGCAGCTGTCCTCCTTTAGCCACCTCCACTTAAAGCAGACTGAGACACAGCTGACAGTGGAATTGCATGAGCAGCAAGTCCAAGTTTGTTCTTCACTCTACTTCCTGCGGTGGGCCCCTCCTGATCTCTCTGCTGTGACAGCAGCTTTAAGGGTTTAACAACACAGTGCCTTTTGATCTCATTTCGGCAGCTGTGATTAAATAGACACACATCACTTGCTGTGCCACTATGTGAGCAACCCATGGTTCACCTTCACTGAATTAGTACCCGCTGAGCACTGCAAATATTTGAAATGTCAATCCATTTGATAATGTCAAAGAGGCCTGCAAATACCACAGAATGGCACCAAGGAAACATTCAACACACGCAGTGGCATATATAATATCTCTGTTCTTCAGGACAAAAATCATACTTACACAGAAACAGGAAACCATCCTAAGAAGACGTTAAGGTCAACAGACCTAACCTGAAGTGGGACTTGCTCCTGCAAATTATCACCTTAAAATTTTAAGCCAACTCATCCCCTTTCAAACTTAATTCTTCCACATTCACCCGTTCTAGCAAATTATTTTCTATTAGTAAATATTGGGTGGTTCACAACATAACGATTCCCGTGTTTTACATGCAGATTATGTAGCTTCAAATCAGGGTGGAAAGTAGAGCCTTGTTGTGACATCTTTATTATATTTTCTCACTCAAGAATTCTAAAGCAGAGGGAAATACTTTATCTGAATAGAATACAATAACGAGGCCATATTTTCATTCACAGAAGCCTGGATCAGCAAAGAAGCAGGTGAAAGCAGAAGAGATTAAGCTGACTAGTAGGTTGCACTTTGCCCTGTAGAAATATTTGCCTTTACAAAAGGCAGCAGGGAATAAGACATTAAGCTTGTTGCTGGGGGCTGAATGAGAAAGTTACCAACCTAAAGCTTGTGCACCAAAGAACTGACACCTGGCAATTACACAGAGGAGGAACAATCTTCCAATGACTTACAGCTCTTTCTTTTTTTGGCTTTTTTTTTTTGTGTGTGTGTGTGCGCCAGACTTTCCTTGCTAAGTTGCAGATTTTTAAACATTTCCCCAAATTGTATCAGTTAGTATATAAGAAATTAAATATTAGTGATGCAGGGCAAGTTTCCTTTTTCATTGAAGAGTCACTCAATCACCTAAAGTTTGGGTTTTTTTTTAAAAAAAGTAAAGTTCATGTACTGACTGGCACAGCAGGCAAATACCATGTGCCTTATTTGTGGCAGCTGAGAGTCAAGAGATGCTTTTTTCTCTTTGTGTGCTGATGAAGACTAATGATTCACTGAGCACAAATACATCTGCATGTAATTAGACAAGTGGTACCTTAGCAATAGGAAGTTATAGTGAGACTTATTGTTTGTTTTATACCACTATCCAATTATCTTGACATTTCAAAAGGCAGCTACTTTTCAGTAGCTCAAAGGCAGGTGTCCAGTTAATCTGAAGAGCTATTTTTACACACACAAAAAAAGGCAAACTGCAGTATACTCAGCAAGAACAATACTCGTTAGTATAGGGCACCCCACTGAAGTCCCTTCTGAAGGCTTGGCTACAAGTTCCTTTTGGGCTTACCTGTCTCTTCAACACCTTCATTTTCACGTTTTTTTTCCTTATTACTGGGGAAGAAGATTTATAAAATCGCTCTGTTCATCTGTGACCCCCATTTACCCCACCAGTTTTAAAGCCCACTAGTCTTCCTCACTGTCAAATTTGGGTGAAGCTCCACCTACAATTCACCACTTCCAAGCTCTGTATAAGTGCATAAGGGCTTCCTTTATGTTAGCAGAGTATCTGCATTTTTTCCTACTAAAATATTTATAGAAAGATTTAAGAAAAAGAAAAGTTACAGCAGATCTTAGTCTATTTAGCTAACGTAATTAAAATAATACAGGTGGTAAGATTTATTAACTGTAGATATGATTGATCAGTCTAAAAATCAATCTGAATGCAGACTTGTAAAATCCAGTCAATCTATCAGAGATACTAACTTCTAAAACAAGTTTGGGAATTTTACTTGCTGTTGTGCCTGTTGTGATTGTTAATAACAAACAGCGTGTAACTGCAAACACCCCAAGCAGCAGAAGTTATTACTCATTCTCTTACCTCCTGTTCTGAAGAATATCACAACAAAGTTCCCCTTATTTTCTTAAAAAATAAACAACTTCTACTGTAGTTGTAATTCCATTATTTTATTGGATTTTACCTTTAATGTCAAAATATGCAGATACACATATACAAACCCCATTACGCTGACCTCAGTGGTATTTGATAAGAAGTACAATCGAAAAATTCAAGTCTCTTTCACCGCTTCCTCTACTTTATGTGTGTTTAATTAAACCTGAACTGTTGATCACTGCTAAATAAGTGCTTCAAAAACAGGCTTATCAATTATTGCTCTTCCACCTGCTTTTCATCTGAAAGCAGGAGGGCAGGAGACTGCAGTCAAAAGCAGGCAGGCTCTACAAAGCCTTTGAGTTTTGCTCACCTTTGCTAATTTTTCCTTTGATCATATTATTAGACAACAATGTCAGATATTCCTTTTCATGTGTGCAGTTTATCTCAAATCTTTGCCTTCTTATCCCCTAATCAGGAAGGGACTAAAATTCTGATTAATGTCTCTGTTACACAGGCGTTCGTTAGTGTAATTCTTCCTCTGCCCATATCCCTCAATCACCTTTGAAGTGATTCAGTTCCACAACTAAAGCACAGAAAATGAATATATTACAACAATAGGGTGGCTTCAGTAGAAGATCTCTCTCATCTGACTTCAGGACATGCTTTATCCTGAGGCAGACTCTGAGTACCCTCAGATACTCTTCCCAAGTGGCAGGAAGAAAAGGTCCCTTCAGACATTTCCCAGATAAAAGCAAGGCAAGGACCTTACTTAGTGCCTGATTAGCTCATTCCCTCGCCTTCCTCTTTTCTTTCTGCCTTTTTTTTTTTCCTCCCAAACATGCATCAGCCTTTCTCTGCCATCAACGAAGCTGGTATATGAACTGAAAATGGAGGAAAGCCTAATTAGAGGAAAAGGCCCCTAGCTAACGATTAAAATGTGCACCTTGATCCATTATACTGGGTTCTGGCTTTGAACAGGATCAATTTATTTATACTCATGGAATAAATAAAGCTAGAGCTCCCTTTGCATAGCAAGGCCTACCAACAATTTTGTGTTTACTTACTCTTTCTTATTTTATTCATATCAGTGCTCATTTTACAGATATTTGAGTTGAACGTATTTCATATAAATATACCTACCCACCTTAATATTACTTACTANACCTACCAACAATTTTGTGTTTACTTACTTTCTTATTTTATTCGTATCAGTGCTCATTTTACAGATATTTGAGTTGAATGTATTTCATATAAATATACCTACCCACCTTAATATTACTTACTACCTTCTATTCTCATACATGCAAGCTACACACCTTTCTTCAGTTTTTCCTCAGGATGCATGGGGACGGGAAGGCAGGTTTATGTGGGCATTCTTAGATACATGAGTACTGGGATATTTTAAAGTATGCAACAGCAACCCAAACTAGTAATGTTAAAACAATTAACCATTGCATCAGTGCAAAAGATAGTCAGTCTTCATACAGAGTCAACAAAATTTGCAAGAAGTAACATGATTATGCCTGTTCAAAAACCAGAAATATGAATCAGGAGCTAAACTAACAGTAATGATCACTTCTGGATTGCTCTCTGTCCCTTACAGAAGAGTTCCTGCTTCGTTCCTGCTGATTAAAAAAGGAGGCTTGAACAAGCACTCAGATGACCTTTATTTTTAATCAGGGGAAACAAACAAACAACTCAGAGAGCAGCTGCAGCACATAACGGTGGCACAAAGCTCCCAGCCATGAAGAGTCTGCCTGGCTGGGAAGACCAAGGTAGAAACAGCCAGCAGAGCTCTGTAACAACTAACCTGGGTAAAGGTATCTAGTAGATCTCAGTGAAAGTTGACTAACCCTGACTCAAAGGCTGTCAGTGAAATGTAACTGAACACCTGGACACAACTGCAGAGATAGTGAAAAGTTACAAGAATGAAGAAAATACTTAACTGTTTATTCACTGTAAATAGCATGAAATAATTCAAGGTTATGCAGTTAAGATGTCACTACCTAGGTTATTAATCTGCTAAAAAAAAAAAGATGATATAGTGAAGAAAAACACTTCACTGAGAGGACAAGCAAATCTAGATTTATCAGTGAAGTCAATTACTAGATCTGCTCTGGAAGACAGTAGCCGAGAGACACAAGAAGAATTTCTTATAGCATCTCTCTGCTGAACCTGACCTTGAAAGTACTTTTCATCCATTTTGGGACAAAATCTAACAGGTGAGCACAAAGACCTTTAGATTTACTTGCTACACTGTGTCCTGAATTAGCCAGTCACAGTGACATACTGAATCTTATCTGAGGGACAGCAAGTAGGCAGCGAGCACTGGGCTGTGCAGCTGCAATTTCAAGTGTGAGTTCAGTTTTCTGTCAAGAACTCTCTTCCCCCTTCACGCTGCAATGCTCCATGTTTTGTTAAGCCTCAGAGCACACCAGAGTTCATATATAAATGATACAACACATTAAATATCTGCATGGACTAACTCTTGGAGTGAGAAGAAAGGCTCAGATGCTAAGAAAGCAAAGAAACTGCCCATGAACAGAACAGGTTAGTGTAACAATCGGAAACATCGCAGCCACATCTGAAAAAATTCTGTGCCTGAGCTGCAAGCCCTTCTGAAGCTGAACTGTCATGGTCCAGGGCGCTGGGAGGTGTTGCCACATGTGAGTCAGAAATAGCATGCTTCTTTTGGTTCATCCTCGACGGCAAAGCCTACAGCAGCTCCCATAGGTGAGGAATATCCTGGTCGGATAGAGGTTTCCTGCTGAATATCTGCATAAACCGTGGCACAGGTTGGAAGCTGCTGTCTTAAAGGAAAATACTTTCAGTTAGTCAGTGACTGATACCATAGCCCTGTGCAGGCAACCAGCTGCCCTGTGCTGGCAAGAGTTCTGCAAGAACGGGGAGCCGCTACATTAGAGGAAGTAGCTGAATTCCTGGGTGCAAGGGAGACACTGTCTAGTTCCCACTTATTTTTGCAAATATTAGAGATTCTGTATGACTATATCACTTTGAAAAAGCATCAGCTGAACCATTACTTTACTGGGATCCATTACGCAGCAAAGATTTCCAAAATCAGCTATATGTTTCATCTGTGTTAACTGGAATACGCATAGCAGCGAGGACCAAAGTAACCCTCACTAGCAGATCTAGCATTCCCAGAGACAGCTAATCCTAAGTGCTGCTTTTTCTGTAGCCTTCCTACACCACATTCTTTTAGCATGACTTTTATGGGAGGAAGCTTATAGTGGTAATTCGACTCTACTTTTTACTCTTTTAATGAACAATCACAGGAACTATGTGAATATTTGAATGGATATGGAAATTGAAGCAAAGAAGGAAACTAAATCAGTCACATTGTTATCATCAGCTCTTAGGAAGTCTCAACCAGTTTAGGTCAAAATAATCACCACTTTTTCTTACCACCAATAAAGTCACATCATAATACCACATAGTAATGCAATTGCTACCTATCAAACAGTGTTCTTTTCTCCAAATCTAGCTGTAAACTTGCATAGATGTTACAGTCTAGTGTACAAGTTATAACGAGCAATTTTTTTTCTTATTTAGGTATAATAAGTGCTCAGAAGTTTTCATGTACAGTCAAAAGGCAGCTACAATATAGAAATCTGTCAAGACTGCCCTATTTACTGGTCCCATGTGTATTTTTTCCATCTAATGGGGGAGGAGCAAGGAGAAAAAGCAGAAGAAAAATCTGTGTACCTTCCTAATAGGTTATACAAGGAAAAATTTCATCTATTTTTCAGTTCAGTCCATTCTTTGAANGCTTTTCAGTTCAGTCCATTCTTTGAAGTTACTCCCTACTGCCCCAAAATTTTGTGCCTATGCTACATTCAAAGAAGGGAAGTGAAGAAAAAGAAAGTTCTTGACTGTATACTTGAACTTAATCCTATAAAGAAGAGTAGGAGCAATGCCCTCAAATTAAATGAATTACACCTGTGGCCAATAGTGGGAAGCAGGAAAGAACACGGATGCATAAAGCTGTGTAAACCTGTGGGCTTGGCAGCTTTAGTCCTTCAGTTAAATGCTTTTAGCTGGAAAGTTATCAAACAAAATAAATTCTGCTGTTTATTTTATTGTTAAAAAGAGAGATACAGATGGCACACAGATAAACAGTTAAATACTAAATAGGTAACACTCCCATTAGTTACAGTCATCTAATTCCATCAACTTTAATTAAAAGTTCTGTACACAAACATATGTAGGTCCTTGCTGCATATTTTGCAGTCATTGCAAAATCGTGGTAAAATTCATTTTTGTGCAAAACACAAGGATGCATAGAAAGAACACTTTGACCTGCCAAGGTGGTATGTTCATGCTGAGCCCAGGCATTTTGGTCAGCCTGTGGCAGACCTGTGTCTCATGGCTTCGTTTCCTCTCCACCAGACCTTTAAAGCCAATAATAAACAAAAAGGTGAAATAAGCATAAAATCTCAATGGAAAAAGACAAACTGATAATGGATGAACAATGTGTATCAAAATTTCTTACAGCATTCACTGCAGTATTTGTCCTAAATTTCCAGTGTAGAGCCAAAATTTTGAATGGGTGCAAATCAAGACTTATACTACAGAAAATTGATCACTTTTTCTGTTTAACCCTTCTGTATATGAACATTTCTGTGCAACTCTGTTGACATGAGTGAGACTATTTCTTGTTTCACTGTGTTTAGGAGGGCAGTCATTATTAGAATGGGTTAGTTTAAGTCAATGGCTTTAATAAAATACAAATTTTTCCCTAGGGTAGGAAAGTAGTGTGTTCAATGCCTTATGCAGCTCATTTATCGAGAATGATAATAAAAAATGTGACCCATATCAGAGGTTAAACAATTATTCTCCCTCTATTCCAACAAATGAGTAAAATGGATATTTGCCAACATCACTTTTACAGCACAAGGAAGTAGGAAGTCTACAGAGTAGATCAGTAATGATCGTTCAAAATGTTAGAAGCGGCTAATTGATAAGAACCCCACAACATACTTCCAAGCAGGATGAAGTACCATAAAAAAAGTTAGACAAACTCCCACTGATTGAATAAGGTCTGCAAGGACTGGAAAATAGCCAGAATAAAGCTATTATTTAATAAAGGGACTAGCACTTTCTTTTTTTTTTTTTTCAAGTTGCAATTTACTGAAGATTGTACAAAGATTTCTAAAGGTTTTAAAAGGATTAATTCATCAATATATCCATCTGGTCAGTGTTCTTAATGAAGAAAATGAATCACTTTATTGTATCTATGAACTCTGCTTGAAAGCCATTGTAAAAATTTGAGTTTCCAGACATCTAAATGAGACTGTTAATCTTCCACCTGAGCATAAAACAAAAGTTTGGAGTCCAAACAATTGTGTTATCAGCCTATTACATAGAAGTATCTTCCCAATAAAATTAAAAAAAAAAATAAGCTTGTAAAGAGCTGAGATACAGGTTGAAGTCTGATACTACAATATTCAGATCAGTAATGCAGTGAAATATTTGTAATGTGAGGTTGCAACCAATGACTCAAACAAGTTACCAAGGGAGGTGGCCACTTCCCTAACTTGTGGGAGCAATCTGTCTCACCTATCTTAAACACTTATGTTCATAGAATCATAGAATGGTTTAGGTTGGAAGGGACCT
>RSEF01000003.1:71815801-71866741 GCA_003993805.1 Himantopus leucocephalus | reverse complement strand
GTTGGCCTTCTGGGCTGCAATTGCACATTTTCAGCTCATGTTCAGCTTCTCCTCAATCAGCACCCCCAAGTCCTTCTCTTCAGGGCTGCTCTCGATCTGTTCTCCTCCCAGCCTGTATTTGTGCATGGGATTGCCCCAACGCAGATGTAGGACCTTGCATTTGGCCTTGTTGAACTTCATGAGGTTTGCACAGGCCCACCTCTCCAGCCTGTCCAGGTCCCTCTGGATGGCATCCCTCTCCCCGAGAGTGTCAACCACTCCACACAGCTTGGTGTCATCGGCAAACTTGCTGAGGGTGCACTCCATCCCAGCATCCATGTCACCAACTAAGATGTTGAACAGCACCGGTCCCAGTACCTACCCCTGTGGAACACTTGGGCGTAGAGCCGTTGACCACAACTCTTTGAGTGTAACCATCCAGCTAGTTCCTTATCCACCGAGTGGTCCATATTTTGGAATGGGATGAATCACCCTCTGGAGAAATCTGTAATACCAGTTAATATAGAGCCCACAGAAGCCAGAGGGGAGCCTACATGACTAATTTAGACTACATGTCCAATTTTTAAGTAGCGAAAGTAAGATGAAAGACCAAAGTCATCACAAGACAGGTACCTAAAAATATACTGTAACTCAAACAAAAACATCTTGTTTTGCAGAAATGAGAAGGCAATGCACTATGTCATCTGTTAGCAGGACATCAGCTTAGATAATAACAATAATCCCTTTTTTATTTCAAGACGTTTATGGGGTGGTTCATCAGCCATCAATGCCATGCACAACACTGCTCAGTATACTGCTACCAACAAACAGGGAATGAGTTACTGAGACAGATCAGGTAAAGAATGGGTAACAGTACACTCAGACACTTAAAATATGACAGTTATAAGAGATTTGGTCTTCAGTTTTGATAAGGATCATTTAAAATTGAAAAGTTTTAGAGAGGAAAGACGTTGCTCTCACCAGGCTAAATTTGTAAGTAGATAATATATTATGTGGAGCAAACCAAGCATTTGTGCAGGCAGGCCTTTTGGGTCTAAAGCAGAAAAAACCCATACTTTAAAGATAAATACAATTTGAGAACAAACTGGTTCCGATTTAATTAGGGATTATGTCAGCAAGACCATCTGAGAGAAAGGAGAGAAAAGGGGATCTTAACATGGAAGTAGGGGAAATAAGGTAGTTATTGCAAGAGGGGGAGAAAGAGTCAGCTAAAATATAGGTTAGCTGCACATGCGTGTGTGTGTGTGTGTGTGTGTGTGTGTGTGTGTAGTTGCAGGGGGGGGAGGGGGGTACTTATTCCCTAGAACCAGTATTCCTTTTGAATCCATGGGTTTTGCTATTTGATAAAATTATGAACATAGTTCTGAAGTTCATCTTTGTAAGCTATTCTGTCAAGATCTAGACTGAGATGATCAAGAAATTATTTTCTCAGAAAAATGTTTCCCCTACTGGTAGCTGGGTCATTCCATCCTTTATTGATTTTCTGTATGAGTTTATTCTAGTGCATAATGGTTGTTTATTTCCACACACATAATTTCAGTAACAGTACTGAGTACACTGGATTAAATATAATATCCTTCAAGAAATGAAAGTAAAGAATCTGAGGATTTTGATGGCTCTGCTGCAGGGACTATTTTTGCGATTGTTGTGGAGGTCTTCGGCAAGCTTGAATGATTACTTGAGTCACAACCTGGATTCATTCAGTGCACATCAGACTCTGGAGAGCTTGTTTTGAAAGATGAATTTAGTGACAAGGTTGTTGGAAGAATTCATTTTCCAGCACAGATTGTGATGTGTGTCTGGGGGAGTGGCAGCAGTGTGAGGACATAGGGTTCTTCTTGCTTTGAATTAAATTCTAACATGGTTCAAAACAGTAAAATACCTCTAAAATATTAATCTAATTCTCTGATGGAATGTTTCTACTAGGTATGAGCTTTTGTAGATTGTTGAGATATGTACCTCATGTGTTTTCCTCAGAGGAAATGTGGTGTGATGTGAATTGCTGACTGTGCATTATAGCTTCTTTTGACTTGATGAAGGTGGTTGCTGGCTTCATAAGGGTGAAAGAGAGGTGGGCTTCGAGTTTTCTGCATGTTGTAGTTTGCAAATTACCACTTATTGAGACTGTGGTGTAGGAAAGTAACTTTGATATCATGGTATTACAAAAACTGTTTGATAAAGTGTCATTGGTTGCGTTTTGGAAATCGGTAGGACAGGCCAGGTTTCTAATCCGGATAAGGATAAAACCTATAGGTATTTTAGGTATCATATAGACTTGGCAATTGAACTATTTAAAATCTCTCCAAGGTGGCATATTAAAAAAATTGACCTAGTTTTGTGCCTGTTACCTAGAGGTGACATTCATTATGGGGAGTAAAGTTGTTTGTAAAGATACAGAGAGTGATAACAACGACATCCTTGACTTCATGCTTTGCAAATTGGTCTTGCTATTTGAAGCACTCAGGACAGGATACTTTGCACAAAGATCCAAGATATTAGTGGACAGGTAATGCATGAAGGTGTTTCACAGCTGATGGAAGAAATCAACTGCATCTTAGAAAAACCTTGGAGTCTGGGTGACTAAGGGTCTGAGAGCGGTTTTCATGAATGGTGTTTCATAGAAGTTCAGCTAAATATTATGAGCTTGCCAGAGATCTTTTTTTAGTTATCATATTTAAAACTCCTGCAGGGGACTGGGTTTTATGATTTCTCTTGGAACTGAGACTCTAGTGACATGTTTGAGTCCTAAGATGAAGAAAGCCACATCTACCTTGACACATTGTTAGATTACCTCTCACACTGCTGGTCTATGGGTGCAGAATTGTTTCTTATAGTGTTTTCCTCACTTGATCTATCAAACCTTTTTCTCTGTAGTAACCAGTTCATATTCTTAAATTCATATTTTTGCAAGTTCCCACCAGTGTTTGTTAATGGTACAGTGACAAAGTTATCACCTCTGTAAAATTTTCTTTGGTTCTTTCTTTGCCTAATCTATTTTAAAAAGCAATCAAGCAAACATTTGTCTTTATTAATCCTTTAGAAATACAATTCCAGGTATCTAAATTAGTTAAACATTGGACATACGAATGAAGAGAAATACTCTAACATGAAGTTTATTTAATACTTGCTAATATTTGGGAGACTTGATAGAAGGTTGTACACATTTAATTTAAAAGTTTTGGACAAAGTAAAATGACAAGAGATAGAAACTTTCTGAAATTTTGGGGGAACATTTATGTTTTGAACAGAAACTGCACTACCCTGTTGTATGCCATTGATCACATTGATACACCCATCAGTTCCTATGTCCTGTTCATAAAGAAAAAAAGAAAAAATCCCCACTAATTTCTCAGTATTGTACACTAAGAAAGATTTACTTCTTGAACCTTGATGCAATTACTGGTGGCCCTCAGTCATGATACCTGTTTACCTCTAGTTTACATGTTTATCTACAAATCAATATATTTGTGTCCAAGCCCAAAATCTAACCATCACCAAGTCTCATAATATCTGGATTTTCTTATCTCTGTGCCTGCAAATAAATTGGCCCTTATTTAACTACCAAATTTCATTTTAAAAAAGTGACACATATTCATAAAATGAATGCATCGCTCAGAAAAATCAAAATCCTGTATATGTTTTTTGTATACAGCCCAGTTCAGGCTGCCATCGTCTTCAGTGTGCCTTGGACTGTGAAACCTCTTTGTTGAATATCTGTCTTCCACGTGACTCATTTGAAAACTACTTACAACTAAGCACTTTCATTTTGTATTACCTTGCATGAACATCTTGGTAAGAATTATCTCCATGCCGTACGTTGATGCCCCAGGAATGGGCAAGGTTATAATACCTATTTACTTTCATTTGTGAGTCTGACAGATGCTGGGGTCCTAGTTACATCACGTGACCAGAAGATCAGAGCTGCTTCTGCTCCTGTAAATTTGGATGCTGTCATAATGTTGCTGTCAGCATTGCTGGGGGATAGCACAGTTTAGCTGTAGGATTTGAAACATAAAATCTGAGTTGTTTGGAGCCGTCTCTTGGTAAAGTTGAAGCAAGCTTTTGGAGCACTTTTTTGTCTGCCTTTTATTTATTTTTCCATTTTAAGTTTTCCTCTGCCACAACTGAGGTTCCTTAATTGCTGTAGTATTTTCCAATGGTTGTATTATCAGCCAGCCTTTCTAAGGATCATGTAAACTGTAGATGGGCTCTTATTGTAATGGCAGATACATTAAACTTTTCCATTTTTTCTTGTACTTCTAATTTTCTTTTCAGTTTTGTTCAGACTTGCTCTTATTTTTATCTCTGCCCTCGCCACTATTTTTTTTGGTCCAGTCTACCCTATTGCTGCGTTTCTGTTCTGTCGTATCTTTACCCTGCCAGTCCAATTCAACACAGGCTCCCTGTTGGATTGGAAGACCTCTCATTCAGGGATTTGCTGGTCTCTCCTGACAAGCCGGCAGTCAAAGCTTCCTCTTTGTGAATAACCCTATGCATTAGTTCAAATCCGATAGATCCTTTCTACCAGAGAGCCTTCATCAGCATAATATGTCTCTTTTCTCTCATCTCAGTTATCTGCTTCCTCTGCATGTCCTATTGCATTCACAAACCTCAGCATGCTGTACTGAAGTATCTTGGCTATGGACCTCTTCTTCTGTAGGGAGAGGAATCACTGCGTCCTAGCTTGCTGAGTCTCTTAATGTGGGCTTGAGTTTCAGTAATAAGGACACAGCTTGTGCAAGACGACTTGTATTTCAGTGTCTTCTAGATCAGTAATGTTCAGAATAAGAGTGCAAACCCTAAACCTTCTTAGGAGTACAGAATGAAGTCATATCATGAACTACTCTGTAACTTATTAGTTCCCAAATATTTTCCTTCATTTCTTTAAAAGTTGCCTCCCCTTCCACAAGCTACTACTGTACACCCTATTTGGACCAGCATCTGTGGACAACTCATGATCCATTCTTTTTAATGGTACAAACTGAGCAAAGTAAGAAACAAACACTTTGCTTATATCATGAGAATTCAAAATAGCTGTCATCCTAGTGATGAATTATATCCTTTCTGGTACTATCACGCAGTATATATGGGTCCTCTAGTCTCTGCATAAAGAATTAGCACAGAAGTAATGGTTTACAATACTCTAAATGTTCTCGTCTAATGGACCAGGAGAATGAGGGCAAAAGGCTGTATTTTTAGTACAGAAAGTTGTTCTTTCTTTTTGAGTTCTACCTTCCCATGTTGCAGAACCGCTCAATTTAGAGTATTTTCACCAGCAAAACTCACATGTAATTGCTATTGTATGTTATGCTCTACAGTCATTGTCTGTTTGTTTGGCTCCTACATTTTTGGTTTACACGATGTCTGCTCAGTTTTATTGTAACTTAAATCAATTAAATGACATTCTGTCGTGTTCCCCCCTCCTTGTACTGCTTCTCTCTTCTTACAAGCTGCATGATCTTTTTAATGTTACCTTTCCATTCTCTTCTACTTCCACACCTCTTCTCTGCTCATTTCTTCCTGTACCATGTTTGTTATAGCAAAATCTCCAAGCTAAGTCCCAAAATATTTAGAATTTTACTGCACTTTAAGGACTGAACTTGGAGCTTTTTTTTTTTTTTAAATGGCATTTGATAAACAAGCTGCAGCTTTCTGCCATTGCTCATTACCTTTGCTGAAATTGTCTCAGGGTCTAGCTGATAACAAAGTAGTCTGTAACTGTGTTCGCTGTGCTTTCTTCCAATGTTGTCAATCAACTTCATAATGAAGTTTGCTGCTTTTCCAACGCTAATTTATATAAAGATTAACATCTATTATTTTTTTTTTCAATTTGACTTGCACCTGTTTATGTCCAGACACTGCACTCTGTTCAAGTTGGGTTATGCAATATCAACTTCTAATCTAGTGCTTTATTAAAAGCCTTGCTATGACTGAATGATGTAGAACCTCTTCAAGAAAATGTGAATGATGAAGCAGCTATTAAATTCAGGCTTCAAAAGCAAAAAGATTTATTTTTCCTACTGAAAGACCTCAAATTTTTCTCCTCCTGGTAATCATTAAATAGCAGTGCCCAGAGAAGGAGCAACAGGAAACTCTGAAGGGTACCTAGAGTTTGCTGCTTGTCTGAGCTGAATCTTCAGAATACACATTGCTGCTTAAGAGAGTCTATTTTAAGCTAAAAAAATCCTGTACAGGGTACCTAACAAATGACTGACTAGGGTAGTCACAGGTGAACATTTCTCATGAATTCACTGAGGAATCTACCCCACCTCATGTGTGACAGCAGAAAAGAAGCAGTTTCATTTGAGATTTTGACTGAAGATCATGTTTGACACAATGCTATTTGTGACCATGTACACAGCACTCCCTGCAACCTGGACCAAATAATAGTTTGCAAAAAGTTTCTAACAGTTGCAAGCAGAATGTGTGCAATGCATTTGGAAAAGCAGCAGAACTTCACTGTGTTTTCTTTCAGCTCTGTCAGCACATGAGCTAAAGGGGTCCAGGGATATAGAGGCACAGCTCATATATGCCCTGGCAGCCCTTGCAGTTCAAGTTTCCACTCTGATCTCTCACTGTATGCTAAAGAGTCTTCCTGGGTGTTATTTTTTATTACAGGACACACTTTCTTGAAGACTGTAGTATTAGTTCCTCCTCTAGCCCCTGTACTGAACTATGTCTACACCGCAGCCTTTTAAATGAATGAAGGAAAGTGCTGGAGAACTGGGTGTTTGAGATGATTTATGCTCAGTTTATGGATTTACCACTGTGTTTGGTTAGGAAGCCTTTCCTGTTATCAATTTAAGTAACAATTACCTTTGATTAAGGTACAATGCAAATAACTCTTATTGCAGTGTCACAGTGTGCTGGTTTTGCCTGGGATAGAATTAATTTCCTTCATAGTAGCAAGTATGGGGCTGCGTTTTGGATTTGTGCTGAAAACAGTGTTGCTAATGCAAGGTTGTTTTCGTTATTGCTGAGGAGTGCTTCCACAGAGTCAACGTCTTTTCTGCTCCTCACACCGCCTCGCCAGTGAGCAGGCTGGGGGTGCACAAGAAGTTGGGAGGGGGCACAGGTGGGACAGCTGACCCCAACTGACCAAAGGGATATCCCATACCATATAACGTCATGCTCAGCGTATAAAGCTGGGGGAAGAAGAAGGAAGAGGAGGACATTTGGATTTACAACATTTGTCTTCCCAAGTAACACCCCAAATACTGATATTTTCCCTTGTTTTGAAGGGTTATTTTTAGAAAGTGGAGGAGTATAATTTTCATTTGCCATAGAAGTTCTGATGATTTTACATGGCTTAAGTTTTTCTCTCTCCAGCTATGAACACTATATCTTGACAATGATATATAATTTTGTTTGTAAAATGAACCAGCAACACAGATGATGTTTACAGATGATATCTAACTACTGTCCCAAATTCATAATGAAAAATAAGAAAAGAAGCATAAAAAATGTCAGCAGTACTTCAATTTCCAATATAAATAGTCCAAGAAACAACATTTAGCCCTTCTTGACAAGATATTATCAGCATGAAGTCTTAGCTTAGATTTCTTCTCTTGTATAATCAATATACAGTGCAGCACAATTATACTGGCTTACCCTGCAGAAAATCTTCATTAACGTTTTTCAAAAGCCTTTTGGACAAATTGCATCATTTGTAGTGTGCATCCATTTGCTTCAATTTAATTTACTTACATTGGTTGCTCCCTGTTTCTTGGCAGAATTAATAGTCACCAGAGTTCAGTAGCTGAGTGCTCTCAACTAGTTATCACTGTGCTGAAGACAGTGCTCAGGTTCCTGTGGTTTGGGGGTTTTGTGTTTGTTTGTTTCTTTCTTTCTTTTTTCATTTTTTTTTTCAGGATTCTTGAAATCCTTTCTTTTCTTCCATGTGCCTGCTGCCAAGGTTGTGAGCCCAGTGCTGCAAATCCTGCTCGCACTGTTTCTCCTTCCCCTTTCATTCCTAACAACAGAATGTGTCTTTTGTGGACCTAAGCTTCATTACTAGCGTCATTGAGATGCGATAGTATTCAAATCCCATTTTTCTCCTCTGTAAGTGAAACAATACAGTTGGCTTGTTTGACATAAGCAATGTGCTTCTCTGACCCATGTGATTTATCTTCGTCTCAAATGGGGCAATGCTGAATACCAACATTGCACAATTCCTCTTATTAGCTCTTCTAATGAAACACAGTTCTCAAAGGGACTGGGATAACAGCCACGTGATGCTGGTCTTCAGCCACAGGGTCAAACTGCCCAAAGAGCCAGATTTGGGAGGCAAATCTCTGGCAGAAAGAAAACAAACAAAACTGGCTGCACAGAGGTCTTCACTAGGACTGCGAGCAAGGATGTGCTTGAGCTAATGATGTGGGAACTTCTCCAGCATGAGTTATTGAGGTCAGTCATTTTCCAAAAGGCGATCTCTGTGAAAAACTGTGGCATTGCCACAATATTTGGCCACTGTCAAAATGCCTATGCGTGCCGCGCAGACACCTAGGCTACCCTCAAGGAAAGCCAAAAGCTTGGTATTTCTGCCTTTTTCTAAGAAGAGACATACTATGACGCTGGGCTAGATTTTATTAAGTTATTTTATGACCATCAAGACATCAACCTTCTTAGGGTTTTATTTGTTTATTTATTAAGTACTAGTATTCTACCTATTTCTGGAAACACTGTAGATATACATGTTAGAAGGAGCAACCTCTGTGCATGCATATAGCCAGGAAAAAATATTAATTGATTAGGAACTACTTATTGGGTGGTTTTTTGATTCTTCATAAAACAAATGGTTCTCTTTTTACTATCCTAGACTATCTTTCAGAATAAAGATACACACCAGTCTCAACTAAAAATGATCAAAGAAGTTTTAATATCACTAAGCTTTCGAGCCAATGTCTGTCCAAGAAAAGAAAAAAAAAAGATTTACTCCAGTACTAGTTTCTAATATTAATTAAATTGTGTTGTCATTTTACTGTTGGTTTTTTTGTTTGGTTTGGTTTGGCTTTTTTCCTAGTAACCATTCCTGGCTGCAGCAGCTACAGAATAGGTCATGTGTAAGGCAAATGCTCCACCAACCTGTCTTTTAAAGTACAGACTTTACCTTAATGATTGATTGGTAGTGGTCTTCTAACATAATGATACTGATTTGAGCCCTCGAGAACAATCCTGACTAGCTTCAAATGGTAGGAAGTGATGCACTCAGTAACTCCAAAGTCAGGAGACAATAGCTGGCTGATGCTTTTTCCTTCTTAATCAACTTCCTATGACAGGTACCATAAAAATTTTTTTGGTTAAAACTAGAAATGGCCAGAGCCAGTCTGAGTTATAGATACTAAACGAAATATTGCATGTTAACAATTATGTTGGGATACCAACACTGGTATCTTGGCTTGTAAGCTAAATTTTCCTGGGGGAGGGGGACAAAATAGAGAACCATAGAGAACATTGAGTTCTAATAAACCTAAGAATAAAAAGAAAACAGCTGTCCTTTTGTTCAAAAGAGGAAGGTGAAATAGCTCTATAGAAGATGTAGAGGAAGAGAAGAATATGCACAGAGATCTGTGGAGGAAAAGAATAAGTCAGAGAAACAAAGAGAAAAGAAGGAGAGACACTGAGAAGGGAAAATGAAAAAAAGAAACAGAAGAGCTTTTTGATATCAACGTAATTCTCATATTCCTTCATACTCCCATCACCTAATCTTTTGCACTTTTTTCCCCCCTAATTTTGGCATATAAGAAGGTTGACTCAGTACATAGGAGTTCCTTGTTTTCTTGTGAATTTTTTTACAACTATATACAGTGACATGATAAAATTAGTGTCACTGTCAAGAAAAGCTATCGCCAGTAATTTTATGTCTTTGCCTCATTTTTAGGTCTGTTTGCAAAGAGATAAGCAGAAATTCTATTTTCAGAACTTTATGTGTGTGTCTATGTATACAACATATATATGAATAAATACATTAAAATAATATTTTACAGTATTTATATATTAAAATATATAAATATTTTATATTACAATATTTTATATTTATATATGAAAATATATAAATATGAACTCTAAAGGGAATGAAATAACTATTCAGAGTAACTTAAAAGAGTAATTACTCTATGTGGAAGGGATCTGGGACGTTATTTTATTCAATACATTACAATATAAGTTACTGGATTATTTTCTGTAATAAATATTTGACAGCTTTTGGTAAGGAAATTCAATTAGTATTGTAGTCCAATATCGGAATATTTTTCTTGGACTGAACAGTTCAGTACACCACACAAAGAGCAAAGCAAAATTGAGCATAGGTGGCACAGTCACCCCTATGCTTGTGACACAGGGTGCTATTTGAAAAATCTCAGCTAATACTGAAATGCTAGCTATACTAATATTTTACATTTATGTAGCATCATCATATCTCAAAGCACCCAGTAAATGTCCAAAGGACATGCCACCTTTTTGCAGATGGAGAAGCTGCTGTGCAGAAAAGTTATGATTACAAAGCAATTTGATGGTACACCCAGGAACAGCAATGATTTCTGGTCACTTCTGTCAGACAGACCTGCACCATTTTATTTTTCTGTTAGCATCTTTGGGCTGTTCATTTTTGGTCTAATTTAATTCCCAGTTTCCTCTTTATTTCTCAACATCCAGCTCGTTTAAAACAGTTGAGCTCACTCATGATAGACACAAAGTTCTTTCATCACCATTTGACTTTTCCTGTTCTGTGGAAACTATCATTTCTCTTCTTTGTATTCAAGAGTTTGGTTTTTTCCTACCTATTTTTTTATGCTCTCTGTGAAGAGTCATATGTAATCAGAAAATTAAGTGTAAAATATAAACCTCTTCAAAATTATGCTTACCAATAGATAGTGACCAGCTGGATATTTATTGATGGCAAGAATGAGGAAAAAAAAAGCATTAATACATTAAAACATCAGTTCTTCAATAACAGATTTTGAAGTGATCATTGGTATTTCAAATCTATAGTTAATGACTTGCTTTTCTTCTAATGTTTAGTTTTATTAATATGTTATTAGAAAGTTTGCAGCTAATGTGATTAGGAATTTATTTTCCATAAATCATATACTATGATGTGTTATTTTGATATAATAAAGGGTAATATGGATTATGAATTAGAAATCATATTCTGTGTTTAATATCTTATTTTTGCAGGAGAAAGGAGGAGACTTTTCTTCATGGTCTATAACCTTGCAAAGAACTCTTACAAAATCACATCCAGACCATAACTTAGAAATACCATTTGTGCTATAATAATGCCAGAGTTCTCATTCATATCCTTATCTCCTAATGTCGGAATTATTGCAAAGGCTGTGAAGAAAACTTCCTATGAAATTAGATATCATTCAGATAGAACAAATGCTTATACGCCTATCCTAACAGCATATATGAAGGGCAAATATAAATGCCTTGAAATACATCTTTTTAAATATTGTGTATTAAAATATATTGTGTTTTTAACCAGGTCCAGAGTGACCATATTTCAACACAACAGTATCCTGTGCTGCCTTAGGAGAAGTGCTGCCAGCAGGTTGAGGGAGGTGTTCCTTGCCCTTTTCTCAGTACTGGTGAAACACACCTGGACTCTTGGGTCCAGTTCTAGGATCATCAGTTCAAGAGGGAAATGCACATACTGGAGTGAGTCCAGTGATGGACCATGAATATGATCAAGGTACTGGGGCATCTGGCATATGAGAAGAGACTTTAAGAGTCCAGAATATATAGCCTCAAAGCAAAAAGGCTTAAGGTTGTGGTGGGATCTTACCCATGTGCCTCAATGTCTAATAGAAGAAACTCAAGAAGACAAAGCCTCTTCTCAGTGCAGTGGGTACAAAGTGAAAAACAGGCAATTCCATTTAAACACAAGAAAAACCTTTTTAACTTTGAGGGTAGGCAAGCACTGGAACTGGCTGTCCAGAGAGGATGTGGAGTTTCCATCCTTGGAGATGTTCAAAACCCAACTGGGCACAGTTTTGCTACCTGACCCTGCTCTGTGGGGTTTATTTTCACTTCAAATTGTATATCAGGCTTGTTGTCACATTATTCTGGTATAGATATACATTAGTTCATCTCTTGAGATGGGTTAAGTGAAATTTTTTATTTTGTGAAGTACATAATTTTTATGTGTATATCACAACTGAATGCAATACAGTGGTTATGGAGAGGGAAGGGTAAGGGAAAGAAGGTGAAAGAATCATAGCCAAGTTCATAAAACATGAATCATATTGCAGCTGGGGAAAGAGATGAGGGAGAATTCTGTTCCTCAGTTCAGCACCCACATAGTATTCACATAATATGCTCATGTACCAAGACATTAGGAATCAACAAGGGGGCAGGGGGAGGAGGGGAAATCTGCAGTATGTGCTATAAAAAAGCATACAGTTGCACAATGTCATCATATTGGACCCAACTGCTGAATCAGAAAGAACAGAAAATATTCAGTGGCATTCTGAGGTTTTGAAGTACATGATTAAGAAACAAAGGACAGTGATCCAAATGATTTAATATGAGAAGAAGTAGACAGAGGTAACATGTACACTACTACTTCGGCTATGAACTCATTTGTGATACAATGTCATAATCCTTTAATTTTTCAATATTCTTTGAAAAGCCATATAGAAGTTGCAGTCAGCTTAAAGTAGGTTGTTCTTTGTGTTGGAATTTGTTTTTCAAGACATGCTCAAGGTTACAGGCTTTTTAAAAATATGTTCTCGTAGAACCTGGTAAAATGTAGGGAAAATGTCTCTTGAGATTCTATCTATTCAGTGACTGTTCTGAGAACCGGAGACTGTTGAAAAAAGGGAAAATGAAAAAGAGGATGCATTATGACCTGGCATAGGCATTGCTATGGCCAATTTATTTTCGTGTCTTAATTTAAAATATTTAAGTCTGCCTAATTGTAATTCTTGGACAGACAGCAGCATGATTTCCTCTTGAGTTACACAAGGGAGCTTGCTAATAAGTTCTGATATCCCAACTAATATAACTGTATTTGGAAGCAATGCTTGATGAGAATTCATATTCATAAACTCCAAATAGCATGGTTTGTTTTCTGGAAACCTTTTGGAAAAGTCTGGAAGTCTATTTGCTGAAATATATTCTCAGAGTGTACACAGTCAATAAAATTCTACAGAGAGGGGCAGAGTTCACTATCCATAAAATTTGTTCAGAAAAGTTTAGGGGAAAAAGAAGACTGAACGTGGAATGTTTTTGGCCAGGGACATTGACACTGCTGAAAGTATGTGGCAACCCAGAGATATTTTTTCAGCCTTATAACCGTGGCTGTGTCTAAGCTGGAACTAAGGATCTCCTTCTGATGTCCGTTCTTAGCTTGCAAGTCTGTATTGGGGGAATAGGGTTTAGGAGAAAGAAGTGACAGACACTTTGACAGGAATAGTCCAATTTCAGCACCTGGCAAATCTTGAAACTTATGGCATGGAATGAAATAGAGAGAGATTGCACTCATTAGTATCTAATGCAGTGCCCAGAGAATGGTCATTGCTAATAAGCATACAGTTGAGAACACTAAAAGAAAAGCTGCAGCTAGTAAAGATGGTACTGAAGCAGAGTGGAAACTCAGAGACATGCTTCTGCTGTAGGAAGCACAAAGGTCCCTAGTGCCACCGAGATGAGTAAGAGCAGCACTAAGACCAACCTGGATGACGCCGCTGTCTGACAGGGAGGTACCAGTCAAGGACACCTTTTTCTTTGTCAGTCAGCAGCCCACTGAGCTGTCAGTTCATATTGACCAACTCATGAGGAAAATTATCTCGTTTACTTCTGTGAAATATCTTTCTTGCATCTCACTACTATCTGATTTACAGCTCTTACAGCATTTTTGATTTTATGAAAATGTTCTGACAGAGAGGAACAATTCCTCCCGCCACTTGTGTAGGAAGTCTATAGTATCACAGATGTTCAAACTCTAAGGTCTCTACCAGAGACAGAGATGTTAGTAAAAACCTTTATTTTTCTATATCTCAAAAAGCAGGATGGGGATGCTGCTCAAGCAAATATTCCTTCAAGCACCTTTTTGAGCATGATCTGCTATGCCCATTGCTGCACTACTCCGTATCAGCAATGAGCCAAGATTTCTTAGTAGGCATAATGACCTTTCAGAAAGAACAAAGCTTGAAACCAAGAGACATTTACATTTCACACCTGGGGCCAAATATTTCCGGCTTAAAACAGGTAAAGGCAACCCTCCCACCCCCAGAATTTAAATTTATCACACTTCATTTATTTGTTTATATGCTTGTTTATCATTGTAGAATGAAAGATGGTCCTTGCAGTGCTGCAAACCAACCAGTCTGTGGGTTGCTACAGCTGTTAGCTGACAGAACTGAGAAGGAACTGAAGAGGAGTTAGGAAAGCTTTATTCTCTAAGTCTTCAGCTCACATTACAAAGAGATTTGGGACATACATATACAACCCAAATTCTTCCACTGGGGGATAAGAGTTTTATATATACCAAATACAGCAGAGGTAGACAGACAATCCAATTTAGATTGGATATTAGGAAAAATTTTTCACTGAAAGCATTATCAAACATTAGAATAGGCTGCCCAGGGAGGTGGTGGATTTGCCATCCCTGGAGGTGTTTAAAAAAATGGTAGATGTGGTACTTGGGGATATGTTTTAGAAGTGTTTTTTGTCAGGTTAGGTTAATGGTTGGACTTGACAACCTTAAAGGTCCATTCCAACCTCAACAATTCTATGATTCTATGACAATGTAGTTTCACTGCATCTGGCTGAAAAAGCCAGGTCAGTTATTTTGATTTTGTGAAAAATCGGAAAGCCTGATGAAACATTTTTTTCATTATCCACATTCTTACTCAACTCTAATCTCTGGTAATGTATCCATGTCTGGTTGATGAACTGGAGAGCTAACACAGAGCCATCACAAAAGGACTAAAAATATTGTGTAAAGCCAATGATTCACTGAAAAATCTTGTTATGTGTTTTCAAGAAGAGAGGGGTAGTTTTAACAAAAAAAAGAAAAAAAAATACTAAAATTAATTGCATTTCTCACCAGATGAAAAGCCAAAGATGGTTTTTTTTAACAGGTGGAAAAGAGAAAGGATAAATCTTACTTATGTAATAACATCTTGGCTTTGATTTTTTATCTTGTCCTCAGAATCCAAATATGCTAACTGTTAAGATAGATTTTGCTGTATGTAAGAGTCCATTGGGATTTACTTTAAGTAACTTGCACTTTTCTAGCTGAAATTCTAGGTATTTCAGTGAAGAGATATTCTCTCTTATTCTTAGATTTTATTCATTTTGTACTGCCTTAAGTAAATCTGATCTTAACACTGGCATTTCCTCTTTTTTTATTTTTTTCCTTATTGGCCAGGAAGTGTGCGGAATTCTGGCTCCATGAGCATCAACAGGACCAAGGCTTCCTTGCTGTCTGGATGTGAATAGAGTGTATACATTAATATTTTACAAGTGTGTGCACATACACAAACAGGTCTGCAGTAAAGCACCATATAGTTTAAGATCATTTCAATTAAAGTTAGTTCAGAGCTCATTGTTACATGTGATTTCACAAAGTGATAATTTAATGCACTAAATTACCACTCTGTTCCTCATAGAAAGTGACACTCATGACCACATAATAAAATACTTTATGGCCTGTTGTTCAGAGTCATAATTCCACTTTGCCATAGTAGGAGGAAGCCACAAGTCATTCCACTCTAGCTGCCATTAGGGGATGTATTGCCTTCCCAGCCTATGTGCTGCGATTAAGAAACCTGACAGCCTCTCATCTGCAGATGGCAGAAGCCTCTAAAGCTGTTGAACTGGCACTCAGTCAGTTGGCTTTTGATCTGGTTGTTCAGATATAAGAGCCTGTTTAAGCAGAAAAGAAAATAGGCTGTTCATGTTCAGTTAGTATAAAGCTCTCTTCCGATGGGGTTTTGTGTCTTTATCTGTTCCTTCAGCTGCTTTAATTAATGCTTTGAAGACACCGTGTATTTTGGATTTAAGGGCGGGAATAACTCTTTCTAACTCAACTCCATATTAAGCATCTTGATTGTAAGCAGCAGCCCTGTTTTTTCCCCGGTGGGCTGTCTACACAATAACTTATTAATAAATTTCTTGAAATAGGGGTGTTTTTCTCATTTAGCAAGGAATACAATCCCAATCTATTTACAGTTGTTTGGAGAATCACAGCTTAGTGTAGACAAAATGTATAGATAAACAAAAAGCTGATTCACAGCTTTGTACAGAGCAACCATTAACTTTCTGGGTTTATGGGAAATCCCAGCAGTGCAAGGTCTATAATTTGCGGGGGAACTTTTGTGATCCTTTGGGATGAATCCCTAGGTAACAAATATCCACATTGCTATTTTGTCATCAGCTGTCCGGTGGATGTAGTGCAAAGCAGTGGTTAGCACAGTGCTCTTCTGTTGTGGGGAAAACAAACTCCCTGAGCAGCCATTGCAAATCGAAGCACAAGAAAACTCCTAGCTGGTACACAGAGGTAAGGAAACACTTTGTACTTCTAAGGGAAAATGTGTTAAAGGAAACGGAGCAACCATCCAACAGCAAGACATGCAGGTGGAAATGATAAAGGTGCAAGAAAGGCAGGTGAAGGCGGCAGTGCTGGGAGGTAGCAGTGCACTGCCATTGGTGATGCTGTCATACCGCCTGCTCTGCTCATTGCTGTGGTATTTTCTGTTGAAATAAAGTAAAGCAAAGAAACAAAGAAGTGTAATTGCATTCAAAATACAGAGAGGGACAAATGACCAGAGAAAGCAGCAGGTGTCAGGGCACAGCAAGGCTGGGGGCTCACAGGGGTCAGTGGGAACCCCGCCATGGCAGGGCCCAGCAGGCAGGGCCTGTCCCACTGCCCCAGCCAGGAGCAGGGCAGCCGGGGGGACAGGGGCAGCCCCGGCCCCCGGCTTCAAGCATCTCCCTGGGGATGGGGACAGGCCAAGGCTGGGACATGGATCCAGCAAGGCAAAGCTGTGGGGAGCTGGGCACTGGCCCTGCTGTGTGGTCACTGTGGCAGGGGCTGACAGCCCCAGGGGCTGACATGGAGACCTGGGCAGTGGGCAGGAGGGGGACGCCCGAGGGTGCCCCCAGGGCCTTGGAATATGGTCTTGATCCTGCCTTCACAACCTGGCAGGAACACCGGTCACAAGACAATTTTCTTGTAGGAGAAAGGGTNAAGACAATTTTCTTGTAGGAGCAAGGGTTTCCAGCATTTCTACTGACTACAGAAATGACAGGCAGAGGTGTGACTGTCACATCTCTGATGAAAGGGTTCTTCACTTCATGGGGGAGAGAGACATTATGGGAACACTCCTTAAAAGGTGCACCAGAGAGTCTTCAGGACAGTGAATAGCATGTGCATTCAGGAGAGAGATTTGAACTTTTATACCTTGAAAAATACCCCCTAAGGAATTTAACATGAAAATAGCTTTGCACTGAATCCATTGAAATGAATAACTAAAAAACTGAGATAAAGTAGCTTAGAGGAAACTGTTAAAAGTTGAAAGCTATACTCCTTCACATTGCATCTCCCAAATTAACACTTAATGAACAAATAATGGAATAAGTATTGTTGAGTTGTTCACTATCATATCTTTGAATGAAACACTTGACTGTGAATGAAGCGTGTAGCCAACAAAGCCAACTGAAGGAAAAAAAAATTAAAGACTGATCAAATAATTGACTTCTTTTTTTTAAGAAAATTTGTGCAGGGCTTATCTCATTGTACGAAAATGCAGTAATCTATGGTTTAATAAAAATCCAACATAACAAGCACTTTTCTTACTTTTACAACTAGTGTAATCCAAACACTTAAAGTCTCATCTCTGAGCTGTTTAAAAATTTGATAAAGTATTTCTAGAGATCAATTAGAAGAACGTAAAATGTTAACAGTTACCAAAACTGGCGGTAGTATAAATATTTGGAAGTGTTTTAAGTGTAAATATCCTGGAAGATATTTACCTCTCATGTGCGATCTTATCTTAAGCTGCTTGTCAAACATGAAGACATCCTCCAAAAGGTAGCAGACATGTTTTAGTATTCCAGTCACAAAGCAGTGTTGCAGTCATACAGCAGCTGACAACTCTCTGTTGCACTTCATTGTGTTGCAGTAGAGTTGAACTGATTCGCAAAGAACTAAACGGATTGATGTATGCACAGTGCTTGACAGCCAGCTGACTCTTGCTGGGTTATGGACAAGGGTGGAAGCAGAGAAGAGCAATGCTATCTGGTGGACGCAGTAAGAACTAAGTGTGTTTCCCCCTCACTTTTGCCTCCAGATCATTTAAGTTGTTTCAATAAGGATAACCAAGAATTCACTCATCAAGGTTGCTGAGATAGAACCTAAGGATTCCTATGTATCTGGGGAATTCGTTCATAAATTTATTTCCTAATATTTGTAGCATGGTTGTTTCTGGCAAGGATATGCTCAGAGTGTTCCCCTCACCAGGGCAGCTCCTAGAACAAGCAGTGACTAAGTGTATCTCATTGTGGGTTGCAGGATCTTAGTTTTCCATTCATCAAGATCAGAGATGTGGAGAGAGGGTACTGAGGTTTCCTCTCATTGCAAATGTCTAGGCTTCCTTCCTTCACAACAAAAGCATAAAAAGGACATAAGTGAATCTGATGCATATATAGATATGAGCCTCATATAGAATCAGGATGCCGTGATATCCAAATGCAGAGACTTACAAGCACTACTTGAATTACCAATTTACATATTGCTCTTTGTAATGGAGGTAACAAGGAGAAGACCAAGTTATTAAAGAAAAAAAGAGATTTAAAAATAGAAATAGATTAGGACAGTCTGTCTAACGTTGCTTATACAGATTGAGAAGTCCAATGTTAGCCCTTCATGTCTTTTACTGTCTCTCTGTAGTTATTGGTCTTTTCCTATGGGCCTCATCTTCATTAAAAGATATTTGAAAATATTTCATAGCAACGCCATAGTATGCAGTGGAATAGCATGTCAGCAAGCATTGTTCTGATATTATTTTCAGCTTGTACTCAAATTCTGCTGCTTTTCAGAGTTTGATTTTAACAACTTAAACGAATGACGTGTACAAAACACAACTTGTGATTTCTTTAGCTTCTTCTCCTACCTGGAGAGAACTACTCAAGAGTCTCTTTTTTCCCTCCAGAGAAAGCTGAACTTCATCCTTTCAGCCTGCACTGTGCTATTGTGTTGTGAAGATTCCAATTTTGGTTGTCATCTTCCTCTCAAGAAGAACAGGTTTCTCTATGTTCTTTTCAAACATGGAACTGATTTTGAGCATACTTGAGTATATTTGAGAAAATGGCATTTCTGTCTCATCTTTGGCCTAGTCTTATTTTTTTTAGACATGAATAACTTGGAGGCTGTGCTTTGCCACTCTCTTTCATGCCAATCAAGTATATTAGTATTTATCTTCCATTTAAAATTCTATTACTTTTAAGTACACTGACTGATGTTGCTGAGCTCACAGAAATGTTTTAAAAGCTCAACTTCAACTTTTTTTTTTTTCTTGCTGCACAAATTAGGGTTATATTTAGCAATTATACTGCTGTGAAGCCAAGACAGCCAATCAGTTTATGGCTTCAACAGGCCTCTTTCTGCAAATTTATATTTTAAAACATTGACAAAACCCTGTCCTCTAATTCTCTCAGTCCACAGAGTTGTTTTCCCTTTTTTTCTCCTGAAAATTCAGTGTATCCAGCGTTTTTAAAGCAAAGGCACTCCCCTGGAGTGATTGCTGTAAAATGGAACTTCATGACTCGTTTCAAATCCCCTCTCACATATGTCACATCATGATCTCTTGTCAGGCTTTTCCCATTCTCAACCCCCTTCCTTCTTAAATAAAGCTTCCTTCTATGATAAAGCTGTCAATTAAAAATGTTCAAAAAAGAAACATCATGCTAATTGCTCACAGTTCAGTAAGCATAGTCATGTTTATTACAGTAAAGGTGATCAGATTCATGCATTACACACGTTAGCCTAAATTTCCACTTTCATTCTACCCTCCAAATCATCTCCAGAAGAATATTTTTTCATAGGGAGACAAGGAGTGGAAAAAAACCCCAAACAAACAGACAACTTCCCCCCTCCTACTCCCCACCCCCCCACACCCCCCAAAATATTTATTTGTTTCTTCAAAGTACAGTTGTCTTTCCGAAGTTACTGTAGACTGCTATGCAAGCTGAGTATACCTGCTCCAGAAGCAGTAGCCCAATAAAGTCCGGTAACGCAGTCCTCCACATGAAATTACCAGAACATTAAAGCCTACTTTTTTTATAGGAAATAATGTTTACTCGTAGTCTAACTATCTATAAATACCACCTAAAAAGCTGAAAAAGCTGTGGCAGATTTTGGGTTTTTTGAGAGAAGGGGCTGCAATAGAAAAATAATGTTGGTAATTTTCAGATATTTTCTTCTTTTTAATGTATTATTTTTCTCCTCCTACTCTGTCTGTAAGTATTTCTCAGAGAAATGAACACAGCCAGAGGGATACAAAAAATAGTTATAGTGAAACCCCAAACCACTTCTAAAATACACTTCTGTTCAGTATGTTGCTTAAGCAGAATAGGCATTGGGGTAGCATAAAAGGTTTATTAGCTTTTTGAATGAGTTACATAATTCAGTCATTGTTTCATCAGTTCAAGGGGAAAAAACAAACAAACAAAAAAAAACAGCTGCCCAAAGCTCATAAGGACAAATGTGTTACCCCATTCTACTAAATTTTGTATATTTCAATATACACTTAGACAAAAATAATTAACATTGATAAATAACTGTAATTGGTTCAGTTATTCAGGAAGTACAGCTGTTAAGGGATAACTGCCTTTTCAATAATACACCATTGTTTTCTCAGATGTGGTCATGCTTGTCGATGACAAACACAGCTCAGAGCATCAAAATGTGCCAAAATAATTGCAGATTCTTTCAGAACTGTTTTGTGTTGATCAGTCAGTGAAGAAAACTTTGAAGTTTACTTACAGAACAAAACAACTTTGAAAGTAAGTGGATTTTCCGTGACTTTTTTTAAATGTATTAGGTTGCCTTACATGTTACACTGAGAGTTTTCAGAATATTATATTGTGTTAAATGTTTGAATGTTAATTTTAATATTACAGTTTTCAATAAACCCTATAAAAAAATAGCAATAATGTATTAGCTTCCCTAATGCAGATTTCTGAGCAAAATGGAAGGATACTGACCTCCAATAGTAATGTATCCGCAAGACAGAAAAGACCATACAGGCATATACCTCTACTGTATCTCCTTTACCTGCTTTAAGAGTTCAAAGTTATTTGGTGACAGGTGAAGCTGGAGAATAGACTGCATGTATTCTGTATTATAATATCTTCAATATCAGCCAGTTTTTCACATAGAAAATCAATCAGGAACAATTACTACCCGACATACAAATAACTTGCTGCCTATAGTTTTGATAAATATCACAAAGTTTCAACGGTGATCAGAAAAGCAACAAATAATTGTTTGCCTCTATAAACGTGTATCTGGAAAAGTTTTCCACTCGTGTAAATAATGAATTTCAAACCCCACAATGTTGTCTGCACCTCTCCAGAGTTGCCCAAGGACCACTCCCAGGTAGGGCCTGGGAACCAAATAAATTTGTTTAGAGGGGAGGAAGGATATGGATTGCCAGGAAATTCTGCAAAATTAACTTTGTTCATTTCAAGGAGCCCTTCCCTTCCCTGTCGCAGTGGATCTTTACACATGAATGCAACCTTTCCTAGAAGTCTTTATATAGGCCTTCAAGTGCTTTGTAAAGCATTAGTTAAACATGCAAAAGTAATCAAGTAAAAGTCTAATCAAACAAGTTGATCCTAAGCAAATATTTCAAATGGCCCTGGGACTGAGTTCCCAAGCAGTCCGTGTGTGTTTAAGAGGTGTGGATGGCAAGGGGAATTAATAAATATGGTGCGTGAACACTTTCCTTTCTAAAATATAGTTACACTTTGGAGCAGGAAAATCAAACAAAAAATGCAATAACACCCCAGAGACCCCTCAATGAGACTTGAACTAACAAAAAGACACGCAAAAGCCAGAGAGTAACATTCTACCTTTTGGAGGTGTATGGAGCATAGAACAACTCAGTAATAGCCTTGCCTGCACAGTGGTAGCTGGTAAATATTACAACACGTATAACAAAGGATATTAAAAAACCCCTCTTCTGTTCAAAGAAAATGTGAGCATATGCTCCACTATTTCATGAAATGAATAGCAAATGTAAGCCCTATTTGGGAGGTTTATTAGCCTTGGCATATCGCACATGGCACTGCAACATGTCTTGTGTTCTTTTGAGATTAATTTTGAAAATAGCAGAAGCAAAACTAATCGAACACTTGTTTCTTCACAGCTTTTATTTCTTAGCTCCTGTATGTAGCCAATTCCAAGTGGATGTCAGTGTAATATTAGTCTGGGGCGCACAATGTGAAATTTTGATTTAATAATGTTCTCTTCATTAGTTCAAAGATTTAAAAAAAACAAAAAACCTAGACTTTTCCCCTTAAGGGATAGAGCGCATTACTTATCTGTATTCATTCAAGATTTTGGGGAACTGGGAAACTCTGAAATAAACTGAGAAATAGTGGCACCTTTTTACATAATGGAAGATACACTGAATAGAGCTGCAGTCATTATTGTGTTAGTTGATGCCAGTAATGATTTCTACTACCAGTATGCCAGGCTGTCCAGCTGAAATACAGATAGCATCACAGGCTATCCAATACATAGAAAATTGCACAGGCCTGATAACCATTTTCAAACTATGCCATGAGAAAATGAGAGACAGGAAAGAAATTAGGCTTATTCTCAGCAGGTGACAAAAAAATGCTTATATCTGCTTTGCCTAGCAGCTCTGGAGATTCTGCGTATCTCATAGGAAAATCCGTGCACTCCCAGAATGTTGGGTACATGAATGAGATTCCAAATTCTCCTCTGTTTAAATATAACCCTTCATTGTGCCTCTGCCACTGTTGAGACATCAAATGAAGCTGAAAATTCAACAAAAAGACAACAAAAGAAATTACTTTTTTTCAGTTAATTGTCAAGTTTATAAAGATCAGTGTTGCTTTAGCCTTCTCTTCAGAGTTCTTAGCTATAAATCTAGTCTTTNCTGAGAAAGAGAGGGAGGATGTTAATATTTGAAAGGGAGGCTATAATATTTGAAGCAGTGGAATGGAAACTTTTTTATTCTTGTCTTTTTGACCTTGGAATAGTCACGTCTCTCATCTGTATTTCAGTTCTTCATCTGGAAAATAGAAATATAAACACAAGAGAAAACTTTAAGGTGACAAATCTCTTACAACAGCATTCAGGTGTTATAAACCTCTACATCTTATCATTTTATCATCCAGCTTGGAGATCCTACCACGAAACAAATAAAGAAATTGAAGGAAGCTGCACATCTTCGGACAAAATAGGGTTGCTCTTTTGCCTCAAACCTGTCTTGTTTATTTTTTCACATTTGAAAAAATAATAATAATCTACTCCTACTATTAATGTATTTGAGTTCACCAGTATTTTCATAGAAAATCAAGTGTCTAATTCAGAGACAGAATCAGTACTGATCATGGACATAATCTAAACTTAATAAACTGATTTGCTTTGTGTTCATTTTCAAGGTATACTCTGGGGACTGAGTTTATCGCAACAGACATCTTGAGGAAGTATTCAGGGAAAATCAATGGTGAAGCTGTATTGGCCCTAAAAGCCTGTTTGAGTAATTACATTCATCCAATTAATATAAGATCTGTATCTGTTCAAAATAAGCCAAATCTTGAATATTTAATAACAATAACCTATGTTCAGCTGGAGTACTACACACAACTTCATACAGCAACGTAACTATTCAAGTTCAAGTTTCAGAAGGCTATAAACTGTTTACAGAGCGAAGCACAAGAAAAAAGCCAACAAAAGAAATTACATTTTTTCAGTTAATTGTCAAGTTTATAAAGATCAGTGTTTCTTTAGCCTTCTCTTCAGAGTTCTTAGCTATAAATCTAGTCTTTACAGACACTGTATTAACTATTATAAGCTGGGGTGGAGCAAGAGATTCTAGCTATATGTAACTCACAAGCAGATCAAGTGAAACTCTAATGCTAGTGTTGTGTAGCGTGCAGGCTTCAGGATTTCTGAGGAACACAAATCTCAGACTGCAATAGAACAGAATGCCACCAGAAGCTGATGGCTCTAGGTCAGCACAACACCCACCTGCCACAACAGTGGCACCTGGGGCTGGACCTTCACCACCCACCTGCAGGCAGTACGTGTTATTTACCTATGTTTCTCAGCTACAAGATTTTTTAGGGTTTGGTTTTGTTTTGTTTTTTAATCTGACTTGCAAAAGCACAGATCTGTCCTTTTCTTTCTTTTTGCTCCTATCCAAGCTGTTTCTACATGCTAAAAGATGCTAATTTCTTTTTATCATAAATTCTAATGACAGCCCCTCTATGAATAGTATTTTGCAGTGTATTTCAAGTTCAGTATGCAAATATGATATTAAGAAAAGTTCATTATAATCTTCAATATTTTAGTAAACCAAAACACACTTAGAAATAATTATCTTGCATCTACAGTAGTAACATTCTTGATTTTCTATAAAATTGCATCATCACTTACTAATCTGTTATAAGAGAAGTTATAAGGATTTAAAAGGTAAAAATGGGGAAATGATGAGGTCACAAAACTTTGTAAAGGCATGCTAATGATACTTTCTATACTCTGAATTTTTATCCATTTACAAATTCATTCTTCAGTAGTTTTTGCATTGCTCAACTAAGTTCTAAAATTCCCTGGGATCTTTCCTATACCTAAATGACTATGAAATTAATACATTAATAACGTACAGGCACATACATATTTGTATATTATAAACACACGCAGTTTCACAAACTCCCATCATTTTAGTCCCATGGTACACAAACTCTGCTGAAGGCACTTCGAGTTAACACAGTGGAAAAATAATGAAGTTCATATCATGTAGCAATAGATTACTGCTGTCTAGGAAAAAAAAAAAGTAAGTCTTCTGTGGGGACACATAAGCAAGTTCTGTTTCACTGGGTAATGAAGAAATAAGAGAATTATAGAAATGTGAGGGGAGGTGGAGTGAGTAGAGAGTGTGAAGTGAGGAATCACGAGAAAAGCTTGATTATGTAACAGCATTAAAGAAAATCAAAATGTCCTAAAGTGGCCCTGGATTGTTTTTTTGTCATTCAGTAGAAGTTTATAAAAGGAAAACAACCTCTCCGTTGTATTTTTGGTATGTATTCATCCAGCAACTGTCGATGAAGTCATATTGTAAACCAGGATATCTTAAAGAACTCTCGATGACCTGTAGAGGAAGGTCATGTTTCTCAAAGCATGATAGCTGAAGCAATTTCAATAACATTTTCAGAAAGGACTACGTGTGACTACGGTTATTCCAAGGAGACTAAGGTATTTCAGTACCCATTAAAATTCTGAGGGAACTGTATGTCAGTTTTACTTACATTAGATGGAAAAAAGTTTTACCTCTTACACTCACAGAACTTTAGCTCAGGTTTTGGATTAGAAATCATCTTGCAAAAATTGGGTGATATTTTCAGAATTTATTTCAGATATGGTACTGATAACATCACATAGTCTTTCTCCTTACTTTTCTATCTTGTTTGTGTTCACTTAATTTTTAAAGTTTGTATTCACTTAGTATATATTATGTGTAATATATATATATGATTGGACATCTTTTTTAACATGCCTTAAAATAATATTTAAATATTTTGCTATTTTTTCAGGAGCCAATCTCAGGCTGCATTTTGCAGAATATTGTCGATAATTGGGTTCCCTCGTTCTAGTTCTAAGGAAACAGATGCAATGGGATGTGAGAGGAGCTGTAAGCTCCATGCTGTTTACCAGTCAGCTGTCACAGAGAGCAGCTACAGCAAAGAAGAGGCCAAATAAGTCATAAGAGCAAAGGTAATGGGTGGGGCAAACATCCTAAAAACGAGAAGAAATGAAATCTAAAGGGCTTGCCAACCAAGTTAAGGCTGGCACATTACAAACATCCCAGCCTTTGAGGGTCAACCCTGAAACTGCTTTGCAGACCCACTCTGTTGAGGGTCCAGACTACCAAATGAAGGTGTTCTTCAGCATGCTGACACAGCTGCACAGGTAATGTTACCTCCTGAAAAGGGTCCGGCACATTGTGGCCTTTGGTGTGATTCAGTTTGCAGTGAAAATAGGGACAAGATACAAGTGTTTCAGACTCAAAAACTGAAACACCTGATTCATTTTACAGGTTTCAGTAACACTTACCATAAGACTAAATATCAGCATTATGTCGTCGTTCCTAAGACACTTTCAAGATATTTTGGGGGTTACAATGAACAATGTCAACACAACTCTGATGTTGCTGTGAAGCAAAAATAAAAAAATAAAAATGGGAATAGAAGAGAGAAATCAGCTAAGTAATTAGTATTCCCAAATAACCAGCAGGAGGAAGAGAGAGTTTGGAACACTGCTTTTTCCCAGGATTCACTTACTAAGATGTAGAAATAAGAGTATCACCTTGTTTAAATTCACTTCCTTGAACATTGAGTGGTCTCAGAATTGTGATTGATTTGTCTGGTAGGGGTTTTTTTTCCCTTTTGTCACCAACCAGAAAGTGAGGCTGAGGAAGTTTCTGTGGAGAATTAGTAAACTAAACTCTAAATAAAGCATCCAAATCAGAGGGTTGGGATTCAAGCAACAAATCAGTTTTGAGACAATTATTTAATCACTTAGCAGCTACTGAGAAATCACCTCAGATTTCTGTTGCCATGCCTCGTGCCTAAGCCAATAATTCCTAGAAGCCAACTCTAGTACATATTATGTAGTTATTGTGAAAGAATAACAATTATGCAAGTTAGCTTGAACCCCTTGAGTGTGCAGAAGTGGTGTAAAAATTGCAGGGGAGGTAGGATACTTCTGTTTAGTTCAGCAGCTGCACTGCAGCACTGCGGTGTAAAGGGGAGAGGCAGTTTCTCATGCATGTACTTAACTACAGATACTCGGTATAGTGACACCTGTCATAATATTAATTTATTTATATACTGCAGTGTAAAAAAAATCTGTCATTAACATGGCAGTGGTGGAGTTATAACACTTAAACTTTGCAACTTTTCTTTTACTTAAAAAATGAAGTGATGTATCTCTGTGCTATCAATTGGATAACCATTGTTAAAGTTTCATTTATATGTTATTTTAACAGTAATCAGATATGTTGAAGAGCTGTGAAATTTTGTTTTACTTCACGCTTTTCCTTATCCTGTGCTGTAACAAACTACCCTTGTTCACCTCACTATAAAAAAAAAAATCTTCTTTAATCCAGTACAGCACATTGTAAATTAAAAAAAAACAGTTAGAATCTTTATTTACTTGCTGACATAGGTAAATTCAGTTTGACACTTGCATAAATGCAGGCTAAGAGAGTACTAAGACAGTAATGAATTCCACCCTCAGTCTATAGTGTTTTTATAGGGATCGAGTGGGAAGTTAGTATAATTATGAATGCTGTAACATTATATGTGAAAAGAAGATTAATATTTAGATAAGTCAAGTAATCCAAAGGGAATGAACTGATTCTGCATTTAGAACTGACTGTGTGCATACTGCAGACCACAGTCACAAAACCCCCTACCTGGTTACAGGTAAAATAAAACAATGTTTTCCATTTGATCTTGGAGTTATAAAAATACTGTGACTCCTTCTCAGTTCTGGCCCCATTCAGTGGAAAACTATCATGTCATTTCCCCTCTGTTGCTCCACAGTAGTAAAATCATTACTGTTTGTTTTTAGGGTAAGCAGCTGATTTAGGGAAACTCATGTGAAAAGAGCTGTCTTGCAACTTGCAAATCAGGTTTGTCAGCTAGTAGCAGACAAGTAACTATTATTAGCTGTTACAGCAGGCAAGATATAAATGTCATTTTTTCTGAAAGGTGAAGTTAAACTTTTCAGTTTCACTAGAGAAGATTTCTGTCACAGTTTGAAGCAGTGCTATATGCAGAAGCTACCACTGTACCATCTGTCATAGCAAGTGATATTTTGGGGCCACATTGTAACCCAGCTGATGACTAGCTCACAACCTTGACCAAAATATTTTCTGTGAATTAAAATTACACATGCATTTAGGGCCTAAATTCAGCTTATTCTCTAGTAGGTCAGAACCTCTGGAAGAGCTCTAAGGGGTTTAGGAAAGACAGGAACATACCAGATCATGTAGAAACATTTTGCATGAGGATTCATGTGGATCCTAAACCTGAACGTGCTTCTAATCCTTGAGTTCTGCTGCTAGATAGGATAATTCAGCTACCATTCTTGCACCCTAAGGAAATCAGATGAGGACAATATTTTGTCCAGTATTTTAACTTACCCCGCACTAAGAGCTGTTGCAATTTTCCTGAACTGGTGTAAACTGTTAAACCTATTCATCCTTTCAGTGCTGAAGATCCCAAATTTTAACACTAATTTAGTCTTTAAAAGCCATTTTTGATGCTTCTGACAGGTGAGACATTGCAAATATGAACACTTTGAAGATTATTGTTCTGAATCATACTTACAGACTTTATTTGTATGATTTTGCCAAATTCTACCACTGCTGCAAATGTGATATGAAGCTTTGATATCCTGGATTACTGCAGGAAGGTGAAGGAGACAAAGCCTATCCTTCCCGCAGCCTGGGAAAACAGTTTGCTGCTGTTTAAAAAGTGTCATACAGAAGCTGGTGAAAGGACTAAAAATAGGTCAGTCCATATCTAAGGCAAAGTGGGGAAAGCTGGCAACACAGACTAGAGAAACAAATGATTTCTTTTTGCCTGTATCATGTGCAGCTGATGTGCAATAACTGCAGAGAGATTGCTTTGTGATACACTTTTCTATGGTGTCTTTTTTCACCCTTAAATAAATAGCACTAAATTTTCTGAAGACTGGCTGATCACAGACAAACTCCGTCGCTATTCTTATGAGAGCCATAGGGCAATTGCCAACCTTGTATTAGGTATCCTAAGGTCCGACGGGAGTATAAGGGGACCACAACTGTAAATTCAAGTCCGGAGGCAGAGGACTGCACTTTCTCACCTGAAAGAAACTCATATTTTCACATCTGAGACTTCAGCAGAATGCCTTAGGGGATCCTGTAAGGGACAAAGCTGTAGTAAATGAACATCACAAGAACTATGAAAGTGGCTAAAATAATTAAAAATCTATTCCATTTATTAAAGAGTCTATTGAGCATTAAATCTTGGAATAAGACTTCCAGATTTCAAAATAGGTGCACCATAGTCCTTTTGCGTATTATCGATGATACTGGTTTAGGAATATACAGTGGCAAACAAATATTTTGAATGCGAAGATATATTCTTCAGTGCTTACATATCAAAGTATATTTTCACCTTCCTTAAGCTTATTTCATAGTTATTGCAGCAGCACAGCTGAAAATAACTCTGAATCTCAAAGCTATAATATCATCCTAACAAAATAGAGCATTTCACCTGTATAAGAGTGAGGGAAGAAAATTCAAAAAACTATTCACGATTTTGTGACCGGCTGTTGCCTAGCAACTCCACTGAGGATGATGGGGTTTCGCTCAGTTTCACACAGGCCAGTAGGCAGCCGGCCGGTGGTTGGTGCAAAGGACTTCTCCCTACGGTCCCACAGCACCATTAAAAAATGTCCTTGGCTCCAAAAGCACCTTTCAGAGGTCCAGTGGAGGATTTTTATTTTATTTTTCATAAGTTACTCTTTCTGTTGCCCGGACTTTGAGGGATTTGCATTTCCATGCCATTCCAGTGGGTACACAACGTGCCTACAGACTCGTTTAAGTGATATTTACTCCATATGAGTTTTCTTTTCTAGCTTCCACTGTGGTGCTGTACTGCAGTTGTTATTGAGCATGTAACCAAAATCCTTCCAAAAGTACAGCTGAGCTGAAATACATAACCATTTTAGACTGTAGTCAAACAAATTCAAAATTCAGGCAGTCCTGTTCCTAACATTGGCCCAAACCCATGCCTCAAAAATCATCACACTACAACAGCTGTCCGCCCACTGTTCCACATCTTAGTTATCTTCTTCTTCAGAATCCTAAACAGTTTCTCTGTAAGTGTGGCTTATGAAATCCCACCACTGGTTAGAAATTGCAGCAGGCTATATTTGATGTGCTTGCTTTGCAACACCTTACCAGCAGATTCTCTGCCCAGGATTATATCACTTTTCCATGAAAGCTTGTCACTGGACTTTAGGGATTTTTCTGGGAAAGGCATGGGCAAGAGTGACTCTTTGTTGGCTTATTTATCATTTTGACAAGATGCTCAAATTTAACTAGATTTTTTTTTTTTTTAATGGGAGTGGGAGTGAGTGGGAGGATTTTGACAAGTCTTGAGATTCTTAATCCTCCCCCTTTTTTCCAAGCTACTGTTGAAATAGATGAGAAAAATTTAGATTAAGCTTTTGTCTGGGGAAGGAAAAAAAAAAGTCCCAAAAAAACCTACATGAAGAATCTTTCTTCCTTCCAACTAGTTCAAGATAAGATTTTGGCCCAAGACCACAGTACATACCTGGATTTTTACTTTATATACGCTGAAACCCAAGTTTCAGCTTGAACCCTTCCTAAGCTTACCCAAAACCTCAAACCATTCTAGTTGAAAATCTTGGCAAATCTAAGCCAAGCTTCAGCTCCCTGTAGGAAAATTTCTAACACATTTAACTGTGTGTCTGTAGAAAACGATGCCTAAATGGTACTTTATGTAATGGAGATACAGTGAACCTAATATCACACCTAATAGAGGTGCTTCAATACTTTTTTTCACAGATGTAAGGCATTATAGGCATAATTAGTGCTGCTTTCAGGTTTTTTTTTCTTTTTCTTCTCCTCTTCCAATCTTTGCTGCTCTATGAAGCAACAAAGATTGTTACAAACCAGGAGAATTGCTTGTGAACTGACAGATAAGGGTATCCATTTAGAGACAAAAAATATCAATATGTATCCATATAGAAATTCTCAGTTTTGTATAAAAATACTGTTTATTGATGGTTAACTCAGAAATTGTATCAATACAAAAAAAGGGAAAAAAAAGCAATTTATATTATCTTTTAAAATGTTTTAAGTTAAATAAGTAACTTTACAAGGAATTTGCAATAAACAAATGAATTATCTTTTAACAGCAGGTAGTAAAATATTCCATATAGCGTCAAAATGCTCATTAGCACAGCAGAAGAAGGGGACAGAATTTTGTTTGCCTTAATCTATTTTACCCTGCATATATCCCAGTTATACTAATTAAAAATAAAGACAGGCAGCAGGTCTTCAACAGATTCAGCATGAGGAAAAATTGTCTAATAAAAAAAAAAAAAGAAAAGCTTTTCTTGTTATGGCACTTGCTTCAGACTTGAGAGATCCGGGCTGAGGTCTTGCCTGGTAGTTGCTTCCACTGCAGTGCTGAACCCAGGTCTTGAACAATGTTTAATCGGAAATCGACAGGGCTGATCACAGAATAGTTGAGGTTGGAATGGACCTTTGGAGGTCATCTGGTCCAACTGTTGTCCCGCAAGTGAGGTCCGGTACCCAGTGTAATAGGCCAATCTTACACACAGCCGAGTTAGTTATTTCATGTTTGTGCAAAGATGGGTGCTAGGTGGTAATTCCACAAAGCTAGCACACCGGTATATGCAACCTATGGTATATTTATAAAATTTAAAACACAGAAATACATGCCTTTAGTCACAATTATTGGTCAGTACCTTATCTTAACAATTACTATTGGATAGTATTATCGCTCACTTTCATTTAAAGCTATGGTGTCCTCTGCTTGATGTCTGCATGCTCTAATACAGTGAGGGGTTAAGTCTGCTTGGCCTCTAATTGAGTCGGTGGTCATGATGTCCCCTTGCTGTCTTCACCTTTACCTTAGTTACCGTTGACTTTTACTTACTCCATGCTTTGTAGCAGTTCTTCTGATCTTGTTTCCTCTAGGTTCCTCTTTATCAGCAAATCATGCAAGTTTATCAGTCTTACACAACATTTGCCCTTAGCATTCAAGTGATAATCCCCCTATATCTTCCATCAGTCTACACAACCCCTCTTCTCAAGCAGAGGAACCTAGAGCCACTTGCCCGGACGAGACAGCTTTTGAATATCTCCAAGTATGGAGACTCCACAACCTCCCTGGGCAACCTATGCCAGAGCTCAGTCAGTGCCATCACTAGGCACCACTGAAAAAAACATGGCCCTGTCTTCTTTGCACCCTCTCCTCAGGTATGTATATATGTTGATGAGATTCCTGTGAGCCTTCTCTTCTCAGGGCTGAACAGCCTCAGCTCTTTCAGCCTTTCCTTATATCTGAGGTGCTCCGGTCCCTTCATCATCTTCAAGCCCCTTTGCTGGACTTCCTCCAATACGCCCATGTCTTTCTTGTACTGAGGAGCCCAGAACTGGACTCAGTAGTCCAGGTGTGGCCACACCAGTGCTGAGCAGAGAGGCAGGATTACCTCCCTTGACTGGCAGGCGAAGTTCCTCCTCAAGTAGCCCAGGATACCATTAGCCACCTTTGCCGCAAGAGCACATTGCTGGCTCTTGGCCTGATGGTCAGGTCCAATACTGCAGGTATTTAAACATTAGTAACCTGAATGTTTCAGTGACTTATCTGTAAATTGAACACACTAAGGATACTTCTGGGTCAGTTTTGCACCTTCATTGAATTTCCCACAGTGTCATAGTTAAAACAGAGCACTTACAACAATGTAGTCTATATACCTACTGGAGACAATATTACAACAGTAGCAGTTAGTTTTACTTTTTCGCAGATTTGTGAGTCATCTTCAATTGAAATAATTCTCAAGCTTTTGGCTCAATGCAGGTATTTAACAATATTTAACAAACAGGTGTCAGAATTCCATTGAAACCAATTTAGGTACATTTTTATTGCAACAATGTAATCAAAACTACACTGCCAGTTTATGACAGTCAAATTATCTGCAGTTTGAAGGAAAGCCAGTTTCACAATATAACTGATAGGAGCAAGATCAAGGAATAATCAAATGTTCAAGAGTCTTTTCCTCACTAAGCTGAAATATTAAGCATTCTCATATGCCTGTTCTAGCAGCAATACAACTGCTCCTCAGATAGGCTGATGCTTACATTATCATTAACTGTGCTACAGTTCTAATTACACACCAAATATATTTGTAATAAAGCATTTTCTCTCTATTGAGCTGCAGAGTTATCACTCACTAGGTAGTAAACAGAGACACTGCTCACTGTGGGAATTGAAGATATTAAAGCCTCTTTTTTTTTGTCCCTCGTCTCACCAGGTTTAGTCCCTCTCCTGTGGAGATCTTTTTCTTCTCTCAGTTTGAATTTGGGACGTATTTACTCCTTTCCATTTCTAGCTCATTGGACTTGATTCCCTAGTCTGTTTCCAGTTCAGTCACTTTGCCAAGTATTTGTGTAGCCCTTTCATACAAGTGCGTGCTCAATTTTACCCACTACTACTTTCTAGTCCATCTCTCACCTCATTTAATTTCATTCCATTTTGCTACTTTTCCACTTCCAAGTTTTGCTCAGCTGCTTGTATTCTGATTCCAGTGGAATGCAATTAATTTCTCTTTTCTTGCTCAGACTTGACTACTTGAGAGTAAACTAAAGTGGGTAAGATTTGAAATTGCAAAGGAATGCATTATTCATTATCAATGAACTAGAATGGGAAAAGGAAATGACTACTATGGGCTGAACTATTAGAAGGGAATAGTTCTGCTGGGCTAAATGGATAACAGGGGGAGAAATGCATGGACTGGGAATGGGAGGTAGATTAAACTAAATTACAAAAGTGAAATAAAAAAGAGTATGTAAGAGAAAGGGAATGATTCAGGGAAACAAAGAGAAATGTTAGTAAGGAAAAAAACCCACAAGATAAAGTAGAGCACAAAAAGAAAGGGTAAGCTAGGCTTCATGGAAAGCATTTGAAAAACCAAAGAGAAAATTAAACAGATTCATCTGAAAGAAAAGTCCAAATATAAATTAAGGCAAGATTAATGGATTAGATTCTGCTTACATGGCCATGGTCCAAATAGCCACAAAGAAACAGAACTGAATTATTTGTACAGCCATGTTGATTTGAGTGCTGATATGATTCCTGGTGCTTTTTCTTTTTGTCGCTGTTGTGAGGTACTGAACTCAGGGGGCAGCACTTGATTGTCTGTCATACTGGATTCTGCAACAGTGGCTGTCAAGTGGGTGTACTTCAATATTTTGCAAGGAGAAAATCGTCTTTTTCTCTACACCTTTGTTACCTCAACTGGAGATTACTGCAATGCTTTCTACATGGGACATGCCTTCAAACCACTTACAATTCGTAGATGGAGTAGAACATCACAGCCCACTTCTTGGGTAGCATTTCATGCAAAGAATAGTTTGTTTTGACCTTTAAAATAATTTTTTAAATGCATTGGTACTCAAAAGGCTGTCTTTTCTGGTGTCTCCTGCACAGCTGAAGTCACCTGAGGTACTTCAGCTAAAAGCCCCTTCCTGGTAATAAATGAACAGGAGGAGGCTGATGGCAAAGTGTTCTCAGTGTGAAGTCCTTGACTTTGAACCATGTTTTATTTTCTTCTGGGATCTCTCAAAAACTAGATCTGGTCATATCAGGAAATATTAAATGTCCAGGGAAATAAAAGAGGGCAGGAGAGAGAACTTACACAGTAAGGATGAACTGGTGGGACACTGCTAGTCAGAAGGGGAAGAAAAGAGCAAAGCCGCAGGGGTGGANCGGTGGAAGATGAGGGAGAATTAGCGGATACTAGAATTTGAAAGGTGTGTTAAATGGTGGGTCCTGTTCTAGACTGACTGGTAATAAAAGAAGGTCTTGAACATAAACCAGAGGAGTGGAATCATTTTATGTACAATGAATTTGACCTTGCCAGATTTTTTTTTCAATTTTGGNGGGTGGAAGATGAGGGAGAATTAGCAGATACTAGAATTTGAAAGGTGTGTTAAATGGTGTGTCCTGTTCTAGACTGACTGGTAATAAAAGAAGGCCTTGAACATAAACCAGAGGAGTGGAATCATTTTCTGTACAATGAATTTGACCTTGCCAGATTTTTTTTTCAATTTTGGTACAGCTTTGTACAATGTTTTATAGGAACTCTATGTAAATAAAAACAACATTATCTCTATCCTGGAAATAGTACATATTAATTAAGACATACTGGGGCATATATAAATAAAATAAGTATCATAATGCATTGCTGTTTCTTCTAGGTTACTTTTCTAAACTTTATATTTCCTTCTTGTCAAGAACTAGAAATCATTTCAGAGTTTGATTCTGAGACACTGGCTATTGCTCAGTTATTTATTTTTTTCCCAATGCCTGGGAGGTGGAAGGACTGACTGAAGGTTTTTATTGTTCTGTTAGACCTTTGCACGCGAGAAGAGCAGGATTCTGCATGCATGATGATAACATGTCAAGCAGTGGCTGTCAATGGAAAGAAGAAGTAAAGGCAGCCCAAGCTTAGGTGATCACCCCTATGACAGAGGAGCTCACAGAGAGGGATCAGGCATCTTGTTGATGTCCCTGTGGAATGAAGGCAGAGAAATGTTCTTGACAGTGGCAACCATGGGATTTCTCTCTTTGTCAGTGAAAGGAAAGCACAACTGACAGTCTCAGCCTGGAGTACAGCAGCAAGAATGTAAATAGCACTGCAGGGTAAATGAGCCATGGGAAGAAGTGCAGTCCACAGTGTGGAAAGGTAATTTTTAGAGCTTTAATTTAAAAAAAAAATACTAGTAATTGCCCTTTTTAAAAAAAAAGTGCCCAAATTATGGCTTTCTGTGTGATAGCTTAGAGGAAGAGTGGATGAGATGCCATATGCCCATTCCATTTTCAGGACATTGGAATGAAATATAAATCTTTTCAATTTCATTTCATTTACTTAATTTTGATTGTTTAAGTAAACTTTCCATGTTTTACAAACCTGCTGGAGAAGTCAGTGTGAAATACCCTTTATTACTTATTTGTCCATTTCTTTACAATTGCTTAGTACCAGCATCAGCTGCAACATCAATACTTCTCATATCATCAGATAAATATTAGCTGCTGTGACCATCATGCTACCAGCAGGACTCAAACTATTTGCTTTCTTCTACCAAAGAAACACATTGATTTAGACAAAGAGGGATTTTGTTAAAAGACATTAAACGTGTTAAATTTTCTAGATTAAGTATCAGAAAGGTTTCAGGTAAAGAAATATTTTGCAAATATTAACACAATAACACAAATCTCAGCTCCCCTGGTGAGTCACAATTTTAGGCAGAGACTAAACTGATTAAAAAAATATTCAGAAATACTTTGCTAGCTCAAAATATCTTTGGTCTTCAAAGATGGAGAGATTATGATGTTCATTCGGGTGAGGCAGAGTTTTTCTTTTAATTGCCAGTTATGTTATTTGTCCAATACACCTCAGTCCTTGGTGGTCAATTTGCCAAACAGTAAGGATAGTAGAGTTATATCCTCTTAACTCAGAAAGCTCTTCCAACAGTACTTAATTACAGAGTGAGAGGCAATCCTCTTCTGTGGCTACTGGGGCCATATAAGTACCTGGGAAGTTAATACAATCAAAAGCCATTATGTTTTTATTAACTTTCCATCATTTTAGTTAAATTTATGAGCTCTCATTAGTGATTCAATATGTTAAGATAAATAGCAGAAATCCTTCTCTTGCCATCAGGTTCTGCTTAGGGCTCTATCAGTATCGTCTGTCATGACATTTGCCAGAATACTTAATTGTTGTTTTCAGTCAGATTATGTGTGACTTCAGCTATTTTGAGAATATCAATTTATCAGAAAAACCTGAAAGAGGAAAAACAATAGAGTGGATACCACTTTGCTCTGTACATCAGGATGTTCTGTTCCAAACTAACTCCCATATAATGAGTATGTAACTACTGACTGCTTGCATGAAGTCTGCATAAGTCACCTGCTCAGTATTGTCAGAAAGTGTTAGTTTGTACTCCTGCTGCTGTATTAAAATCATGGTAACACTTTCTCTCTTATACTTCCTTCCTCATTCACCAAATATCTTCCTTCCAACTAGAGGCCTAAGGAACTCCAGCAAAAGATGTATACTTGAATCCATTACACTGCATGTTACTTAAAATGGTAGGTCTGAAGTAACCAGTTAATGTGAATTTAAACTTTCATTTAGATGCATAAAGACTGCAGTAATCCCTTTGCTGTTCATGCGAAGAAAGGGACACAATATATGACAACATACTTGCATATGCATCACAAAGCCTAAGTATGGAAAAGAACAGCATACAAAGAAATGTTGTTTTCAGACTGTGGACTAAATTTTGAAACTCATTTCCAATTGGGATCACTTTACCTCCATAGTAATATTCCTGTGCTCCTAATAAAGTCCATTGAGTTATTACTGTTTCCAAGAAAAATACTCTAGACATTTCAAAATCTTACCTATTAAAAAAAATAACCTAAACCACCAAAGCAAAGCTCTTTGTTTGTGACTATCACCTTAGCCGGTCAGATTCTGTGAATTAGTATAATGTGAATTACTGGCAAGTAATATTGCAAAGCAAGTTGATTTTTGTTGTTGTTTTTCTCCACTTTATGTGGAAAACTACAGCCTACAGAAGGGCCTTCCTTTTCAGTATTCTTTCCTGTCTCATGAATTGAATTATCTCAACAAAGGTTGAACTTCAGCCTGAAATTTGCTACTATGCTGTATTAGGTCACAAGAAACCACATTAGATTAAAGGTGAAAGGCTAAAATACTTGTTGTTACTGCATAGCATTAAACAGTACACAGAGAAAACATGAATACAGGATGTAAGAAACAGCAATACGGGGGGGTGTGGGGGAGTGGGGGGGTGGGGGTGGGGTGGAATCCTGCTTGCAAGCATCCTCAATTCACTTTATCAAGTGCACATTCAAGCATCCTTGCCTTCTACTGATGAAACACCATCTCCTTATGTGTCTGTTGTGTGGAGGGTAGTCTCTGGCAGCAGAGAAAAAATTCCAAAGCAGCGACAAAATGCTTCAGACAGGTGGGAAAAAAAAATGGTTCCAGCAAATATGTTAGCAGATCAATACGTTTCCCAACAATGCCCTGCACAGCCACCCAGCCCTAAAGTTAAAGAATGCCAATTGAAATGCTGAATAGCCTCTCTGCCTTCAAAAATTCGATGGCTGCTCAAAGTCCTGAATGCTTTCTGTAAGACTTCCATTTAGCCTTTCGGTTACAAAAGAAAAGAAGGAAAACATGGGAAACCATACTGCCTTCATAAGAAGGTACAGCAAAGCTATCCAAAGGCCAAAATATTTAAGCTTACAGGAAGCTGATGTTCTGTGAAAACAGATTTCTTTCATAAGATCTATTTGCTTATTTTTTTCAGGTGACTGTTTATTCTTGTGTTTCTGGACCACTGCAAATACAGTGAAGCTAAGGAGCCCTGATACTCCATGAGGTTCCCTGACTCTATGCAGAATAAAGTCTGAAGATGCGCTCCATTCTTTTCATCATTGCCTGTATAAAAACAGGAAAAAGCACTTCATTTTAAGATTGCTTGGCAAAGTAAAAAAAAAATCTGATTTTTAGAGACAAACAGGTGAAAAGATAATTCCCCAACAAAAAGCCATTTTTTCCTCTGAAGATTACATTTAAATGTTAAGAACACACAGTGCTTTTGTAGTCCTTTCCAGGGCATAGCAGATATGTTTTGCTGACTGACTCCGCATTCTGTTTAATGCATCTGTTGCCCAGGACTACTTATTCTGAATTCCAAGAACCTTTCCTCCACAGCAGAGGGAATGATTTTATTTATTTTTTCTTTTCTTTTCTAACATTCCCCCTTCTGCATTAAACTGTGCCAAAGGATGCAGGCAGAGGAGAGAAAAAAGGAAAAGGTTACCGCAGCTGCTGTGACAGAAAGTACAGGTTTCAGTCAAAGAGGATAAGTGGATTTAATAATTTTGAAAGTCATTCGTGAGTGCTCTTGTCTCTAGTATATCAGGAAAGTAGACAAATCCCCAAACTCTGCACTCTGCGGTGCCACAATTAGGCACTGAAAACTCAGCTAGCATTTAAGGCAAATGGTTATTTGAACACAGCAAGCCTGTGTCTACTGTGTACAGCAATATAAGTGGCTAACAGAAGTGAAAATAGTGGAGGCAAGCAGGAAAAGATAGTCAGTTGGGAAAAAATGGTGCATTTTCCCTTTTTTTAGCAAGGAAAACTCAAGGATTATTGCAACTGAAATTATAACCTATTTTTATGTCTTTAATCTCAATTGTTAACAAGAAGACACTTCTTTGTGTGCCAGGTCAGAAATTTTTCTGAATGCTGCAAGCTGTTTAACTCTGTAAATACTGCGTCTTTCCAGCCTAGATGAGTACAAGCTGGTTTAACACAGTTTTCTAAGGACTTCAAAAGCACCATTGCTTTCATTTGCCTTTGTTTTGACTGAAAGTGTCGTCCTTCATGCTATCTTGGTGGGGAATTTTTTGTGGCACCCATCCCATCTAATAGCTTTTTGGTTAATATGAATCTACTCTGTTTCCCACCTGCTAGTCTGAATTTAAGACCAGGTTCCAAGCAAATACTAGTGAACTTCAAAAACACTTTTAAATCAGGACACTACATTATTCTGTAGTACAGTGAAAGCTCTTGAACAGAGTCACACCAACATCCCAGTAAGTCCAGGGAGACTTCTGAATGATTTGTATTAGAACCCATCAAAACTGTTTCTCCCTGGTAACACAGCAGCAATTAAAAACCGTTAGGGTTCATCCCACACAGCTTTACTGGTGACCATCAGCATCATACTACTGATGTTATCACATTAGTGTAATCTGATAATCAATCTTGACACAAGATTTTCCTTTCTTTTAAAACAGTCCTGGGTAAAGTCCTGTTAATATTGACGCCCAGCAGAACTTGCCCCAGTGAAATTATCTCATTTTACAAAAGCTTTGATTTCAAATATTAATTACACACATTAAAGGCATATTTTTCCATACAGACAGGTTTTTAGTAGTGACAGTTTAAGCAATGTTTAAACAGGTAATTATGGGGATGAAGCCTAAAGAAAACTAAAAATTTTGAAAGCTTCCCTTTACAAACTGTCACTTCTGCCAAGACATCAGAAAATACAGGTAGAGAAACTGAAGAGAGATTCGACATATTTTGCCAGGGAATTTAAAGAGGTACCTTGTGGATTCAGATCCTTAAATCTCATTGAGTAGCCAACATCCAAGGCATTTCTGCAAAGCTTGAGCTCTGCTTTCCACTCAGTTATCTGCTTAGGTGACAAAACAACAAACTTTTAAGAAAGCCCATGCCCTTCAGATAATGCTCTCGATCTGATGTACTTGTGCAGTGTGGAAAGACTATCTTTGGAAATGTGGAAAGTGACATGCAGAACAAAAACCTTTACATTGTGCAAACTGGTGGCATTTCAGTACTTGCACAAATATTCAATAGAGTGTGATTTTGCATATATTTTCAGTCTCTCATTTATGTGCCCATGAACACACATACGACACATTTTTTTTAAATATAAACTATAGAGTCTTAGAACTCAGGATGCATTTTATTCATGTTTTAGGGATGACTTTTTTTGCTAATATCTTCATGCAGGATTTTCAAAGAATAAAACCTTTGTTTCATAGAGAAAATTGTATTCTATCCTGATACAGATAAAAGATGGCATGAGGGGTACTGCACAGTGCTATCTCTAAATGTGGTTAGCCAGTAATCAAAATTATTATGGGGCATCTCTATCTGGAAAGGAAATTATAGAATCATAGAATCATTTAGGTTGGAAAAGACCTGTAAGATCATTGAGTTCAACCGTAAACATAACACTGGACACTCACCACTAAACCATGTCCCTCAGCACCACATCTACATGTCTTTTAAATACTTCCAGGGATGGCGATTCCACCACTTCCCTGGGCAGCTTGTTCCAATGTTTGATAACCCTTTCAGTGAGGAAATTTTTCCTAATATCCAATCTAAACCTCCCCCGGTGCAACTTGAGACCATTTCCTCTTGTCCTATAGCTTGTTACTTAGGAGAAGAGACCAACCCCCACCTTGCTACAACCTCCTTTCAGGTAGCTCTAAAGGGCGATAAGATCTCCTCTCAGCCTCCTTTTCTTGAGACTAAACAACCCCAGTTCCTTCAGCTGCTCCTCCATAGGACTTCCTCTCTAGACCCTTCACCAGCTTCATTGTTCTTCTTTGGACACGCTCCAGTACGTCACCTTGCTTGTAGTGAGGAGCCCAAAAATGAACAGAGTATTCAAGGTGCAGCCTCACCAGTGCCAAGCAATTATAATTACTGTATAAAGCCATGGTGAATTCAGTGAGTGACTTAATATACCACTCCATAGAATCCATTGTGTTAGCTAGTGGCCACTCAAGTGATGAAAGTACTGCACAAAAAATCCCATATGTAGCTGCAAAGTACAGTCCATAAAGGTAAAATATTTTTTTCTAATTATCAAAGAGAAGCATAACAAAGTTACAGGGGAAGATGCGCTTGATTATACTAACAATTACTTCACAGAGAAAACAGATAAATGTCAAATACCATAACAAGTTCAGGTATTTTCATCGTTCCATTTATGGTATTCTTAAACACAACTAAAGCAAAATCTTTATTTCAGTTTAGCCAAAATGTTTTCAAAATATTTATTGAATTATAGGAGCAAATTTTGACTCTAACCTCTTTGGAAAGGAAAGAGATTCTGGGGTTTTCATTGCTTCAGTGATGATATTCTCCAAATATGGACATGAGAATTTTAATCTGGTTTTGTTGAAAAAGTTAAGAAATGGACTCATGGGATAAACACCACCTGTAAAATTGGTGAATTCCCTCTCAAAAACCTATCTTATGGCTCTTAAAAAGCCCATTCTCCTGCTTGCCACCTCTAGGGGAGGTATTATCTTAAGCAGTCTCTGGTCATCTGTCCTCAAGAGAGAGGACAATTATTCAAATGGAGGAGGGACTAGGGAGAAGCAAATTAAAAAAAAATATTAAAATTATTGTTGTCTTTAGTTTCACAAAAAATGTCCACACCACTCTACCCCCGCCCCCACTCCCTCTCCCAGATTACTGATTTTGTATCCCATGTACTTTTTGCAGAAGAACCACACTGCTTGGGACGTACATAACCTCTTTTTGTCTCCTCCTTTTCCATTTTCCACTGCGTGTCATTAATGACTTCAGAAAACAAGCCTGATAAAGAATTTAATTTTCCTTTTCTGATTTCCTCCGCTAGGTTGTCGTCTTTATTTTTTCCTGCTTTTTAACTTTGCAAATGAGAGGATGTGTCCCAGACCGTCACTGGAAGGCAGAGGCACAATGTTTACAGATACAGTGATGTAGTAGCTTAATTCTACCCATCAGAGTATAAACTGATGCTAAAACAAATGGATACTAAAAAACCAGCCAAAACTAGATAATGAACATTCCTGTAAGTACCGTGAGAACTAACATAAATCCATGTTTTCTGTCTAAAATAATCCATCTCTATTGATCCTTTAACCTAATTTTCTCTGACTAAGATTCAATTTCCAAACCCAGCAAAGCACAACTTTCTTTGATGTTATTAGATCTTGTTCAGTCCTTCACAGACTTAAGGTATTTCATTTACTCCCAATATATATATACACACATTAACTTCCTAGACTTTTCAACACTGGCTTCAATCTAGACAGTAGACAAATTGAGTGACATCTGTTTTGCTATGTATTGCAGATAGATCAGACTTGGAGATGGCAGAGAAAATCAAACACAAGTTGTCCTCATAATATAAAATCCCAAAGCCTGGATACTCAGCTGCTGTATCTATGAGTTTATTCCAGAGCTGGGTAGCTGCTTACAAGTACAAGCTTTTATGCAGAATTTGTTCTCACTTTCTAATGCTATAAGTAACTCACCTATTTATACCAGTAGAGGTCTTTTGTGAACAAGGGCTACATTAAAGCCTTTGATACAGTAGGAGTTCATACAACCCTAAAGATAATGGGTTAGTTTGTACTCGGCCCCAGCACTGGGTCATGTACCCACGCTGGGACACAGAGCACGGATCATGGTGTGCTCAAAGGAGACAGAGGAAACGGAACAGCTGCAGTGCTGCACAGCAGTCAGGAGTGTCCATTAATCTTGCTGGAAAAAGAAAGGGAGGAGGAAAATAACAAGCATATGGAGAGCTCAGACCACATCTAGCTAGAAAAAAACCCAGAAACACAACAAGCCAATGTTCAGAATAAGATTTAAAAGTTAGGTGTTTGGAAGGGAGTTAAACAGATGCTGGAAGTAGGTTGGAATAGTATCACCGGTGACATCACTCTGCACCTGATGTTCACACCACTTTATTTGGTGGTTTCATAAATGAGGTTGGCACACAAAAATTGTTGTTGACACAGTGCTGAGAGGTAATGTCAGAAGTCAGTAGATTCAGAATAATAGGAAGAGAAGGATAACAGTGAATGATGGGAGGTGGTGTTGTAGTGAAATGTAAAGGAAGTCTTATCAGCTGAAAATGATGGAGAAAGAAAAGGATCTGCAAGTCATTTTTCAGAAGTCCATAAGCCACCAATGATGGAGCAATGAACAAAAGACAACAGGAATCCAGAGATTTTGCATAGAATACTGTGCAAAAAGCTGGATAAGCACGCTTGAAAAGATATCTTTCAGCTGCAACTGGGTACAATAATAAAGTAAGTTGAGTGTGACGAAAGGAACTATAAAAGGAACCACAGTAAGGAGCCTGCAAAACTAGCTCATCTTGGTTAGCTCAGAAAAATACAGACTGACAGGTTCAGATTATTCTCCTTAAAAGCATTAAAGGTAAATACCAAAGGAAAGAACTCCTGCTAAAAGGCAACGTTCACAGGAACAAGCTCTCTGTAGGTATATTTGAGTAGACTCACATAAAAAGATCTCTAATCATCAGATGAATGAAGCCCTAAGGCCATGCTTCCAGTAGCATAGGAGAGGTGGGAAATTCCTACATGACTTGATAAACTTATGAGGGTTGCATTTGACAATACATTATTGGATTCAGTGACCATGGAGATAGTTTCCAGACCTGGGTCATGACAGTAAATTCTGTAGGGTCATTTGAAAAGTCCCAGAATTTTAGATCTGTGTTACCTGTTGTTGTGGTTTAGCCCCAGCTGACAACTAGGACCATGCAGCCACCCACTCACTTCTCCCCCTCCCCAGTGGGATGGGGAGAAGAATCAGAAAAATAAGGAAAACCCATGAGTTAAGATAAAGACAGTTTAACAATTAAGGCAAAAAGCTGCACACCAAGCAAAGCAAACCAAGGAATTCATTCACTGCTTCCCATCAACAGGCACGTGTTCAGCCATCTCCAGGAAAGCAGGGCTCCATCATCCATAAAGGTTACTCAGGAAGACAAATGCCATAACTCCAAATGTCCCGGTTTCCTTCTTCTTCCCCCAGCTTTATATACTGAGCATAACATCATATGGCATGGAATATCCCTGTTGTTCACAGAGTCTTGGGCAGAAGAGCACCTATCTTATTTGCTTTGTAAATAAAGCAGAAAATCTGTATTCTAGGCATCTCAGACCAGCACTTTTATAAGCTTTCAATTCAGGAGAGCAATACATTAAAAATAATTGAGGGGCATGGGGGTGTGAAAGAAAAAAAAAGGAAAAAAAAAGAAAAAAAAAGATAGTTTTGGGACTTTGTTAGTTAAAGGAAGGATCTTGCCCAAAACCAGGTAAACAACCTCAGTCTTGGCATAATTTCAACAAATACAGGAAACATTAAACCTCTTTAGAAGCCCAAGACCACTGATTAGTTGTTAACACAGTTATGTTTTTCTTCCCCTCTGCAAACATTTAAATACATCCATAACAAGCCTCAGGTGAGCGATATAATTAAACCTAAATTGAATTTTGAGCAAAAAGCCAGAAAAAGGCATTCAAATCATATCAGTTAGCTTTAAATCTGAGTTTGCCTGCAGTGAAAAGTGAGTGAATGCAACAGTTCGTCACTGCAATGAGCTTTAGACAGAGTATTTGATATCCAAAGTCCTCGGTTTTATTTAGGTTCTGAAATTTCACTGAACTCTGATGCTGCCATACCATGTATGCAGTGATTAGCATCTGAAGTCTTTCCAATGTAATTTTTTTTCAGTTTTCTGAGCTTCCATGATCCAAACTCTCACAAAAAAAAAAAAAATCTAAGCCTGTTTTTAATGCCAGCTACAAACAACTGTAAACCAAAGGATTGAAGGGATGTTTCGAAGTCCCAGAAGTCAGTGAGAGTCTTCTTGCTGAACAGAGCAAATGTCAAAAGAGGCGTTAAGTGTTAGAGGTTAGTGATGGCCAGCTTCCTAGCTGTCTAGGCTACTAATCTAATTTCAGTTTTAATGATGTAACTTTACATGCTGAAGTCCTTTCCTTATAAAAGGTCTGTTTAACCAAATTATGCTACAACCCCTGCATATTTCTATATTCTCCTTAGAAAAAGAAGTACTTGGAGGTGGTCCTTGGGTCCAATTAATTGCTCTACTAGCTCTGTCTGTACTCTCTGTATGGTAGAGAGTAACTTGCACAACATTTAATAGCTCAGTTGTTTACATGTTTAGATCTAGAGTTTTAATTATTTTCCTAGAACTATTTAAAATCACATTGCCATTTAAATGCTTCTTTAGAGACTAAATCTTGATGGCACAAATATTCTGTGACACAACATATTTCATCATTATTTCAGTAAAACAGCCTAATAAAACAGTAGTCAACTAAATGAAGTGTCATGTTAGAAAACAGAACAGAATATTATCCAGTTAGGTCTTACCATGACTTCCTTATTTTAAAACACTCTTAATTTCACCAGCAAATCTTCAGCTGAGTGGACCTTCACCTTTTGTACCCGACAGGCACACAATGAATTGGATCCTGCAGCCTGCCTTCTCCTAGGAAACATCCATGCCTCTGCTCTGCCAAATGGCAGAACTTGAGTAGGCAAGAAAGAGCATTCTGCTGCCAATACTGCTCTCAGCTCCTCTCCTCAGCATGGAGAGCCTTGTTGGCTCTCAGGCATTAAGAACCCACAGATGTTCAGGGAAAGGACTAAGTGTCTGTCCAAGCTTCAGCTAGAAGGGCAGTTAGCACTGCGGTGGTAGACATTATGTTTGAGTGGGAATTCAGTGTGTTGGGGAAGCTGTGAGAGGAGGGCAAGGCAACTTTTAGTAAAGATGGGTTCAGACCCCTGAAATCTGGGGAAAAATATATTTTAATTAAAGTACAGAAGATGTGAAATGTTTGATTGCCCAAACTGCACAAGCCTGAAGAGCAATTTAGTAAGACCACNTGATTGACCAAACTGCACAAGCCTGAAGAGCAGTTTAGTAAGACCACCAAATGTCTGAGGGACAATAATCGCAAAAATGGTCTATTAAAAAACAACTGCTGACAAAACTAATNCGATTGCCCAAACTGCACAAGCCTGAAGAGCAATTTAGTAAGACCACCAAATGTCTGAGGGACAATTATCGCAAAAATGGTCTATTAAAAAACAACTGCTGACAAAACTAATTTGAATGGTGGTAAAAAATTTGCTAGCTACAAACTTATTTTAACAAGTGTAAAAACACATATATATCTTCTTTCAAAACCATCTCTCTTGAAAAATTCATCTTTGAAAAGCCTGCAGAACACCTTTTATTGAAAAATATTGTCAGGAAAATGTCTGGAATAAAAATATTCCAGTGAATTTCAAAACATTAAAAAAACCCCTCACTTTATTTTAGTTTTTGTACAGCATACTAAAGATAAATTTTGGTATGTCATCCTTGTTATGAGATTAGCTCACTAGATCATCTTTCACACTCAGTGTACCTCTTTGAAATATAAATCAATTATTTTCAACCTAATACTAGCCAGAAGCTGTACTTCTAAGTAACAAATGAACTAGAGGATCCTTCTGTTACTGCTCATTAAAAAGTTCATTGCAAATATTAAAAACTGAGAGAAGCCATGACTACAGCATTGCTACAAGAATAAGGCAGCAGATTTCCATATGGACATGATTATTCAAACTTTCGTATGTTGGAGACTTTTACTGGCTCCAGCCCTCCTTGTCTTGTAGAAGTCTATTGATATTTCAGCTGTAATGGCATCATGGGCTAATTCATTAATCTTGTTCTCACAAATATTTTCTGTAACAGTATAAACAACTAGTGGAATTGGTTCAATGGTGGACAGAATTTTAGCCAACCAGTTACAGAAGGCAAGGTAAACAAGATAAATCAATGAAAGTAATTTAAGTGTGACAATAGAGAATATATCATGAATAGAAAATAAAGAAGTTTTGTCAAGTGGGAATGATGATAATCTGTTTTTCCCTTGCAGAAAAACACCACATAAAATAAGACCTCTTTTTTTTTCATAAAGAGACCAAAAATCTGAAAGAATAAGAAGAAATGCAAATGGAAAATACTCAACTACTCCAAAAGTTTCAGAGGAGGCACCACCAATGGAGCAACAGAGATTTAGTGGAAGAAATATAGAGTGGGGAAACTTTGTGTCCTTATAGGCAATGCATCAAAAACTATAGCAAAGGCCTAACAAAAAGTACTAGTCAGAACCTCAGTATGTGTTGTCTGATTTTCATCACATTAAGATGTCAGCCACTAAATGAAGGACACAAGCAATGCAATGCCTATGGAAGCTTTCTCTTAAAACAAAAGTCTATGTTCACAGCGCAAAACAATATATTCCTCAACAAAAGATTGAACTTGAAGAAAAATAATGTGCATACACTTGCAAGAACATAAATATGTTTCCTAATCTCAGACTTCTCTTCCCCCAAAGAGGGCTCCAAGGAGAGCTGTGATGAAATGGGAGGTGGGATTTTGGAACGTGCCCTAGGGGTCGGGGATGCACAGAAGAGCAGGGGGGAAAAACTGGTGCACAAGATAAACAGCCTGACAGCAGCGTTGCTGGTTAATGCCAACTTTACTAACACTGATTTTTCATTATATTTCAGAATCCACGTCAAAAGCAGACTGCCTTTGCTTCCTCAAATCCCTCAGTACGCTTTTTGCCCCACGTGAGTCCACACAAACACTGTAATGTTTTGTATCCTCAGAATCAATAAGCTCTACCTAAAAGCTGCACATAACATGGTAGCGTCATCTTTTCCCATCTCCTGATGATTTGTGCCATTGTATTTGTGTTTACTGAAATATGAATACAATAAAGCTAGTAATTAAACCATCACAGCATCTTCAGTACATACCATAGAGTATCTTCAGTATACACAACCATATTAAATAATGGTGCCTGTTATCTTACAGTATATATCTCCTATCACCCCTCTGAAGTCTGGAAGCATTGTACTCATTATAAGAATCACACTAATTGACTTTCTAAAGTAACAGCTACATACAATTTGAAATGCCATTGGTCATATGAAAGAAATTATAAAAAGAAATTAATAGTAGACGTTCAGTGAAATATAGATTGATACTCACTTTTCAGTCCAGAAACTTTGACAAATAGAAATAAAGATTACTTACTCTCATTTGAATAAATCATGAGTCCTTGAAGCTTTTCTGTATTAACCAGTGCACTGTCATTTCTCTGTATTGCACTTAATTTCTCCTGAAGTATAATTATGTACCACAAAACAATATACTCAATGACCTTACAACCAAAAAGACCCAAGACCATGTTATCTTGTTTCCAAGTGAGTGTTATGTGTACTTTTTTATTGCAATAATGCCAGTACTTACATGATTTTTTACTTATTCTATAAATGCAATGCATTAGCAAGTTGTAAATAAGTTTCCACTAGGCATGAAAAAATATCACATATCAGAAATCTGGAGCTTGTAACATAAGGGTGGACAAAAGTGTGACTGCCTCCTTCCTCCCCTGTGTCCTTGACCCAATTTTCCATTTGCTTTCTCAGAAGGCAGCTTCTACTTTCTTCAGTTCATCAGTGGGAGACATCCTGACTACTACTTTTCCTTTTTCTAGGTTGGGGTACTTGACAAAGGGTAACTCGCGGGATAGGAAGTTAATGTTAGTAAGTCCTGTATTCCTCTAAAATGGAAATAGTTAATTAATAGTTCAGTTAATAAGGAAGCTCACCTGCTTAACGTTGACTAGCTTTACTGAGAATGCCCAAGCTAAATATTTGAAAGGCTTGGAAAACACAGTTATTGTCAACGAAATGCCCCCTTTGAAATGTTAAGATCCTGACACATGTATATGCTGAAAGTCACCAAATAGAAATGGCTACAAAATCTGGGAAAACACTGTATTTTTCCATAAACATTTAATGAGAAATTTCAGGATTCAGACAGAAAATACTAAACTGTGTTAATAATGAAAGCAAATGTGATTATAGCCTTAGCTGCCACCTCAGCTTATTATAGAACATAGAGTTAAGCTATGGGAGGGATGAAAAAAAAAGGTGTTTTACTTCAGTGACCATATTTACTTTTAACGTATACATTTAAAATTCAAAATAGTTTTGGCATTATGGTTTGTTCAAGTTTCATATGGCTTTCAATTACACAGCCTACAAAAATTTGTGAGTTTGTGTCAAATTTACAGGATGGCCAGGCCACAGTATTACTAGTTGCCATGATCCCAGCATATTCCAACTTCTACGGCTTCCACAGGGTTGCCTTGGGCTAACCTGCTCTGCTTAGTATCCATTCGCTCCCTGTTGCCTCAGACATCAGGTCCAGGCTTTTCCTTGATAAGGGTTTGTGCGTTCCTGACTTACAAAATTCTCATCCAAATCTCAAATGATTTAGCTCATATCCCACTTAGCTACATTTTAACTCCCAGCCCTATTTACAATTCCATGCATTGTCTCAAGGAGAAAAACCTGGGGTTCTTTTTTCTTCATCCTCAAAGTTTAAACCCCTCATTGCATCACCTTGGAGCCAGGTCTTCTTAAATCACCACAATTCAGGTACAACCAGGGATCAGTTATTGTGAGCTGGGGTAGCTCTGTATCTTAAAAAGCTGGATGATATACGTATTCAGGGATCACAGTGCACACACCCAAATGGCTCTGCAGGGTCTCAGGCTGGCATTGGGCTAGGCTGGTACACACAGCCAAAAACACGCAGGAACCTGCCCAGGCATTTGCATGTCTCTGCTATGTTGTAGCTTCCTTAATTTTTGCTTAGATGTAGGGCAATACTTCAGCTTGTTTTGTGTATTCATGCCAATCCATGAGTAGCTGAGAATTGCTGAAGAGTTAAAACATACTGTACTGAAATTTAGTGATGTTACTAAAAATCCTACTCTTCATTCCTGGCACCTGTTCAAATTTTTGCATTTTAATTTTTCTTTTGGTATAATTCCCACTGCTAGATTTCCACAAATAGTAATGTTGGATCTAAGAGACCTTTCTCGGAGAAAAGACTAGACCTATTAAGAATAGTACGTACAGATAGTATAAACTATGTGTGTCCAAATTTGATGTTTAAAAGGAAAGCTTTGTTGAGCTACAGAACATGCAGAGTTGCCTGAGACATTCATGTTACCTAGCATAAATGTTGTTAAACTTAAAAATGCAATCGATCAGGGTTGAGAACAAGTTTAAGAAGTCTTATGAGAAATTATAACCATGTAAAGTCACATAATGAGAATAAAAAATATCTTTCCAAGACTGATTCTAGCATCAACAACATAAAATGTACTGTATTTGAAGTCTGACAGTACCATCACATATTAAAGATAACCATGCCCATTATGATGATACTTCATGAACAGGAAAATCGTGAATGAGCTATCTTTTTCTCACTTCTTAAGTGAAGCAAAAACATTATGACAGCTAGATAACAATATTTAATACATGATGGCCAAGCTGCTGGA